>CM031592.1:2751795-3174324 GCA_018467065.1 Ephestia elutella | reverse complement strand
TAATTATCTATGGGGCGTTATCATGGGCCTCCAAAGGCATATAACGAGTCCCTAAATTAAGGGTAATGTCTGATTATTAATTAGATAATATCCTAGGGTAACATCATGGTGTGTTTTTAAATGAATTACAAAAATCCTTTGTAAGCTAATTCCTCTTTGGTCGGCTTGGCGATTCTGTTTACACTGTAAATGGTAATGTTTAATGTGTATGTTAATTAACTTGGGAGGTTAAAACAGTCACTTTGATGAATAGGCATATGATCTAGTTCTCATTTACAAAATATTTAAAAATGAACCTTTTACATGGTAGAATAAGGTTCATCTTTAAATATTTAGTAAATGAGAAATGTCTTCTTTCTGAACACCTTAGACCATTCGCACCGCTCCAACTACTGCTGTGCGAAAGAACCCATTCAGAAAGGCTTAGGCGATTCACACCGCGGTTCGAATAGCTTATGGTTCGAAACGACCAAAGACCCGTTTACCCCCCTACCGTTTAGACCGTTTTAACCCCCCTGTTAAAAAACGAGGTGTACGAAAGCCGAAAGAGGACTCCACATTACTTCATCTTATGAAATAACTTTTGTATCAAAGTATACAAACTCTGTTCTAAGTGACATTGATCAATAAGTTCCATAATGAGCTAACTTACATTTCCCGGCTTCGTGTTTTCAATTTACAAAATTGCTGTTGACGTACTGAAGCCGGCAACTTCTGCAATCACCAGTTCTGAAGATTGAGGGCCATACGTCATGCTGTTTTGTCACTTTAAGAAATGAGGTTTTATTGGGAACTGGTTTCAACACTGGGTGTATTTTTTCTTTGACACTGGCCCATAGATTATATAATAGTGACAACGCTACTAAATGTCTAAATACAAAATGTCTAATGTACGTTAGTTCTAAATGCGCGATTTTCTGACAGCTAAATTAAGAAAAAAAAATCAGTATAAAAAAATCTCAACAGATGGAGCTTTATTGAAAGCCGAGTTGTAATAATGGTTGTACCTATATTGTGCGCTTTTTATTGTCAGCCAGAGGCAGAAAAAAAATCATATAACAGTTTGACAGTTGCACAAATCACTATATTTATACATTTTAGATGATTTTTTACCATGGAAGTAATAAGTACCTTTGTATGTTTTTTAATAAGTTTTATTTTTTTTTAATGCAAATCCCAATCCGCAGTGAATTTTTGCTTTTTGTATGGAACTTTTTCTCTCGCCTTTTACTTTTTTATCTATGAAGTCATCTGGAACTATTTTTTTTTTATTTGGGTCTCGGAAAATCCCTCATTATGCGAGTACGATGCACGTTAGTTCTAAATTACTAAGCATGTATATTCAGAATTTCAACCCAATTGGTTCAACTAAATGTTCAAAATTGAATCGGAAGAGCATCATTATGTAAGTAAGTTTGTGTTTACTCACAAACTTACTTACATACGAACATTGCAAGTTATATGTAGTGTATCGATATATTTCGGGTATATTCATTTTTAAAATTATAAGCATAAAGCCATGTATCGATTCAGCCCATGGAAGTAATAAGTACCATGATTCAGCCTCAGCTCAATAAACGTCATTTCATTGCATACATCCCAAAATAAAAGCTTGTGAAAAGTATTATTATCTACGTCAAAAATAATTTAAATACCTGCTGACATAACTCATGTACATATGCTTCGAAATAAAACAAATTATTTCGCTTAAAAGGATAAAAGGTGACATCAAAGGTTGTACGTGACGTAATTCGCAATGTGGCGTGACGAGTTGTACTTGTACACTGTACAAAGAGAATTTAGAAATTACCTTTTTTTCATCTAACTCTAGAACACAGACAGCAATATTATTAACACGTTTACAAATAAAAAATCTCCTCGAACGCGCCGCACCGAGGCAGTGTAGTGCAGGATACTCGCCGCATTACCCCGCTGGACTTATGCGCTGAGCAAAAAAGACGCCAGCTCTTGGGTCTCCAGTTGCCTCGATGAGACTCGTTGAGACTTGATTTAAAATTTAGCCTCAGGGCCCCAGGGACCCATTGTCTCTACTACGAAGGGCAACAAAATTACTCTACTACTACTACTCTAGAAACAAAAGTGACATCTACCAGAATACCATTTACCCGATGTCAAACTCAGAATAGCCCTCTTCTCAGTCTGAACAGGGTTTTCCATCTAAAGACGGTAGCTTGGTGCTAAAGACGCCTGTGGTTTCCTCAGACGTCGTTTATCACCTATTTACTACCACTAAACTTAAGTCAGTGCTGTTCAAACTTTGACGCCCAGTGATAAGGTTCCTCGCAAAACATCGATTTTAATTACATTAATTTCAATAGCACCAATGAGAGCATCGTTCGATATTTTTCATACAAAAATATTATCAAATATAATATGACGGCCCGGGCCCGGAGTCCGGGACTTTATTCCCGAGGGAATTTTAGGAAATCCTCTCTTAGTGTTCTCCTACGCTCTCTAAGGAACCTACGTGCTAAGTATTAGCTTCCTAAGCCCAGTAGTTTCGGCTGTGTATTAGGGTGGGTCACTTTTGTATGGAGAAAAAAGTTTCTTGTATTGATAATGTGTAGTGATTAAATGGTGTCATACGATATCAAAAATAAACTTGCAAAATATGGTAATGATCAGATATCATTTTCTGCCTCCGGATTGACCTTGAAATTATTAAAATATAAAAAAAATGTGCTCATTGGAAATCTCCTTAAGGAATACTAAATATAGATTTAAATTTATTATATAGTTATAAAACATGAGTTTATATAACATATATGTATAAATAATTTAAAATAATGCCGATAGTTATGTAATTATATCTTATTCATTTTTTTTAATTTTCCACAAAAATCTTTGGGAGACGCAATTTGAACTTTTTTTGGTCTTCTTCAGCAAATTTGCTGATTGAAACACATGAGGCTTATATTAAAGCATTAACTACTCTTTCCACTGCTATGGTATCATAAAACAGGTATAGGAGAATCATTTCACTCTCTCCTATGTTTGTTAAAAAAAACTTACAAATTTTCTTCATTTGTTTCCCTGAAGATCGGAGGCTTGATAACATTTTGCTGCCAATCAATTAGACCTAAGAGTGTCCTGCGAAAGTAGGTTTATACCTATTATCCCTAGCTCTTGAATAAGCAAAGTTTGGACTGTCTGGTGGTGTTGGAGTTTACAAAAACTCGAAGCGCAAAGTTGTTTTAACAGATCAGCATAAATTCATTCTCGGAATAGGTGAAAAGGCTTTTTCCTTGGATCACATGATCGTTTTGGTTTTAAGGCTGATAAGCACATAAATAATGAGACCATATTCCACAGGTCACGTGTTATAACAAACATAATAGCTCACCAATTAGGAACGTAAACTTTCAACAACTTATATTGGCAAAACTTTTATTGGAATGGATTTTTCTCATTTTTTTTAAATGGAAACAAAGGTTAATTAAACGAGTATGTGATGGCTGCTCTTGCTCTGTTAAATAACCCATTCCAGTCACTTATTTTCACGATAGTAGAGTAATCCAGGGTAACGGTGGCAGTCCGCCAACCTGCATCAGTTTTTTTTATTTAAGAAGAGCTCACTGTCGTTGTTGCAGTCGACAGGCTTAATAAAATCAGAACAAGGAGAAAGTGTATAAAGTGGAAATAAATATTAGGTACTCATTTTTGTATCCCTTCTGATATTTTTGAAACAATTATTGCTTTGCTATCAAGATGACTTTTCGAGACGTCAGTATAGAATTAGGGTGTAATATATGCTTTATAATTGATATGTCAATCTGATACGTGCAAGAAATAGTAGGTATTGATGCTATTGTTCACATCTTAATTAAGTACACTTTATACGCGCAAAAAACAATCAACCACATTAATAGCTTTAGTCTAACTCACGCGTGAAATGTGCCGCGCAAAGTATAAACCGGTGACCTCCGACCCCCTACCTACTACCTCTTTTTAAGAAAAAAATCTTTTTTTCTTTCTTTTTCACATTTCCTTTATAATATCATTACAATATTTTGTTAAAAAACTTGAGTCTAATAAATAAAACTTGGCTCTCTAAGTTACCTCATAATGGCATATTTTCAGAAACTTTGAAGTGAATCCGGAGACAGTTATACATATGCAAAAGCAATAATATTTTGCACATGTCATTATAAGCCCATTTGACATCTTTTAAGCGCTATTTAAATTAAAAAAAAAAAGTGTTTTTTGACCCACCCTACTGTGTATTGCCTATCACTCAAACAGTCACGGAAGAATTTTATACAATTATATACCACCACCAAAACATTAATCAATCCAAATTATTGCATTTGTAATAAGTTGTCCAAAGTAAGTAGGATAAAAAATAAGATTCAATACACAAATCGTTGGCATTAATAACACATGAAATAGAAATCCGGGTGAAATAACTGATTTAAAAAACATGCCTAGTAATTTTATGCCAAATAATACTAATAATAACTTTAAAGTTAAAAATTTTTTTGCACTTATTTGTTTTTAAGTAATAAGTAAAAATGTTTTTAGTTTTCACATCTGTAAGTGACAAGATAAATAGTTTAAGAACCAGTGGCCCCTCAAAGGCCAAAGGCCATCCATTTTGTAAAGACCTTTAGGAACGACCATTTTAGCCGTTTTCCCCTTTGTGACTACTCAAAGCAGGTCACATAAAGCTGCGGACACACTACAACTGTGGAAATGAACATCGTAGAAGTAGACTCATATTTAAGACATTTAGAACAGGAGTAATAAATGAGGCTAATTCCAGGCTGAATGCATGTTTTTATTTTATTTAATTTTTAATCTATACATATAATAAAATAGTAAAAATATTTTGTTTTTGAAAATTTGAGTACTGGAGTTTAGGTTACTACAGTTTGGAACACGAAAAGATTTTTCATCTAAGCGAACATTACGCTGGCGAAGCCGCGGGCCACAGCTAGTGAAATATATGTTTGTTTATTTTTACTAGCTGCGCCCCGGGGCTTCGCTCCCGTGGGAATTTCGGAATAAAAAGTACCCTATGTGCTATTCCCGGTATTTTTCTACCCGTGTACCAAGTTTCATCGAAATCCGTCCAGTAGATTTTGCGTGATTGAGTAACAAACATCCTCATAAACTCACATACAAACTTTCGCATTTATAATAAAAATAGGATTTTAATTCAGTTTTTCTTTCTCTCGGTCCAGCCAATTAGTATTTGCCCCTGGCATAAGCATAGCGTGCTCTTACACAAGCATATTGCCATATGCTTGTGTAAGAAAACAAAGACATCGCATCAGTGACCTTTTTAGGGTCGTTGGTGTCTATGGACTGCGGTGATTGCTTACCATCAGGCAACCCGCATGCTCGTTTGCCTACTATTCTATAAAAAAAAAGAATTATTTTAAAGCAAATACTACATATTACGAATACTAACTCGTATTAGAATTTTCTCCAGGAATATTAGTTATATTTTTTATTAGTATGTACTCGCCTTTACTTTAACCAGGATTATTATGATTTATGTTGAATTCCAAGTGAATTATGAAATAATCAGGAGTGAGTATTTATAATTTGTCTAACGTAACATTTTTACCTCTTTAATGTGACCTTTTTTTTAAATTAAAGATGGTTTTGCTCTTGACCACAATCTTGCCCAAGGACAGAGATGAGGTCTACGATGAAGCGAGCTTACCCAGAAGCAGCCTATTCACTCTGGTTTTGAAGAGAGTCAGGTTGTATGTGCTCGGGAACACAGACGCAGGTAGGGAGTTCCATTCCTTCGCTGTGCGCATTAAGAATGATGGCGAAAAGCGCTTGGTGCGTGCGGGGAATATTAACCAAGAAGGGATGATATGATAGCCCGCAGTGCGTCTGGTTGTCCGGTTGAAGAAAGGGGCACGACCTTAGGTTAATTTTGTGAGTACTTTAAACAAAGTTGTTGAAAGAATTAACAAATAATTGTAATTTAATGTCGACTCTGCTTGGCTAGTTATTACATACTAATGATTGAAAAATAAACTTAATTTTAAATAAGTAACTTGTATCTTAAATTTTAAAGTAAAACGAATATAATTATCAAAGGTAGTACTGAAAAAAATACTAGGTTTATCAAAATCAATTTAATTGACAGTTGAAAACATTTTATTTCCTTCCATGATTTTTTTAAATTTCTACAGCCTACTGGTAAGAGTTCATAACATAGACATAGAAAGACAAAAATGAGCTTCACAGAAGATATTACCTGTCCTTCACCAACATATCCAAAAATATATCTGACATCCCGCTTCCTCAGCGTCTGTGTCTCTAAGTAAAATTAATTTATTTTTCTAGCTCTATGGTTCATAATAATACCATGGAAGTAATAAGTACTTTGTACAACAAGTACTTACTACTTCCATGAATAATACACATACTACTAATAACAAAGTAACCAGCAGCGATCACGAACACGCCGCACGCAACGATTTGTCACGAGGGCGGCCGATTCCCAACTTTCACACTTACACACAATTTTTCCTACATTTGGATATCACGGTGAATTTATGGGACAAGGTCGCCGATAACTTAGCCGGGATAAAAGTATAGAAACTACAGAAGTTTGCGCTGTATGGATATGCTACAATATGCCGCTGAGACAGTGTGCTTTTAAACACGATTAACTTATCAACGGCTTGCTAAAGAAAATGAAGCATTGGAAAATTTATCGGAATTTTAGTCATTGGATACACAAATTGACATCAAAAAAAAAAAAAACATCTGGCTTTTGTATCTACACAAATACCAGAGATAGTTAAAGTAACTTCGGGCATTGTGAGTTTAATAGTGAGACTCAAAGAACCAGACCTAGTTTAACCAATTTGGTTTGTGTAGATAACAGAATACTTATTATCGAGAACTTAACACTATAATAAGTCTATACTTTGGCGTATTTAAGTGATTGTAGTTTCACTGGAGATAATATGAATCAAAAAGTGATGGAAATAAATCGTCTATCAAGAAGTGAAATTATTAGAAAATCGATTTTATAAAACAAAGTAAGTATGATTGACGACCTCAGTGGCTTAACGGTTATCACGCCAGACTGCCACACCGGAGGTCCCGGGTTCGATCCCCGGTCGGATCGAGATGGAAAATGATCTTTTTCAGATTGGCCTGGGTCTTGAATGTTTATCTAAATAGGTATGTATTTGTTATAAAATATACTATGGTTGAGTTAGTACCCCATAACACAAGTCTCAAACTTACTTTGGGGCTAACTCAATCTGTGTGATTTGTCCGTATCAACCGTATCAACATGATTGGAAACGCAGTAAGTAGTAGCTTATTATATCAAAATCAAAAATTATTTGTTGAAACTTGGCCTTTTCACGTCGAAAACTAATTATTTAATCATAATATATTACGTCTCAAAGCTACAAACTACTAGCATTTCCCACTGCTGAGAAGAAATGCCGAAAGAAACTCATGAAACCGTCTTGTCTATAAATTATTATTTATCTCTATTCTGTACTTTAGTTATTTGTGACCAAAGTTTCTTCCCCATTTACTTAGATCAGGAGGAGTTTTTGTAGGCATGAATAGAGATTAAATACATTCATGGACAGAAGGTCCATCTTTTGATCCATTCGCTGAAGGGTCGTTCGGTTTTTCGGACTGAAACAAAAGACGCACAAGTAATATTTTCAAGGAATGTTTCTCTTTTCCGGGAATCTACCTGGGCGACTAATAAAGTTTATTTCAATATACCTTTCTGAATACACTTCAAAATTGCTGCTATTATCGCCGCATTCAAAAATCATGCTAGGTCATTTGACATGATATGAATAGATTCCTTAGAAGGGGTTTTAACAGAAGCTTGAGTATACAATAGTGTTACAGATACAGTAACACGTTTTTATCCCTTACGGGGTAGACAGAGCCCCCCGTGAGACTTGAAGGCCACGCGTAGCAGAATAGTGTGCTTATTGGTAGAATGGAGATTCAGATATAGTGACAGGTTGTTAGCCATTGGGCTAACTGACTTTAAACCGGTTATTTCTATCATAGGCATTGGCCTATGATAGAAATAACCGGTTTAAAGTCATTTACCTTGATTGACTTTTACTGCGCGGGAAGAGAAGCAGCTGGCACATCATGTGTTTTTTTATGTAAAAAACTTCCATATTACAATTGAAGTTTACGCTGTAGCAAACTATGTAACTTTCGTACTGGTGTGCATGGGAGCGGAAAAAAGCATTTATGTATAAGAATAACCCAAGTTTTAGTTCCACCGGAAAATTTCTAAAGATATTTTCTTAGTAAGAATTATAGTATATCTCGATGGTAAAAATAATATTGAGTGATGAGAGTTGTTACTTTTGTGCCTCGTAACAAACATAATGCTTGCGATGAATAGCTTGTTAATGAATAGAAATGAAAATAATCCAGGTATATATACACATTATCCATCAATACACAAAGAACTAAGTATGTGTTCACAAGAAGGGAAATAATACTGCGCGCTATAGATACGGAGAAAAATGTTTTTGGACGTATTAATGTTGAGAGAATATTTTTAGAGATCCGTGCCTCAAAAACAAAGAGACTTATATAACCAGATTTTTTTCAGCCTGACTAGTACCTACTTGACTTGAGAAAAATGAACTTTAGACAAGTATCTAAAGTTCATTTTTCTCAAGAATTCGTAAATAAGTATGTTTATTTGGAGTTATTCCGGTCTGATCTACGAAACGGATCCACTCTTCACTATTATTATTAGTTTTGTCCGGTCTGATCCACTCTGAAATTGATCAGGTTTGATCCACTACCTGTTTAGTCTCTCAGCCTAAAGACGTCCACTGCTGGACAAAGGCCTCCCCCAAGGATTTTATCCGTGGGGGTTTTGCCGTAATCGCCACGCTTGGCAGGCGGGTTGGCGATCGCAGTGTGATGGCATAGTACGCGGAAAGATGCTGCTGCCCATCCTCCGGTGTTTTAAATCCCTTAGTCGCCTCTTACGACACCCACGGGAAGAGATGGGTTGGTGCTATTCTAGGGCCACACCACAGGCCACCTGTTTAGTACAGTCAAGAAAAAGACAGTTTTTGATGAATAAATAATCAGTTTTTATTAATTGTAATCAATCACAGATAATCATAAATTTGCACTTTTGATATAATTTTTTTCAACCACTTGTTTGGAAAAAGAAAGAAACTTCATATTTCACTTAGGGGTTGCTGAAAAGATACTCATCAGCAAGCCATATTTCCAAAGGTACCCTTTGACCTGTTAAGGTACTTATATTTTTAAGTATGTGCTAATTCGGCATTAATTGTCAACCATTAAGTATTAGGCCGGTATTTATAAACCAAGCTCAAGACAGCTGTCAAGTGCGAACTCAGCCGAACGCACTCAAGTTATGTTCACGCACTTAAGATCATCGCTAATTAATAAACCTATATCAACGGCGTATCACTTGAGAACTCAGAACACACACAACTTCAAACTGACAAGCTGAGAATTTTGACATAGCGTATGGTGTCAAACCATAGACTTAGTTAAAAATAATAGACCCGGCTTAACAATCTGTGTCCAAACAGTATTTATGCGGCCGGTTTCCATGTTTTGTTAAGTACTTTGTGCCGTGCATACCTAAACCCGGCGCCAACAAAGGATTTGGCACAAAGTACTAAAAATTGTGACAAAACATGGAAACCGGCCGCATAACTACTGTTTGAATATAGATTGTTAAGCCGGGTCTATTATTTTTTACTGAGTCTGGTCTAACTACTGTCACAAATCACTCTCAAGTCATGGTTGTACTGTCATCAGCAAATACGCTCTTGAGTAGCATCTTGAGCTCTGATATTTGTTTATTAATATGTCTTTACTCGGCTGATACGCGGAACTCAAGCGAGAACTCAAGTAAGATTTATAAATTAGCACCGCGACTTTAGTGCGCTTTCAAGATCGAGCTAAGCCTTGAGTGTCATTTATTAATACGGGCCTTAGTTTGTAAACTTCAAAATAGATGGTAGTGGTGGTGTGGAGGGGTTTCTGAGGAGTATTACCTACATAGAATTTTTGAAATCAGTACAGTAGGTTTGAGTTTATTGGTTACAAACATACATACAAATCTTTTCTCTTTATAATATTAGGTAGGTATACTTAGAAGTGTAAATAGAGTAGACGTAGTTTACTTCATGTAATAAAAAATACCGGTCAAAAGCGGGTCAGACTCGCGCACTGAGGTTTACGTACCATCATCTATACATATAATAAAACAGTAAAAATATTTTGTCTGTACATTTAATATTTTTGACTGAAATGGATAGAGGGAGACCTAAAAAGAACAATAGAAAGCAAAAAATTTTTTTTGGAATTTCTTGTCTGTCTGTCTGTCTGTCTGTCTGTCTGTCTGTCTGTCTGTATGTATGTACGCGTTTCACGCAAAAACTACTGGACGGATTTGAATGAAACTTTTTTTGTTGTATAGCTATTAAGCCTGGGCAACATATAGGCTATAATTCATTTTGAAAACTGGAACACCTGATGAAGAACCATAACGGAACAGCTAAACTATAAGTAATATGGAAATGGTGCCTTAACAAAAATCGTTCAACCTGATGAGCATTTTCTGCCGACGTATAAAAATTTAAGATCTGGAACATCTGATGAAAAGCTCCAAGAGACCAGCTACACTATAACATATATGGAAATGGCGCCTTAGCAAAAATCGTTCAACCTGATGAGCATTTTCTGCTGACGTATAAAAATTGAAGATCTGGAACATCTGACGAAAAGCTCCAAGAGAGATTTTTCATCTTAGCGAAACACACGCGGGCGAAGCCGCGGGCGACAGCTAGTATATAAATATTTGTTACTTTATGTATCAGAGACAAACTTAACTTTTTCGTTGGAAAACTGTTGTCTCCATACATTGATATAGGTTGCGGTATTTTTCAGTACAAATATTTTGTTACTGACTGTACCAAAAATATGCTTGGGGATCCGACCGGAATATAATATTTAATTATTTATTCTGATCCCCATCTCCTAGACGGTAGATTAGAACGGAATAGAAAATAATTAAAATAAAACGGATCCACCAGGGTATCAGATTTTGGGGATCAGACCGGAATAACTGTTTATTTGTAACAAGAAACTTTCAACCACCATCCCCTTGGATAGGAATCGATAAAAAAAATGTAGGTACCACATGTTTGACGTCAGTAAACTTGAGGAGAAACATAGTACTCTTATTACCTTCATCCGTGCCAAATCATCTAAATCGGTCTAACTGTTGAACCGTGAAAACGTACCAGATAAATTTTTGAATTTTAAATTATAAATAAAGATAAATACAAACAAATTGCGTCTATGATCTCACTTAATGGATTAGACACATTAAAATGGATCATAAGGATAAATACTTATTACCTACCATAATATTATTTAATCGAAACATCAGTCGATATTACAACTCTAACTTGGCCGGTTGATATTTCCGATCAAACTTTGGCTCGCAGAAACCCTCTGAATAACGACTAATAAACCGAATCAAAGAATATTTTCCCGCCTTCTTCGGCAAGCCGCATTGATATCATTAGAGCTGAGAACACTCCAGCATTCCGGGAAACTTTTAATAAAGCAATTTATGAGAAAATAGACCTCCATGGTTCAGTGGGATTTGATTATCGGATTTTCCTTTGCCGCATAAAAGAGAAATACTGAATGGTCACGTCATAAAGAAAAGAGCTATGGAAATGTAAAATTTTATGCAAATAGAAGGAAAGAAAGGGCAAGAAATATTGATGATATGTCTTTGACATGATATCACTTGGAGGCGCAGTGGCGATATTTTTTTTATAACAGGGCGGCAAACGAGCAAGCGGTTCACCTGTTGGTAAGCGATCACCGCTATAGACTACTGCAACACCAGGATACACAAGAGTGTTGCCGGCCTTTAAAGAAGATGTATACTCGTTTTTTGAAGGTTCCGATGTAAGTGATAGTGACGATTAGCAACTTTCGGCCGGTTACTGGATACCAAAAAAATATCTTGAGCTCCTGCGAGCTTCGGAAAGCACGTTAAGCCGTTGGCGGGACCAACTGTTACCCAGTAGTAGGCTGTATTTGCGTCGTTATAACCCACCAATCCGCATTGGGTTCTTGTGGTAAGTCATGGCCATGGAAGTAATAAATACTTACGTACAACTAAGGTGAGCTGTGAGGCATACATATTTGAGCCGTTTGGTGTGGAAACATTAGGCCCGCTGCTATCTGCTCATGAACTTTTTAGTTTTTTGAGCATAAAGCTGATCGAGGTGTCGCGTGACCAGAGGGGCAGGTGAGTTCTTTTCTCAAAGAATAAGCATTGCCATCCAGCGTGGCAATGCTGCCAGCCTCCTGGGTACGCTTCCGCGGGGCAATGACTTGCGGGATATTTTCTGCTTATAGTTTATATTTTAGTTTTTAGCTTATTTACTTGTTTAAGGTTTATTGTATATTGTTATTGAATAAATACACTAAGTACTTATTACTTCCATGGTCATGGCTTATCCTTCTAATCCTGGAAGACCAGTGCCCAGCAGCGGATACATTAAAATGGCAGTTCATAATGGGTTAAAAAATAGTAATCGGGTATCGCTGACCCGATTTTGAATAAGGCCTTTTCCATTTTTCTCTGTCTTTGTTTTTTTTTTGGCCTTTTCCGTGCCAGCAACTTTTAAAATATCGTCTAGCGTATTTTCAGACTGGGTCTTTGACGCTAGTTTATGATTGATTCCATCTATCACATGTGCATCTGCATGGCAGTGCGCAATTGTTGAATGAGTCTCACGATTTTCTCTCCTAAGCCTACCACTCCAGATTGTCTTCTTATTTCTGTATAGCTGTAGTATTGAAAAATCTAACATAAATGTTTATTCGGGAATTGGGTCGTCGTATTGTTTTGGGCGGCGAAGGACCGGTCGTTGTGGAAATCCTTGGGGGAGGCCTTTGTCCAGCAGTGGACGTCTTTCGGCTGAGAGAGAGAGATTGTTTTGAGCGGTTGTTGTGATCGTCGTGCCGGTTCATACCTGATCCAAAGGATTTCTCTGGCCATCCAGCGAGGCAATGCTGCTGGGGTTATGAAAACCTTTGGTTCAGATAATTTTTATAATTTTTTATTTTAATTTTTTTTTTTTTTAAATACAAAAAAAAAGTGACGCCCTGCAAGGGCACAGCAAACATGCGGATATGAGATCGGACTTTCTATTTAATAAAGATTATGCCTATTATATAGTTTTATTTGTTTTTCAATAAATTGATTTATTTAACATAAATTATTATAAGAAACAGGCATTTTTCTGCCAAATCTTTTCCTCTTTTAACGGTCCGTTTCGCCCAAAATTAATAGAAACATAATTATTTAAGCGATTTCCCTAACTTTTTCAATCACATCAGAAGGGGACTTAATGGGAGCTCGACTCTGTATAATCTAATTTTATTTACTCCAGATGTATTTTTAAAGAGCAACGTTCCACAAATATAAACATTACCAAACTGTTTATTTTTGGTACAAACTTTTAACTGACAGAAAGAATGGAAGGGCACCAAAGTCCTTATCGATACGTATCAGACGAGCCCTTACACAATGAGACTGTTTAATTATGTAAACTTAAGTACATGCCTAGCTTTTACCCGCGAATTCGTCTGCGCGGAATTTACTATTGACAATATCTCACGTTCTAAGTGGCGAGTGAAAATAAAATGAGACAGATTTTAAGTTTGACCTTCTGTAATAAAAACCGCATCAAATTAATTTAGTAACTTTTTGCGTGATGCGCATCTTCTTCTTCTTCTTCTTCTCTCAGCCGAAAGACGTCCACTGCTGCGCATACAAACAAACAAATAGCCAAAATTCCTTTCTTAGTGTTGTAAATTTCGCTATAGAAAAAGCCTCTCTACAGTTTCTACGTTCAGCGGTTTCGTCTCTGCGTTGATATCAGTCAGTCATACACTGTTTTTTCCTGTCACTTATAATTTAGGGGTATTCAGAGCAAGAGTGAATAGGCATATTTTGAGATTGCGTGTAGACCTTAGATCTCATCTTTGCTTCCCATCAGGCAAGATAGAGGTCAAACGCACTTAAATTCTTAATAAAAAAAACACCTTTATTATGTTTTTCGTGGCTTTGGACCCCGCTACATGATAGTGATACTTTGTACCGACCTTAATGCACGAGAAAAGAGGAGAAATTTCAATGAATATAAATAGGTTAATGTGTTACTGACCATAGCAAAAATGTAAAACAGGCTTTATTCTATAATAAATTAATAGTTAAAAATACTTTTATTGTTACTCTCAACAAACCCTTTCATTTGATACCCATATTGTAGAAATGCATTACAAATAACTATTCCGCCATCTTAGATTGTCCACCATATTGGATTTAGAATGATGTCACACACCATATTATACATTGTCATCCAAACTAAACGTGTGTACAAAATTTCAGCACAATCGGTTGAAGATATCTAATTCAAAATTGAGTTCTAAGATTCCACCCAAGAACATACTTGCAAGTTAAATAAAAGCTTTTAAAATACCTCGACCCATTAACCATCCTTCTTCGAAGGCGGTAGATTACCATATTTTACCACATTATCAATTGTAATCAGCTAACTTTGTGAGCTTAATAGATTACTGAATAAAATTAACATCCAATTATTTATTTTGCGCACTCACTGTAAAAATTCATCCATTATGGTGCTGAAAGTATTTTTACACAACAGCCCAAAAAGCAGTGTCATGTTTTCAGGGTTCATTTAATAATAATGTATGAGAGTTTCTTTTTTCCACCATTATAAAATAGGTTTTGCCCGTGACTTCATCCGCGTGGATTGACTTCATCCTATTGATAATATAGATAACTAGCTTTTGTCCGCGGCTTCGCCCGCGTGAATTTACCACGGGAACTGTGCTTTTCCAGAGGTAACAAACAAACAAACTCACTTTCGCAATTATAATATTAGTTAGGGTTTTGCCCGTGACTTCGTCCGCGTGGATTTTGTATTTCTACTACTTTTTAGAGGTTCTAGGAAACCTCCGCCATCATCGACATCGCAAAGATCAGTGAATTGTCATCGATAAATTTTATAACGGTCGTCACAAAAATGACTATTTCGAAAAAATATTTGCCTTTGATATAGTTAATCTTAAGGTCATCACAAGTAAAGACAACATGTCCAAGCACCGACATGTTCACAAAGGTATTCCAGACCTCGGCACGCTTTGACATGTCGACGTATGTAATCAACATTCTTGTCGTGGAAACAAACATACACACAGAAATTAGTCGTAGGATAAGTTTACTCTTTGACGCTTACGTTTCCTTTACTTACAACATAATTATGTTGGTGCTTAAATATTTACTTTATTATATTATTATTTAGTTAATAGCCATCCCTGTCACAGTAAAGGCTCTCTCATAAATTAATTATAGGTAGGGTTGCCAGGTCGCCAAACCGAATAGCCGGACAGAGCAGCAAGTTTGGCCGGACATTTGGGTAAAAAGGCCGGACACCCTACATTATTGAGGATTTTGTCTCAGTAATAATAGGTATGGTACTTCGGCCTGCGTGAGCGACCGACAGTCGATTCTCGTCGCCTGCGCTCGGCCACGCTCGGCGCTCGCTCGTTTGCGAAATGTAAAAAGCCTAACAAAAGCCGGACAGGCCGGACACCGTTTATTTAAGCCGGACGCGCAA
This sequence comes from Ephestia elutella, assembly GCA_018467065.1. NCBI lineage: Eukaryota > Metazoa > Arthropoda > Insecta > Lepidoptera > Pyralidae > Ephestia > Ephestia elutella. Next base: position 3,158,593 of record CM031592.1, on the reverse strand, counting down.
TCGAAAAGCCTACCTATGTCCGGCTTTATCCGGACGCCTGGCAACCCTAATTATAGGTAAGGTTAGTACCTCAAAAGTTTACAAAAACCTTCAAATTATCTTCAAAAGGCAGAAGAAATCTTGAGATGATACTTTTGAGGCACTTCCATCTAAAAATTGTCCCGTGTTACGACTAGAGCAGTTAGTAGTAACACGATTAGTAAAAATATATACATACACATATTATATTATACCCTAGTTAATACTGATTGCAAGACTAGACATGGAAAATCAAGGATACTACCTACTACCATCGTCGTAGAAAAGCCTACCAGTAGTGGCAACACTCTTGTGTTACCCTTCGTGTTGCAGTAGTCCATGAGCAGCGGTGATCGCTTACCATCAGGTGACCCGCTTGCACATTTGCCGCCATATGTTATAAAAAAAAGTGGACTAGTAGGCCAAAGGTGTGTGTGTCAAGTTAAAGTTGGTAAGTTTCACATAAATCGGAATAATTTATAAGATTATAGACCATTTTATGGTCTATATATATTACTAGCTGGCGCCCGCGGCTTCGCTCGCGTTAATCCTTTCTTAGCGGATGCCTACGTCATAACATCTACCTGCATGCCAAATTTCAGCCCGATCCGTCCAGTGGTTTGGGCTGTGCGTTGATAGTTAACTATGGCAGTCAGTCAGTCACCTTTGAGTCATATATATAATAATATATATAGATTTTGATCGATTTTGCTGCCGCCGCCCGTAACCTAGACCCCATGGCAAACGAATTTCCGTTTAAATTTGAATTTTTGATTACGAATTGCTACAAAATTTAGGTTGTATTGTTGCGTGTTCACTGGCTTTTAGTTTGAGTCAAAGCTATATTCAGTGTCATATTAAATACAGTGTATTGTATTGTAATTATAACTAACTAAGATGGCGCAGCGAGCGTCCCAATATGAGTCTTGGCCTCCTCTACTAGTGCCCCGCCCCGGCTTCGCTCGGGAGGTACATACATAAATTGTAGCCTATGTCACTCAGGTATAATGTAGCTTTCTATTGGTGAAAGAATTTTTGAAATCGGTTCAGTAGTTCCAAAGATTACCACCTACAAAAAACTCACAAACGAACACTTCATCTTTATAATATTAGAACTAAGAAACACTTCCTCTTGTATTATATTAGCTAGTATGATTATTCAACAAATAAATTAAAAAAAAACAATGAACAATCAGATGCAGAGAAACCTGACCTCATCATCATCATCATAGTCAGTTTTGCTGGGTATAAGTTACCCACTGCTGGGTATTAGCTACCCACTGCTGGTTATTAGCTACCCACTGCTGGGTATAAGCTACCCACTGCTGGGTATAAGCTACCCACTGCTGGGTATAAGCTACCCACTGCTGGGTATAAGCTACCCACTGCTGGGTATAAGCTACCCACTGCTGGGTATAAGCTACCCACTGCTGGGTATAACTTACCCACTGCTGGGTATAATCTACCCACTGCTGGGTATACGCTACCCACTGCTGGGTGTAAGCTACCCACTGCTGGGTATAAGCCTCCCTCTGTCTACGCCAAGCTTCTCTATTCTGGGCCATCGCAACCTGACCTAACAGAATCAGGGGGTCAGGTTGCTCTGCATATGACTGTACTTACTTAAATCATTTTGAAGCCAGAGATACGAAGATTAAGATTCCGTTTTATATTGAACCTTAAAAAGAAAAAAATAGTTTCTCATTCGAAGATTTATATCGTAATACTGAATTTCAACGCAAAAGCGGAGAATGACTAATGACTGGCCATCAGTTACTTTATATTAGGGCTTCCAAATACCGGATATTTTGAATACCGGTTTCAATACCGGAAAATAATTCAAAACCGGTATTAATACCGGTATTCCGGTATTGAAGTGAAAATTCGTATTTCTTTCTCAAAAAGTTTCTTGTTTTGAAGTATTAAGCCAAAATTAAAACATAGGTCATTGTAAATATACTTTTGTTCATGTACGGTTCTACCGCACATACAATCGCCCGATAAGCATTATTACATAAATGAATTTTTTTGCCTATCTATCAATCAGTTCACGATTCACCTTCGCACATCATCGCCGCGCATCGCGTTCGTGTACTCACTAGCATTTAAGTATTTTCGAATACATTTGCTTTTATCTCAGCAGCATCTATTATTTATTATCTTAACAGTATCAGCTACTCAGGCGTTAACAAACAATTCATATAATAAACTAAATCATCACAGCTTTACCTAATACAACTTTAAATATTTAAGATTTTTAAAAATTAATCATGTCATCATCATTAATTATCTTGATGTGAACATACAGCAATGAATCCATGGTCATTATAAGTTTTGCCTTCGTTTTCTGGTCCTCTCCAAGATCAATTACTTTTTCGGTAACTGGTCCCTCGAGCACGAGTAAATTTTCGGCGGCAAATGTCCATTACGTTAATTTTATATATTTAGTTTACGTGCAGGTTATTCCAAAAATATTACAATGTCACTATTAATTATCTGTTCACGTGCATTTGATGCGACATAATTCCAAAATAACCGATTTAAATTGATTCGCGGTGTAATACACAATATGGAAATGCCTAAAATAGTGCAATTCTCCGTTCCAATTTCAAATAGATACGTTGAGCGTCGAAGGCAGCCTCGCCTTTTGGAGGTCCCTCCCGAACGGACCAACTTGATGAACAAGTCTCCGCTGGCACGCGCGGTATGCACTCTGAATTGGATAGCAGATAGAAAATAGATATCTTCCAGTGTACTCAGTGTGAATTTACAAAGGTTGTTATTTATGTAAAAATATATGTTTTAAATAATTGGTATACATGTTCTTTTCTATTGTATTGGGTAAACCTGAAAAAATTCTGTAAGTTTAGAGAAAAAAAAAATAAAAAAAAAATGAAAAAAATTCGGTATTAATACCGGTATTGAATTTCAATACCGGTATTGCAAACAGGTCAAAAAATCGCCTAATACCGGTATTAAGCAATACCGGGATCCCGGTATTGGAAGCCCTACTTTATATTTATTTGATAAAAGGAAATACAAAGTAAATAGGACCATTTGTTTCCAGTCTTTGAGATATTTTGAGAGCTTCATTATTCTGGGATAATCTCCGTCTAGGAGTATCCGTTCCATCAACTTTTGTTGAAAGAATTTTATGAAGAATTGTTTAACCAGCCTGAAGTGGGCTTTATCTGGGATAAATAGGCAAATAACAAATTGTATCTCTTATAAAGTAACTAATATAAAATAAGAACGTGGATTTGTTTATTAAAAGTAGATTCGTAAGTACCTATTTTGTTATTATTTGGTATTACCTAATTTGAGTGCGTTACCCCTAATGCCTGATGGGAGGTAAAGATGAGATCTCACAAAATAAATCCATTCCTTAGCGGCAAAAGTACCTAACCTACCTTTTATCAGAATCAGCACAAGTAATTATTGACGTTAATCTATACATATAATAAAACAGTAAAAATATTTTGTCTGTACATTTAATATTTTTGACTGAAATGGATAGAGGGAGACCTAAAAAGAACAATAGAAAGCAAAAAAAATTTTTTGGAATTTCTTGTCTGTCTGTCTGTCTGTCTGTCTGTCTGTCTGTCTGTCTGTATGTATGTACGCGTTTCACGCAAAAACTACTGGACGGATTTGAATGAAACTTTTTTTGTTGTATAGCTATTAAGCCTGGGCAACATATAGGCTATAATTTATTTTGAAAACTGGAACACCTGATGAAGAACCATAACGGAACAGCTAAACTATAAGTAATATGGAAATGGTGCCTTAACAAAAATCGTTCAACCTGATGAGCATTTTCTGCCGACGTATAAAAATTGAAGATCTGGAACATCTGATGAAAAGCTCCAAGAGACCAGCTACACTATAACATATATGGAAATGGCGCCTTAGCAAAAATCGTTCAACCTGATGAGCATTTTCTGCTGACGTATAAAAATTGAAGATCTGGAACATCTGATGAAAAGCTCCAAGAGAGATTTTTCATCTAAGCGAAACTCACGCGGGCGAAGCCGCGGGCGACAGCTAGTAATTGATATATGTGTTGTAAATAGCACAAAATATTAGCAATAATATTTTTTTTAAAATCAATAAAGTGATGTATGAATATTTTCCTTCCCATTACAAAGATGGAAGAACTTCCGAAGGTCTTTCACGATTCATCAAGCGACAAAGCACAAGCAGATGGGACAATGAAACCTCCAAATTGATTCCATTGTTTGACCATGGACACTTTCACAAAACAGCGAAAGCACAGGAAGATATCCCTATTTTATTCACTTTGGATTTTTATTATCTAACATGGGTTTTGCCTCTCTCTAGAAACGACCTCCGTGGCCCAACAGTCATCACGCCGGACTGCCACACCGGAGGTCCCGGGTTCGAACCCCGGTCGGGTCAAGATGGAAAATGATCTTTTTCAGATTGGCCCGGGTCTTGGATGTTTATCTATACCTATATGTATTTGTTATAAAAATATAGTATCGTTGAGTTAGTATCCCATAACACAAGTCTCGAACTTACTTTGGGGCTAACTTAATCTGTATGATTTGTCCGTATATATTTATTTATTTTATTTATTTATTTTGTCAAGAAGATTTTTTGATGTAAAACTTCTGAAAACTTCTATTGAAGCGGCTTGGCAAAAAATTCGACTCAAATGCCGTGACGGAAAATGGCGTGATGCGTTGGGTATCGTGGCACTCCACGATGCTCATTTGTTTTGCGTAGCGTCCCATGACGGCTAACATTTTAATTTTTGCTATTTAACGTGAATACCGGGAATAGCACCTAGGGTACTTTGTATCCCGAAATTTTTACGGTTGCGAAGACCCGGAGGTGAAATTGAATTAAGGAAGTGTTTACTTCTAAATGCTTAGTAGTTTATGTGCAAACCTATCCTAATCCTAACTAATATTATAAATGCGAAATTGAGTTTGTTTGTTTGTTGGTTTGTTTGTCTCTTCACGCTTTATCTACTGAACCAATCTTCCTGAAATTTTACAAACACATAGCTGGAAGTACGGAGAAGGACATAGGGTACCTTTTATCCCGGGAAAAAGCACTATTCCCGTGGGAAATTCACGCGGGCGAAAGCTAGTTAATAAATAAATGGAATTTCCATAATTCCTTTTCTTAGCGCTCACTTACTCTCTATAAAGAGGCTCTCTGCAAAATTTCAAGTTTCTACATTCAGCGGCTTTGTCTCTGCATTGATATACCAATAATACAGCGTCCACATTAATTAATATAGATAACAGCAGGCTTAGCCAAAGTTTCATTTGATTCGTAGCGATACGATATCTAAGTTCGTAATTTTTTCGATAGAACAATTTTCTTCCGTCATCAAAGCGAAAGCGAACGTCAAATGTATGGAAGTAAGCGATAAAACAGTTCGTTACTCGTTCTTCGAATCGTTTTCTCTATGAACTTGCGATGACGATGGCGATCGACCGCGTGATTTGGCGTTACCTTATGTCATCCCATACATTTTAGCGTTTGCGAACTTCGATTTCGATATTAAAATCTGACTTCGTCTAAAGGTCCAGGCGTTATATATGTTCGCATCTTTAATTTGTGACACGCTACTATCGATTTTTACTGTTTTGAACGACAATGCCCACTGAAATTTATATCAAACTGAATTCTTGATAAGTTGGGAATAACACACAACAACATGACATGTATTAGACTGACATCGAATGCGATACATATAGAGCCATGAAATATTGTTTTACTTTTTGGCAACGTTTTTTTCTATTAAGCATATACAATTAATTATTTGTTTGCCGAAACTTTTCGGATCAATATCTCGAGTCGAAATGGCAAAAATTAGATATTCTTTCACCAGTATTTGGTCACTTCCATCGCCCAATCGTTGGCCTCATTGATATCTTCCAAGGATTTTTTTTATTCTTTAACTTTTCGTATTTGTAATACTACCTTACTTACGAGTAATTGTAACTATGTATGCCGCCACATTCATCATATTATCCAGGTCCCCGAATTTCCACGGGAGCGAAGGCGGCAATGCTAGCCGTTTCTAAAATCCTTAAGGGTGGCAGAGGAGTCCACTCCTCTTAAACTGAGGGTGAGTGCTTCAGTGGAGCTTCACACGAGAGCTTTCGTCGCAAGTGCCGATTGGCCAAGGACCAGGCTACTTATAGGTCTCTTCTACAAAAAAATATGGTAATAGATAAAAGATTTATTAATCTGATGATTAATAAATCTTTTATATACGAGATCTTTTATCCTTTGAGATACGATGCTCAAAAAGTATTTATTCACGGCTATTTTCTATGATATTAAAAAAAATATATAAAATTTTAGTACTTCACTCTCAACTGAAATTACTACAATAGTCACTAGATATTTAGCTTGAAAGTGTAATAGAAATTAAATTAATACGTATTGTCAAAGGATCGTAAATAGTTTAAGCATGAATGCAATTCAATTTTATAACCGAGTTCTAAAGAGCTGGCAATCAATATGATTAATTAAATTTTATTATTAAAAGTCTGGGCTTTATTTTTAAACAATTAAACTAAAAAGTTCGAGTTTGGTATTAACTTAAAGAGTTATTTAGTTTTATCATTTTCGTGATTCATACTTTGATCCCGCATTATAACCCTCATTTGACATTCACAGTCCTCATGGATTATTCAATTTATTCGTAGTAATCCTTTAGCCTTATCTCTGACGTAATCAAAAACAAACAAAACTGACGACAGGATTGTTTTCCGTAAACAATAGTTTTTCTTTACGCTCTTTCATCGCTCCTCTTGCAACCGACAGAGATTTCATTATCATACCTTTGAGTCCAAAATGTCACTTACAGTGTTTTCCTTCTACGTACTCAAAGGTTAAATAATAATATTTCGGCTCATTTTTGAGTCGCTTCGCTGACCTCACCCTGGGTTTGGGCAGAATCAACAGCGTCGCAGCGCGGCCAGTTCGCCTGCGACAATAAGCTGAGTCTGGACCCTTTCTCATTTCCGTTTATCATTTACTAGCGACCCGCCCCAGCTTCGCACGGGATAGAAACCTTCCTCTTGAATCACTCTATCTATTAAAAAAAACCGCATCAAAATCCGTTGCGTAGTTTCAAAGATTTAAGCATACAAAGGGACATAGGGACAGAGAAAGCGACTTTGTTTTATACTATGTAGTGATAGTGATATATTTTTTTAAATTGACATAACGTCACAGTACATTTAACAAGCACTTTCAATTTTGTTTGTTTTATACCTTCACGTTTGTATTGTTATTGTTGTATAATTTCTTTACAAAATGTAAATGGTTGAGAATAAATCTTATATCTATCTATCTATCTAATTAAGGGTATATAATGAGCTTCTTGTCGTGGTTTTCCCTAGATAATACAACATACAGTTATTCAAAAAGGGGTTGATCATATTTTCAGTTTCGGCAACGCGTCTATCGCCAGTTTCTATTTGACCAAACTATGCTATTGGATGAGTCATGGTTTCCGAGAAAGTAAAAATTAGGAATGTAGATTTTAGGGATCTTGATGGCTAGCTTCATCAAGGATATTAAAAGTATTGTTTGAATAAAGGGCCTTAACTATTTAATTTACTACAGCAGTATTCGTACTAAACATGCGAAAAACTGTCTGTCACATATAGTTAATTATTGCTTACATAAAATTTTAGTTCCCACTGCTAATCAACTGTCTCCAAATGGTTTTTTATCCCACACACACATCTGTAGGAAGTCTATTTACTTAGTTCGTATAAACTTCTATTGGTAACTAAAATTTATAAAAACTTAATCTAAACTCACCATCATAGACTACTCCTCTGACCAGCTCATCAGTTTCGAACACCGGATGGGTCACTGTCAAATTGACATCACTATCCACACCACTAAGCGTAACTACCTCGTCACTGTCACTTGGGATCCTCGCAAAGGCACAAGCATCACCAGTTTCTACACTAACGTCACTCACTGTCGTCACTTCCACTTCATCAACAATTGTCGTTTCGTCATAAACCTCTTCTGGTGCTATATTAGTAACTTTTTCAATTCCATCATCGATAATTGCTTCTTTATCTTCTGTGTGAGGTTCCTTGGGTGGGCCGGGAGATCTTCCTGGGGCAGGATCACCATTTGGTAAACTCAAAGTTGAACTATAAGGCAACGAAGCTAGTATGATCATTGTTATTATACTGAGCGATGGCATTTTTGATTTTAAGCTGTTTTTCTTTAGGGTTTGCCATTTTCTCACTGGCTTCAGGTAGTACATCAGAGGATTCAGATTCATGGTCAATTGCGTCGGTTTTCTTTTGATATTATGATTTGTATTAGTTTGTCCATTTTGCACAATCTGTAAAAGAAAAAAAATGTGTTTAATACTTACAATAGTACTTACTATTGAATAGTTTTCAAATTCTTTATTTCGTTAGAACTTTCACTTGTCGAAATAATTTACATTTCCACGTCGCATTAAATAAAACATCAAAGAAACGAAATTAATTATATCTAATAAATCAAATCCTTCCCTAATCCAATTATCGTAGGCGTATAATCAGAAAAACTGCCCCGAAGGGCCTATCCCTATTTTCTATTACGTAATTAATGCTAAGAATTTCAGAATACTCGGAGATTCTCCGTGCTTTCTTAGAAATCCACATTCAACTAACAGCATTAAAATATATTAGGAGAGAAAATCTAAGTATATTATCACGCCTTTTGCCCATGGGGGTAGGCAGAGACTAGCGATTTCCACTGACTACGATCCTTACAGATCCCTCTCGCTTCCTTTACACTCATTACTCTCTTCATAGATGCTCGCCGGCTATGGGTTCTCCTAATATCTAAGTAGTTAGCGATTATACATAACAAGGTTAGGCTTAGAGATCATGCAGTCTAAAACTCATAATTTATACATTCGATGGTCGATAGACTCGGCCTTGACTATCTGACAAATACCATTTAGTTGACATGGTAGTAGGTACTCATTCGACAGCTGATCATGGGTTTTCGTTAAATTTTCGAATAAGGGTGGGCTGTTGACCACATAATGCAAAAATTACATGTTTAGTTTTATTCAGGAAGACATCTACTAAGACGAAAATGGATGACCCTTTAGATTTTCTCTACATAGTTATGAAAGTAGTGAGAAAACCCTCTTAACCCTCAATCTTTAGGCAATAACATCAATCAGACGTTCACAAACATGTTTTGAAGGAACCCCCTCAAAAAATATTTTCCGAGTCGTCTAATAGATTACTCTTGGCATGCGCCCCTGCCCCGGTCACCCCGTTTTGTTGCAACGAAAATTTGCTTCGAATACTTGGAATGTAGCCTAAATTTTATTTGTTCTCTATGATTTTTAACCCTTGATGCTAAAGTCAGGTGTCTTACAACATTTGTTCAATTCACCTAAACAAAACAGAAAGGTACTCTTAAAATTAACGGTCGTGATACACCTACCTCTTCAAATTACAGCTAAATAAACAACATGAGTTGTATTTTAAGTTTATTGCAGTAATTAGCTTAAGTACTTTCTGTCATCCAATTTAATTTGCACACTTACACAACAATCCATTATATCGTCGTCTATAATTTCTTTGTATACCCAAACAATAAGGGTCATTTGCTACAATAGTGGTACTACATTATCGTATTTCATATCAGACAAGTTGTATTATTTTAAATACTTACATAAAGGTATATGTTCAACAATTTAATAATGAAACTGTATATGAGTATAGAAGTCAGGTAAAAAATGCTATTTCAGTTTAGATGACAATACCTAGCCTACGTTACCGGGGATGACGTTAGGAATCTCATGAGACACATTTGGCGTGTAGGAATTGTAGTGAAATAAAGAAACTCACATACATATATGCATGAACCCTGAATACCTCACTAACTTCACAACTTTTTTTGGGTAGCCACGTCATAACCGTTGAAGTGACTAATGTTTAATTTAGTGCCCAACTATCAACAGATTTAGTTCATGGCGTAGTTTTGTAAATGGCTTTGATGATCTCAATTATTATCATATATGATAGATGAAACGTTTTTATTAGGTATATTATTTATTTTATTTTTTCTTGAAATTCAAAGTACGTACACTCATTCCACCAAGAGCCTTTGTGAGCAAATCAATGTATATTTTAAAAGTAAATATCTTATTAAGTTCCATATCAAACTAAATAATTATATTAGTAGACTAGACTTCTGTCTAGTTATTCTTGACGTGAGTACAAATATACCAAAGTACTATATGTGTATGCTCCATTGTTATAGAAGACCTTTTTATCTCAAGTCAATAACAAAACATTATCACAGTGACACAGCTACTGCTGTATGACTTGAATAAAATTAATAACAGAACTACGATTCATTTCAAAGAAGATATATAAAGGCCTTAAATCGAAATATGCTTTTGTATATATCAACACAATATAGTGAGTGGCATTGTTTCTAATATGCAGTTTCAAGAAAAGAGTGATTTTTTATTCAATTTTGAAAAGAGTTGTGAAATGAAGAAGGATGAAGAATTCCCTTCTAAACTTAAGAAATCTATTAAAGACATTGTCCAGAAAGAAAGTTTTACAGATTACAATATTAAAGTAAGATTGATTCCTAGTGACGGGGGGAATTGTTTAGCAAGGCTGTATGAAGTAAATATTAAAGGAACAACCAAAAAAGGAAATAAAAACATTGATATTTTCGTGAAACAAATTATATCTGATGAAATGTTCACCATGTTTTCTATTACTGATGCGTACATTAAAGAAGTGTTCGTCTATAGTGAACTACTCAAAATTTACGACAAACTTCAGAATGAGGCTAAAATTCCGCAAGAAGAACGATTCAAATTTGTAAAATGTTATGATGAAACTGACAGAGAATTCATTATTTTAGAAGATATATCCAAAAAGGGATTTACCACTCCGGATCGTCTTAAACCTATACCATTAGAATATGCTAAACTATCCATTGAACAAATAGCAAAATTTCATGCCCTATCTTTCGTCCTGGAAAAGAAACAGCCTGACTATTTTAACAGAAAGGTTAAATGTCAAAAACATTGTTTTACCTTTGATGATGATTGGAATAAATTCATTGAAAATTTTTGTAGAATTTCCATGAAAAGTTTAGATAGTGAAATGAAAAAGAAAGTTGAGAAAATAATCCCAATGGTACTTGACAAATATCCTGACTACCATCTAAATACAAATACATTGTGTTGTTTGTGCCATGGAGACTTCAGGTCCAATAATGTCATGATGAGGATGAACGTAAGTTCAATCTTAATATTTATGTATTATCTTTCAGTCATACATACATCTGTTAATTTAATTGTTCATTTAGTAAACTTTCTCTTTTTATACTTTAAAAGTTGTGTTCATAAATCGGGACACAATGCCAGAAACGCTATTGCATGAGTGCTATTGGAAGTAAATAATTGGAAAATTCTGCACAAACATAGTTGTTCAAGAAGAATAAATACCGGGCAACCCTAACCCTAGGGAGTTGTCAACTTTATGGATGCAATAAAATATTGAGTATTGAGTATTGAGTTGGCCGGAATGCTTCGCATGACGGTTGCCTCGACTGCGTATCAGCTGAAACGAATAAACAGAGTGTCAAATATGACACTCTCAGCTGATGACACGCATATTTCATATTATCCTTTGTTTGCTTTTCTTAAATACTTACAGTAAATATCTTTTATTATTCAAGAGTCCCTAGTTAAGGCCTTGACAATAGTATTGTATTTCACATGAATACAATACTATTTTTATACTGACCACTACTATTTTTTTACCAACTTCCTGCGGCGGTATTCCCGAACCGATACGACATTGGAACCTTCAAAAACGAGTCTACATCTTCTTGAAAGGCCGGCAACACTCTTGTGATACCCCTGGTGTTGCAGTAGTCCATGGGCAGCGGTGATCGCTTACCATCAGGTGACCCGCTTGCTCGTTTACCGCCCTATGTTATAAAAAATAAAAAAAAAACTGATGAATGATCCTTTCAAATACACCGTATAAAAAATAAACTTTTTGCTTTACAGGATGGGGTTATAGAAGAAGTGATGCTACTTGACTTCCAAATAATAGAATACAGCTGCCCCCTCAACGATCTACTGTATTTCATATTCAGCTCGACAGACCAGCAATTCAGAAAGGATCACCTAGATAACCTGATGAACCTATACCATGACTCACTAGGTGATTTCTTGAAATACTTTGACATGGATGTAAACGATTATTTTCCGAGGAAGACCTTCGATAGATTGTACAAAGAGAGATTGGACTTCGGTTTATTAACAGCAGTTTGGTTTCTTCCCGTCGTTTTAGCTGACCATGACGATACGCCAGACTTTTCGAGTCAATCGGCAGCGGAAATGAATTTTAAGACAGATGAGAGTATTAAAGGTAGACTGGAGGAATTTTGCACGATTTCATGCAGTGGGGCTATTTATGAAAAAATAATAATTAAATATTTATGAATAAATTAGTAGAATAATTGATGGCTGGCTAATTTGGGTAACTGTAGGTATAGTTATATCAGCCAACATTTAATTTGTATTTTTTGGTATTTATATGTAGTTTAGATTCTTACTAATGACAATAATTCTTTTTTGAGCAACGCTGAGTTATTTTTAAAATTTAATAATAATACTATGGAAACTGATTGTAATAGATGTCTAAAGAATGCTCTATGTATTTTGTTCCGAATGAATGTTTTAACACAGATCGATCTCATTCAATACTTACTGGAGTTAAACCAATTGAGTCGGAGCTAATCCGGTTTGATCCTGTTTGAACCGGGTTACACCTGAAGATCTTAGTGGTACAGATAGATGCATTGTCATAAGGTCACAAACCGCGAGCATTTCTGTTTATTTTGCTGTGGGTGACATGTTTGTTGTATTATAAATAAATGGCTTTCGTTTGTAATAAGATTTTGTTATTATTTTCACTGACATTTGATATAAGTATATAAAGTAAAAAATTGAATAAATTTAATCTAGCGGAGTTGCTAGTAATAATTGCAAAACTTCTAGGAAAACTACACCTGTTTTCTTTCATGGAATTTAAAGGTTTGAGAAATAAGGGAAGACCGAAGAAGACGGGACTGTTGAATGAAATAGCAAAAGAACAAAGTGGAAATAATTAACATACTGTGCCGACCCCACATAAGTGGGAAATGGTAAAGAAGAAAAAGATATCTTACTTATGTATGGTACATGAGTTAATCAGCAGAGGTACATGACGTGAGAGATCCAAAGGTACAAATGTTCCGTACGCAAGTCGAGCGCTTAGACTACAGATTTATTTTAGACTACAAGTTGAATCGCTTCAGATTCTAATCAGCATCTTCTATTCCATTGGAGGCTAGTAGTTTGTAGCTTTGAGACATGATATATACTATGATTTTATAATTAGTTTTTGACGCGAAAAAGAGCCTTTTCTTTGAAGGCCAAGTTCAATAGAGAATTTCTGATTTCTGATTCCACAAATGTAGATATCGTATCTCAATGTGTCTCAAAAGCCAAAGAGATTCTGTCTTGAGCACTGATACACGATATAGTACCTTTGTAATTAGCAGAATCAAAGCCCTGTACTTAGACCGTTTGGCCACCAATAGAAATATTGTCATCACAATCCCGTGTTGTGTGGCCATACTGAGCCGGAGTGACTTTGTGCGATCGACCGCCGAAGCAAGGTCAGACCTCTAAATAATGTTACCTTTCGGAGCAAAATAATGAAAGTGCAGCTAAAGGTGTTATGCACAGGCTTGTTTTCTTTATTATAGGCTAATCTGTCACTCAAAGTCAAAGTCAATTGTTTTTATTTAAATAGGCTTAAAAATAGCACTTTTAAATCGTCATATTCTTGTTTATTAGTTAGTTGACGTCACAAAATTACTTAAAGCTAAGGTTACCACCGCACCGCCTCCAAAGTGCAAGTGGTGAAGAGGGGCGCAACAAACTCCACTGCTGCATTTTCTCCAAAGACGTCACTTTACAACATATGTCTTACAATTCAATGACTATCTACGTCCCTATGTCTCTCCTTATTGCCTCATTATCCCACTTACACGGCTGTGGCAAAGCCAAAAAGGAGTGGTCATGTGTTTGACGCTACCTACATTAGGTATATTTTCGATCGTACGATTATTGATTTATGAAAATTTAGTATGTTTCAAAAATACAGAATAAGAAACTAGAATCAATATCTGTCAATCATCCTGATCATTTAATAATGACCTAACCTAATGGTTATTTGCAAAAATTAACATAGTTTTAGGGTTTTCGTGGAAAAAAGTTGTTGGAAACTACACCACGTTTTTAAGTGGGTTAATGATCTAACCTTTTGTACTCTCTCTATTTCCGACTTTCAACAAATACCGTGTTTTGCGTCGTTTGAAACCGATATCGGCCTTTAGTTGGGTGTTGGAACAGAGGTATTGGAGCGAATCGTTTGAACTGGATTTTGGTGTAGTTTGAACATTTATCTGATGCAAACATGGTTTTGCTAAATGGCATCCGGCAGCTACTTTCTGAAGTCCTCGAATCTATCATTTGTTCTTGTTTTTAATGCAATAGGCATATTTATTCTCAGAATGGTAATTAGGAATTTTAGAATTAATATCAATGATACATGGATTGGCTGGGAAATAATAGAACGATAGAATCGAAAATGAAAATGAGATTGCTCATAAAGTAGATCACATAATCCGAAAGTGTCATATTAGGATTCTCATCCACTTCTTATAGTCCCATAACATTACAGTTGTGATTTTTTCCTCTTTTACTATACAAACCCATAAAAAACGAGTAGGATTAGATCGTGGTTCCTTCCTTCGGATTAATCTAACTTTTCTTAGTCCATAATGTACATTTTTTTTTTATTTAGGTCTACCATCATCATCATCAAGTATTTAAGAACTGTGTTATTGTCCGTGGAGCATCCCCCATTTGCATCTATCTTCTGCCTTCGATTTAACCTCCCTATACGACACAACCTTTGCCATCTCTTTTATTTGGTCTATAAATGCCCTTCTTTGCTTTCCTTTCCCTCTCCTAGCTTCGACTTTTGCTTCGATCAGGTATTTCATAAAGTTATCATGTCGTATAAGTTTGTCAAACAACTTTTTTCTCCTTATCTCTATCGCTTGCTGTAACGTTCTTTTCTCGATCTTTCAGGTTTACCAAGGGATTACAACCATAGTTGCTACAATATTACGTTACATATCAAGGTTACGAAACTCCAAAGGAACTTATCTATGAAACTGGGAACCATTTTGATGGCCGACTACTTCCATCTCATTTGCACCCCCAGTTCCTGGCATAATTGCATCTCTATCGGAATCCCCGTTTTGACATAAGTATCGGACCCTTTTTTGTATGGGAGTTCCGTCTCTTAAAACGTAGTGTTTACTTTGTTTTTGATCACATATATTATGTATAAATTGGCAAAGTTATCACTTCCCAGGTGGGCAAAGACCCGCGTGTTCTCAAGCCCCAACGCGGATCGATTTATACAAGGCCAGACCGTACCTACACATCGGCATTGACAACTGGTACGCCGATCTGTTTGTACAGTCACCAGTAAATTAAACTGCTCAAGCTCATTGCAAATTCACCTATATTACCACCCCATAGAGACGTTCGACATGTTGACTGTACAATACATATAAAAAGCTTCCAGTCAATTTTTGGGCTTGGCTTGTGGCACTTTGAAATGTCCTTGGATTCAGTGTGGTTCTAAAATGTTTACCAATTATAGCAGTTATACAAAAGAAATCAAAAATTTTAATGAACATTCATCTCTTAAATCGATTAGGTCGTTTTTAATCAAAACATCTTCAGATTAATCAGCGGTAGTTAAAAAATATTAATCTTTTTTGGGAAATGTTGGTCAAAATTTTCAGAAGACAGACAAAGTTACTGATATAGCAAGAAGGGTAGCTACTCTGAAGTAAAAAATGGGCAGGTCACATAAGCCGAAGGGAGAATGGAAGATAGGGCCGAAAAATTACTGGACTGGCGGCCGTGGAAGGGGCGAAGGAAGCAAGGCAAACCAGCTGACCGTTGGAGCGATGACATCGCCAAAATTGGAGGATCATTATGGAGAAGGACTGCAAAAGATTGCGAAGCTTGGCGTGCATTGGAGGAGGCTTATGTCCTGCAGTAGACGAAGTGAGCCGCAGAATTAAAATATATATAGCTGTATAAGTTAGTATGTAAAACTTTTTACCATTGGACTCGTACCATCCCAAAAGTAAGTCACCCCTGAGATATAGACTACCGTCTAGTTCAGAGGTGGAGTGTTGCCGGCTGGTAAATGGAGCATTATATTTATGTGTATTCTTTTACGTATGCCTTTCTTTGATTTTTTTGGTTGGTGAAATAAAGAATGTATTTATTTCCTGCCGCTGATTTTAAGCTGCAAAATAAAATACCTGATCAATAAAAAGTTAGCTATGTCATCCAATTTTGGGTGCTTTATTTTAAAATGAACTTGAATACCCTTTACAAAATCTTTATTTATAACTAAGGGTAAAAAGTAGACTTTACACAGAGTAGAATCCTCCATATTAGGTGGAGCCAAAGCTTAAAATTGCTTTCAAGGTCATTGTCAAATGTCACCAGGGTTTTGTTCATTTAGTAATTAGCTAATTTTTAAGAAATTTAATTAATTTCTCTTTTCTGAGAATGTTTGCATAATTTTGTAAATTACGAAGTTTTAAGTTTTAAATTTCGATTGAAAACATAATTTGTAATTAATATTCAAGTAAACTGATACTTAAATTACAATTACATTGTAGCTATTATATATTGAAAAGCATAACTGGCACCATAAACGAAAGGTGCATCCAAAGACCTTATCATCATTGTTCCACCCTGATTCAAACAATAACCCAGGGGGTCTAAAAGGCCTAAATGTTTTAAAATGATCTTTAGTAAATAGCTTGATATGAACGAGGATTCCGGCGACGGGGACCGAGGCTCACTCGACCCGCGGTCCGAATCGCCGGATTTTTAAGAAAAAAATAATAAAATTAAAAAATCCGGTGACTCTGACAACGGGTCGAGTGAGCCTCGGTAACAGTCGCCGGAATCTTCCATGAACCAACCCCGAATATTTCCAGGGGTATAACCTAAAGGCGTCGGGTGCTAATTATGTGCCTTGTGACAAAATAATGCGGATTAATAAATTATGATACGCCCGAGTTGGGAAGACTACCCGAATTTATGTACTTGAGCGGCTGGAAGATGTAATTACAGCCGAAACGGTAGGAACCTTTGACATTTCGTGGTTACCGACTTGGAAACATATAATACGTTAAATAGATTCTACATAGCCTGCATATTAATTAGCAATTAATTTACATTACATTTGATGTGCTATTTAGTTAATCGTCTATCCTATTTATCTAATAAACGCGAGAGGATATTTATTGCCCCTCAAAATTTACTAGACGGATTTTGATAAAATTTGCAGGTAGAATAAACCCAAAAATAGTGTGCCGCGCATAGAGCTAAGTACGTAATTAGCTCTATGGTGCCGTATTGTATGTTTCCAAGCGTACCTATGCTGCGTTTTATCCCGTTCGTATACTTCCCATCACGTTAAAAGGCCGATGGTAGGGTGAGAATGGGTTGAAACTTGCGCATGGGTACGTCAGACGAACCAATCGCGCCGGATGAGACCCGCCCGACCCCGCGCTCCCCGCATAGACCGATATATCGCCTACTGCGCAGTTTACCGCCAGCGACCTTAGAATAAGAACTAGCTGTTGCCCGCGGCTTCGCCCGCGTGACTTTGGCTTAGATGAAAAGTCTTTTTGTGTTCCAAACTGTTTCCTGTGTTCCAATCTTCGATTTTTATATACGTCTACAGAAAATGCTCATCAGATTAACTAAGGCGCCATTTCCGTATATGTTATAGTGTAGCTGGTCTCTTGGAGTTATTCATCCGAAGTTTCCAGATCTTCAATTTTTATACGTCAGCCGAAAATGCTCATCAGGTTGAACGATTTTTGTTAAGGCACCATTTCCATATTACTTATAGTTTAGCTGTTCTGTTATGGTTCTTCATCAGGTGTTCCAGTTTTCAAAATGAATTATAGCCTATATGTTGCCCGGGCTTAATAGCTATACAACAAAAAAAGTTTCATTCAAATCCGTCCAGTAGTTTTTGCGTGAAACGCGTACATACATACAGACAGACAAAAAATTCCAAAAAAATTTTTTTGCTTTCTATTGTTCTTTTTAAGTGTCCCTCTATCCATTTTAGTCAAAAATACTAAATGTACAGACAAAATATTTTTACTGTTTTATTATATGTATAGATGTGTCCATCGGCACTTTTCTTACTGTCTCCATTAAGGGGAAGGCACTTTGTTCGTGTGTCTTTATTAACACTATCAATATTAAATTGTTTTTATAAACGCCTTTAGTCATTTAATTTTTTGCTTCCAGTTATTTTCAAATTAGGTTTTTTGTACAAAATTAAATAAGAATAAGTATTGCTCTGAAATTTCGTTGTCATTCGGTCTAATTCAATCATTTTGTGATTAAACAAAGGGAAAATCCCTCGTTTTCTCCCTGTATCTCTCTCTCTCTCAGCCGAAAGACGTCCACTGCTGGACAAAGGCCTCCCCAAGGATTTCCACAACGACCGGTCCTGCGCTGCCCGCATCCATGCGCAACCCGCGACCTTCACCAGGTCGTCGGTCCACCGAGTGGGAGGCCTGCCAACACTACGTTTTCCGGTTCGTGGTCGCCACTCGAGAACTTTTCTGCCCCAACGGCTATCTGTTCTGCGAGCTATGTGCCCCGCCCACTGCCACTTAAGTTTGGCAATTCTACGGGCTATGTCGGTTACTTTAGTTCTCCTACGGATCTCCTCATTTCTGATTCGATCACGCAGGGAAACTCCGAGCATAGCGCGCTCCATCGCCCTTTGGGTGACCTTGAGCCTTCTTATGAGGCCCATAGTAAGCGACCACGTCTCTGTTCCGTATGTCATTACTGGCAACACACACTGGTCAAAGACCTTAGTCTTGAGACACTGCGGTATTTTGGACGAGAAGATATCGCGAAGCTTCCCGAACGCTGCCCAGCCGAGTTGGATTCGACGGTTGACCTCTTTCTCGAAGTTGGACTTACCTAACTGAACTGTTTGTCCCAGGTATACATAATTGTCAACAACTTCGAGTGTAGAGTCTCCAACCTTTAGAGGAGTGGGTGCGACACGGATATTAGACATGATTTTCGTCTTGTCCATGTTCATTTTTAGACCCACTTGTTGAGAGGCTCTACAGAGGCCATCGAGCATTGTGCCTAGGTCTTCCAAGGTCTCAGCCATGACTACGATATCGTCAGCGAATCGAAGGTGAGTGAGGTACTCGCCGTTGATATTGATGCCGAGTCCGCTCCAGTCCAGAAGCTTGAAAACATCTTCCAGGGCGGCGGTGAACAGTTTTGGAGATATAACGTCTCCCTGTCTCACCCCTCGCTCCCTGTATACAACAGTAAAATATACAGGTATACAACACAAATGTAGAGCAGTAAATTCTTATTTACAGGAGATTGGTGAAATCAGATTTCGTACATAATATAAGGATTACTTGGGATAAATCTGTGAAATATAATGTAAAATGTAAACATAGTCACCTTGTACCATAGGGCGGGCGCTTCATAGAAACGGTGCGTCATACATACCTACTACTACTACAATTGAAACTGTACATCCGTGAACACGTCAGTAACACGTCAATGTGTGCGTTTTCATAGTCATAGCGTCCCAATACACACAAGAACGGGGGTGAAGTGCGGGGGGTGCGGGGACGCCATATTGCGGGAGGGGCAGGGAGTTTCCTTTCTGTTGTGTTTCTGTTTCTGTTTTTATTTTTGCTAGCTTATTTTAATAACTATAATTACTTTTTCTGTACAATATTAAGTAAAAATTGATAACTTTTTCTATTTCTGTTTACTATATCTTTTAACTTGTTCTATTATATATTTTGTTTCGAACTTCTGGCTGTTGTGACACTTTGTTTGCTTGAGTTTTTCTATTTCTTACTTTTTTCTACCTGTGAAGATTTGTATTGGCTTTCTGTTTCTTATTTACACTACCTGTTCTAACTTCTTATGCTGTAAGTCTTCCTTAAATGTAAAATAAAATAAATAAAATAAGTACGTATTACTTATATTAATTTTGTGCTTGTACTCATATAGGTAGGTAGCTTAAACAAAGTATATTTTACTCTATAAATTGGTCAAAAAAATAAAATGAATATAAAAAAATAAATTGGAAATTTCAGACTCAAGTAACATTGGACCATTTTTATCATCCTAAAGACAATCACGGTGACATCCTATTCGCATTGAGCAAATGGAGCAATCACATTTTTATCGATACGGCCTGTTATCGATTACCTGTCTGAGGGCGCCCTAAAAGTATCAATTGGGTCCCGAACCGATTTCAGTTTAATTGAAATAGCCCGTCGATTTATTTGGAAACTTCCGGACCCAGTTAATATTTTACGGTAGCAATCGGGTCGCCGAAGGTAGAAAAAGATAACGTTTTCGCCATATCAACGATTTGAACTGAAAAAAATGTTGGGCGTTTTGTCTTTCGTGCTGACTGGAGAGAAAAATATAGGCCTTTTTTTATTATTTTTATTAAATCGTACAAGAAAGTTATTAAAAAAGAATGAGTAATTTACGTCGATTCTCATTTATGATTTTTAAAAATCGTAATAAGTTTAGGTAGGTATTAATAAGTTCAGGACAATGTTTATTTATAAGTTACATAAAGTTATGAAGAATTTTATTTTCTATATTTATGATGAGTTGACAATGACGGATTATTTTCTATCCAATTGCAAATTCATTATTTATGCATTCAACATTTTAGTCCCTAAGGTACCTAGTTTGTATAAGAAGAACAGTCAAATGCGATTCGAGTTTTGGTGAAAGTTCAAAACAAGCAATTTCAGACGTTTTCGACGTGACACGACTCAGATTTACTAATGAAGTAAGTCACTAGGAACAATATTAAATCGAGTTATGCCAATTAACATCAAGTTAATGCATGTTACATAAACTTGATAAGACTATTTGAAACCTCTGCTTGATTCGTAGCCTTCAAAGTACTTCAAATATCCAAGTGCAGTGAGCCATATAGAAAAAGTCTGCCACATGCGATGTCGGGAAAACTGTATGATAACTATAAAAATTAATTAATTTGAATGCATAAATAAATACACACACTTGAAATACGATCCACGATAAAAGGTGGTATACTTTTGTTTTCGTTGAAATTTGCACTTGCATAGTCCTCTGTTCATTAAATGCTCTATGATACTACTCTTAACTGGGGTATTATATAATCTATGCCCTTAATATACCTTAAAATATTAAGAACAGAATCCACAGGGATCGGCTAGTGTTTCAATAAATTTAAGAATCATAACAAAGTCTACTTAAAAGTTTCTCAAAGTTCGAAGTTTGTGAAAGTTAATTCAAATATAAACAGTTGTAAATAATTTAACATTTTTGCTCTTTTCAAAATGAAAGTTCATTAAACAGGCTAGAGAACACGACACCGAGGCCCAAAGAGCTAAACTTTGATATTTGAAACAATTTTAAGTGTTGGCCTTTGGTAATTATATTTGTCTGAAACTTCTCTAGAAAATATTTAAGTACCTATTTAGTTGTAAATTTTAAACGCGTTTTATACTTATTATTCAGAAAACTTCGACCAGACTGATGTCATTTTTACATGTACGTACTTATTACGAATTTTTAGACCATTTTACCACTGCCACAGAATTTATGTAGGTATATACTACCACTACACAGATTAATTTAGAAAAAGAGAATTACGTAGAGAGTTATTTGAAAGAAATAATAAATTGATAACGCTGTGGCTACAAAACAATTTAAATACTACTTCCTACTAATATTTCATCTATACATAATTATAATAAAACAGTAAAAATATTTTGTCTGTACATTTAATATTTTTGACTGAAATGGATAGAGGGAGACCTAAAAAGAACAATAGAAAGCAAAAAAAATTTTTTGGAATTTCTTGTCTGTCTGTCTGTCTGTCTGTATGTATGTACGCGTTTCACGCAAAAACTACTGGACGGATTTGAATGAAACTTTTTTTGTTGTATAGCTATTAAGCCTGGGCAACATATAGGCTATAATTTATTTTGAAAACTGGAACACCCGATGAAGAACCATAACAGAACAGCTAAACTATAAGTAATATGGAAATGGTGCCTTAACAAAAATCGTTCAACCTGATGAGCATTTTCTGCTGACGTATAAAAATTTAAGATCTGGAACATCTGATGAAAAGCTCCAAAAGACCAGCTACACTATAACATATATGGAAATGGCGCCTTAGCAAAAATCGTTCAACCTGATGAGCATTTTCTGCTGACGTATAAAAATTGAAGATCTGGAACATCAGATGAAAGCTCCAAGAGACCAGCTACACTATAACATATATGGAAATGGCGCCTTAGCAAAAACAGTTCGACCTGATGAGCATTTTCTGCTGACGTATAAAAATTGAAGATCTGGAACATCTGATAAATAACTTCAAGAGACTAGGAGGCCTAGCCATACGTCAAGCGACAAACGAAAACGCTCGCAAAAATGTATGGAGAAAAAATATCGAACGATATCCCACGTGACTTAGTCGTATCAAATTGTAGATTGGTAGCCAAAGTGACATTTAAAGTTTCTATCAAATTAAACGAAACGCTCGCGGAGAGTATCGTTCGCTTAACTCAGCCAACTGGCACTTTTTGACAATCGATGACGCTCTGCGAGCGTAATGTAGATACGACACTAGGCGATCGCCGACCCCTTGACGCTAACGAAACAAAATGGCGAATTTTTAATCAGCTGGTAGACGGGACGGCTCGTGCTGTTTCGTTTGTGCTTTTATTTTTAATTCTTATTGAAAATGCATTCATTAAAATTATTGTGGGCTGCGCAAAATGAAGTCTTAATGGAAAGAGAAGACATATTTGCACCGACCCCAAATAAATAATAGGAAATGGTAAGGAAATGATGATGTACGTATTACATGAATAGTGTTATTTATTTTTTCCAAATTTTATTATTTCTATGAAAACATACAACTGGTTAACTTTCCATTTAATTAATTCAATGTAGTTAAGAACCTAGGTAGTATAAAAGTAAAGTAATTCTACTTAATATAAAAGTAAAGTAAGTAAAGCATTTATTATGTTTTTCTTCAGTTGTAAAATTTTAAAAATATAAATACAAAGTGCCTATATTTTTTGTTAATTATTCATATTTTGTTTAAGATTCCTAAGAAGATTCCATTTGCCAGGTATAATATGGTGTATTGATTGCACCCATATTGCAATTGTGCAGCCAAGTGAGGAGGAGCACATCTATTTAAAAAAAAAGGATTCTTGCACTCTTTAAATGTGCAAATGGTAGGTAATTACCTAAACATTGATGTACATACTGTGTTCTATTATGTAACTTAATATTAATGAAATAATTTACTGCATCAATATCTAAGATACCTGTATATATAATTACTAGAACAACATCAAATTAAAAATGTGACTTATTTCTTACAGATTTGCAACCATAATTTACAAATATTAAATGTGAATGCCAAATTTGGGGGAGCCACACACGACTCGTTTATTTGTGCCTCCAGCCATATGAAAATGATTTTATGAAAAATCTTCATCAGAGTGGTGAACAAACTTAGTTACTAGGTAAGATATTGTAGACTTTCTTAGTGACTAGCTGCGCCTGGAGCTTCGCACTCGTGGGAATTTCCGAATAAAAAGTACCCTATGTGTTATTCCAGGTTATAGATTACCCGTATACCAAATTTTATCAAAATCCGTTCAGTAGATTTTGCGTAAAAGAGTAACAAATATAGATACATACATCCATTCGTATACTTTCGCATTTGTAATATTATAACATTAATTTTGTAAATATTTTTATAGTAAAACCTATAATAAAAAAAAAAATAGGGTGCCCTTTGTTTCGCTTAAAATTTTTGTCTCTAATTTCACTTCGCCGAACCTTATTGGCCTAAACATGTTATGCACAATTATTGTCTCGCCTAATTGATGTTTTTGCACAATAATAATTTAGCCTAATAATTATTAGATGCAATTTTTGAGTCTCTATTATTAGATGTTCTAAAATCGTTTGGCTTTTAATTTTTTACACGTAACGATATCCTCGTATAAATTTGTTTGAGACAATTATTACTTACTGTAATAATCACTTCTTATAATTATAACTAATTGAATATTAGTAAATTTAATTATTACTAAGTATTAGCTATTTCTCACCGGCATGGGTACTGTGACATGTCTATCAACACACGGTGCCGGAGATAAGAACAGTCCAGTCTTTCGTCAATCATTTTCAGAATGATGTTAGTAATGCACTACTAATAATAATTCCTAAAAATCTTGATAAGTCACAGATCCGACTTAGAGCACCCCGACTCCACGTGGCTCAAGTTTGCCCTATACTAGAGTGTTATTCCTTCGCGCGGAACCAGAAGCTCGCGAAGGAGGTCCTGAGAGAAATGAGGGCACGAGGCCGAACCGCAGCGAGGGGGGGAGGTGGCGAGCGAAGCGAGCCGGCGACCTCTCGAGCGTAGCGAGGTCGAGTGCACGAATGAATCGAAGGGCCGACGGAGCGAGTCTTCTGGTGGAGCCACCCAGAAATACTTGCATGCTGCATGCTTGCTTGCTTGCTGCATGCCTGCTTGCATGCTGCATGCCTGCTTGCATGCTGCATGCTTGCTTGCATGCGGCATGCTTGCTTGCATGCTGCAGGCTTTCTTGCATGCTGTATGCTTGCTTGCATGCTGCACGCTTTAGTTCACATGCCTAATGTAACTTTCTTTTACTTCTCGACATTTATCAAACACAAATCCATCAATGTTTAATTTTAGTCCCCCCCCTATTAGATTTAAATACTTTGTAATAATTATCAGAAATTATTATAACAGAAATAATTAGGTGTTACAATTTTGTGCTTAATTGCTTTGTACGAAATATTAATTAGTATTTGTGAATATTAGAAATAATCAATTATTAGGCCTAATGACTTATTTGAAAAGTAAATATACGGCGATAAAAACTTAGGCGAATCAAAAATAGGCTAAACTAAATTAGAATTCATAATAATGTACGAAACAATGTTGTACTAAAAGTTTGTGCACCAAACTACATTAGGAGTACAAAAAATTAGGGGAAACAATAGAGACCCAAAAATTTAACATGAGGTTGGACGAAAAATTGAATTCATAGAATAGAATATATTTATTTGATAAACATAAAACAGTAAAATTATAACAAAAATTGTAAAATTTTGTTTCAGGTGATTCTGGGTACCCGCAGAGGGCCTGGCTCGTGACGCCCATATTATGATATTGACGTCAAAGGCGGTGCTGCCGGTGGTTCTGGTGAAGGAACAACTGTTAAATAGATTTTAGAACTCTTTAAAATTGTCTACACTTAACCATTTTTACAGATAATTTTTACTTTCTTGGTGTTTGCTCTGTCGTAAAAAAGATAATACATACAAACATGAACTTGGTGTGATTACAGTCCATATTATGTAGTAAGACAAAAAATACTAAAATCTGGTTAACTAAGTGTGATATTAATTAATATACCACTGTGTTATAAATAAATAGATTATAAATAAATAGAGTATGATTATGAACATTAATAATATTGTAAATCTTATGTTTCAATATGACTAGCATGACACCTCTTCTTTTTTGTTTTTGTTTTCCAATCAGCTCATACCTGAATATGTTTAATATTTCTATTGTTAATCAAAACAGTGCCATGAATACTAAAAGTGAATAAAATTTATAAGTTGAAAAATAGTTACTCTCACCTTTTTCCATTTATTCAGAGTTTTTTCAACACCTCCACCAATGGAATTTATCAAGGAAGTTAGCTCTCCCCATAGCCTATCACATCGCACTTGACCTTGCGGACCCGCCTGAGGCCCCGATGGGTCACCGTGCCTATAACATAAACAATTAACAAAGATTCCATTATACAAAAACATAAGTGGATATCGTGTTAAGTAGGTACTATGCAGTGTGAACGAAGTATGAAGTGGTTTATTATTAACAAGGAAGGAATACATTACAAAGATTATTGTGGTTCTATAAAATACTTTTTCATGAATTCTATAAGAACGCTAAATTGTTCTGCGTTATATAGCTCGTTGAATACATTGAAAAACCCATCGTTACATTATTAAAATAGCCAAAACATTTTTAACGAGTTATTTAGAATGATTTTGTATATGTATGCTGTTTTAGAAATACTTACCACTTCGTAATAATAAATGATGGTCAAAAGAATATAATTTTCACTTAAAAAACTTTCATATCATCAAATTAAACACAAAACACAACTCGGTTCTCGGCGCAATTTTTAAAATAAACAAACAAACGTCAAACTCATTTTGACATTTTAGCAAATGAAACCATAGACAAAGTTTTTAGTTCTAGCGTAAGGTAGAAGAGAACCAGCGTTCGCTACGATTGGATCCACTTGGCTACCAGTTTATTAACGTTATCGACAAAGCGTTAGCGAAGCGTAGATTCGAAACGCTTCTGAGCGTTTGACACTTGGCTAGGCCTGCAGCTACACTATAACATATACGGGAATGGCGCCTTAGCATAACTTGGTTAATCTGATGGGCATTTTCTGTAGACGTATAAAAATCGAAGATTGGAACACAGGAAACAGTTTGGAACACAAAAAGACTTTTCATCTAAGCCAAAGTCACGCGGGCGAAGCCGCGGGCGACAGCTAGTACCTTAATAAAACATCATCATAAAATTTAAGAACGAGGCTCTTGTCGGTGGAGTTCCTTCAATTTTTCTTTTTCCATTGCTAACTCTTTTACTTTCTTTCACTAATTTATAATACATTATATACAATATTAGGTATTATATATAATACATTATATATAATTATATATATATATATATTAGGTATAAATGCAAAAGTTTGAATATGAGTTTGTGAATTTGTGAGGATGTTTGTTACTCAATCACACAAAATTTACCAGACGGATTTCTATGAAATTTGGAATACGGGTAGAATAATACCGGGAATTTGCTTTTTATCCGGAAATTCTCACGGGAGCGAAGCCCTGGGGCGCGGCTAGTGGGATATAAAAATAATCTTAAAAAACCGCATTCCTCCAAAAGTTAAATTAATGTTATATAATTCACTCGCAGAATCTTACATACAATACGGACTAAGTAGCGGGCGTACATATAAAACCTATCTTAACCAAATACTTAAACTGCAAACTAGAATTTAAAAAATCATAGTACCTACCTATTAAAATTTAAACTCAATTTCACGACAATGATGATGAATTATTCAAATACTGCAAAATTTTACCTGTCCACTCTCAGTTCCAATACCAATTTCTTAAACAACACTTTTTAACGAAAGATTTTGGAAAAAATTGAACACCCAGTGTACACGCGGGCTATTGCACGCAATACATTAACAACGAGCCAATAACGCGTACGGGGAGCGGACATCTACTTACTTAATACCTCGTTTTATAAACAAACTACCTCCCGAGTTGCGCAATACAATACATCCAAAAAATAACAAAATCACATTAAAAATTATTTTCTAAATAATTTAGACTCATCTAGTTCCAAAGTAGGTATTGATATAGTATTAAGTTATTTTATAGGATAGATGTAAACTTACACTAGTAACATAAAGACAAACCTCAGGGTTTTTATATGTTATTATTTACGACTTAAGTTAAGTATGTACTTTTATTTGATAAATAAATAAAAAAAAAATCACAAATAAAAAGTTTGTTTGTAAGGAAAGCTATGGAATAGTTACATTATTAACAAATGGACTACACCTAACGGCCCACTAAGCAATAAGCTTGTATCGTGGGTCCAATGGACACAATACACCCAGAACCGCAGACAAATACCTGTGAAAACAAGTACAAATATTTGCCCGCGCTGCTGGGAAGAATAATTTAAGTTTCTGTGAAAGAGCAGCGTTGTGGATCGTACCACGGTTCACGACACAATGCTGAGCAGAGACCGTTTTGGTTTTTTATAGCCGAAAAAATGATTTTTCTTGTTTTCTTCTTCTTCTTCTGGGAATCGAACCCCGGATCTGCTGACGGCGGCGTTTCTAACAACACGACCACTGGCTCTCCAGTTCTACAGTAATCCTAACAAGTAGATACCATCTGAATTTATTTTGGTAATTACGTATGAAGCAACATTCAAAATCTTAGTTATCAACACGACACAATTAATTAGCTATGAACAAAGCGCCTGGTAACTGTATCTCGGTGACAAACTAAACTAATTACAATTCAAAGCTGGCAGATTAGTGCGGTGACGTCAGTAGAGGCATATGTTTAAGTAACACATTACTTAAGGCGTGGCCGACTATTTCAGTTAGTTGTCCTCATAGATTTAGTGATTTCTTCCAGTTGGATCCCCAGGGAGTATCAATCAATACATATGATGAAATGGTAACTGGTCTATGTCTGTACATATGAGATATTTAAGAAAAAATTGGGGGTCTTTATAGAGCCAATATAAACCAAAACAATCTGTTTCTCCGTCTGTCTGTGTGTTTGTACGCGCATCACGCAAAAACTACTAGACGAAATTTGATGCGGTTTTCATAGTTGAATTGTTAAAGGTCTAACTTAAAATTTGATGTAGGTTTTATCTTGATATGTCGCTTAGAACCTGAGATATTGACAATAGTTAACACGCGAGCGAAGTTCGCGGTCACAGGCTAGTTATTAAAAACTATAGTGCCCGCGACTTCGTCTGCGCATATCTCAGGTTCTTAGCGGCGTATCAAGATCAAACTTACACCAGATTTTAAGTTAGACCTTCTATAATACAACAGTGAAAACCGCATCAAATTTGGTCTAGTAGTTTTTGCGTGATGCGCGTACAAACACACAGACAGACGGAAAAAAAAACTGTTTTGGTTTATATTGGCTCTATAAAGACCCCCAATTTTTTCTTAAATATCTCATACTAGCTTTTGCCCGCGGCTTCGCCCGCGTGAATTTCCCACGGGAACAGTGCTTTTTCCCGGGATAACAAGCTAATTATTAAAAATAAAAAACACGACTGACAAGTTTTTACACAAAAAAAGTACATACAAACATGTAAGTTATATACATTTTTGAAATCGCCTTTTAAAGCCCTTCAATTTGATACCCCACTCGATAAGATTGATCAAATTTTATTTTTTGGTCTGCTATTTATCGCATATATAATCCGCCATTTTGTTTTTATGATGACGTCATATAGCCTATGTCACTCGGAGGAATGAAAGGAATCTAAAAATACCTCTCACATCAAAATCTGTTAAGCCGTTCAGGACTTATGGTGGAATAAAGAAACTTACATACATACATACATACTTACATACATACATGAACCCTGAAAACATAACACTCCTTTTTTGGTCAGTCGTGTAAAAAGTAGCCTATGTGCTATTCCAGGTCATTATCTACCTCTGTACCAAATTTAATCGAAATCCGTCCAGTAGATTTTGCGTGATTGAGTAACAAACATCCTCACAAACTCACAAATTCACAAACTCACAAACTCACATCCAAACATTCGCATTTATAATATTAGTATGGATGTATACAGACAGAAAGTCAGACAGAAAGACAGACAAACATTCTAAAAAAATGATAATTGCTTCTATTGGCTCTATGAAGACCCCTCGTAGTTTTTTCTTAAATATCTTCTTTGTACAGACACAGACCAGTTACAGTTTTATTATATGTATTGATGATATATTGATTTTCTATTCTAGTCCCATGCCTGGCTGGTCCATTTGTTCATTTATTGCTCAAACGCATTACCTATCTACGAGACCTACAATTCGTGAGCTCTATAGTTCCACATCAATACATGCTGTTGATTGATAAAGTAGCACAAAACCGAAACCACTATACATAAAATCCATTTTCTCTTACTTGTTCTATTATGTAAACAATCTTCACAGTACTTTTTGTTCAATTTTGTTGAAAATAAATCAAATATGAGTTCAAACCTAAACATTCTGAAGTAAAAGATTTATTAACCATGAAAGTAATTTCCTCAAAAGTCTATTTTAATTTATATTGTTGTAAAATCATTAAAAGACATGGTAAGATTGTTAACATAATAGGAAAAAACGAAGTTTACATACAAACTTGAAATTTTGCAGAGAGGTAGAAATTTAAGAACTAAAAATGGAATTTTGGAAATTCCACTCCTAAGGGGATGAATAGAGTATAATTACGCGTGGGAACCGAAGCGAAAGCTAGTACAACAATGTCTATACCCTTCATAGTAATTTATGTAATTATGAGGCGAAAATCAATAGCAATAATGACTAGGAATTATACTTTCACGTTTATTGACACAGGGTGACAAGCTTTGATGACGGTGTGATCAAGGTTCGACGGGCAGCTGGATTACGAATAACAGTGATTAATCACCAATATCACTTAGAATACTAGTTACGCCCAATGGACACGCTTTGCTGGGACAAAAAGATTGTTATACCGGGTTATTTTGTAACTATTGGCCAAATTTTTACAATATGCTCAGTAATTGGAATACAACTACGTCCAAAAGAAATTTATAGTAAAAGAATAACATAAAATTAACTTTCCATACTAAGTCCCATCAGCTGATCGACCAAATTGTATGGGAAGCAAAAAAACTTTTTTTTTCTATTTTTGACATAGATTTTTTTGGAAACTTGTTCAATTTCATCAACCAAATCTTCTTCAAAAATTTGACCAATAGTTTCAAAATAATCCTGTATAAAAGACTAGCGCCCCGCCCCGAATTCGCTCGAGAGGTACATAAATTCAAGCCTATGTCGCTCAGGTATAGCCTGGGAAGTAGTGTCATCCAATGTATGGAACCTGCAAATTTTGGTATCGGAAGAATTCACTTGGCACAGGTGTTTCATGTATATAACACCTGTGCCAAGTGAATTCTTAAACTAATTTTAAGCTAATTTAGCCCGGTAGCCATCAACCCCCCCCCTCCCCCCCTGGTGGGTAGGTAGGGGGGGGCATTCAAAGGTACACGCCGCCGCGCTTTAGTTAAAAAATCATATCAGTTTCTATTTACCTACCACCTCGAGTTTGGTGTCATTTTCTAGTAAATCAGGCATCAGGAATTCATTTTTTAATAGAAAAAAAGGAAAATATTGACGAAAATATCAAAATCGGTTTGTTATTTTTTTTATTCAACTGTCAATATTTTTGAAAATCCTGAATTTTGTGCAAATAAAAAAATACTATATTAAAGAATATTTATCTAGCTTTTAAAAAATATATACTTCTATATATATAGTTATCATAGATGTTTCTGAAAAAAATCTGACATGGTACGCGGCGGTGGCTAGGAACTTTTCCAATCGTCTAGTTTCTCATCCTTTTGTTGACATATTAATATGGTTTTATATGCAAAATACACAG
This sequence comes from Ephestia elutella, assembly GCA_018467065.1. Classification (NCBI taxonomy): domain Eukaryota; kingdom Metazoa; phylum Arthropoda; class Insecta; order Lepidoptera; family Pyralidae; genus Ephestia; species Ephestia elutella. Next base: position 3,126,960 of record CM031592.1, on the reverse strand, counting down.
AATATGTACTTTACTTAGTTATTGACTGTCTCTTATGGTCTGATGAATAAATAATAGTATTTTTAGGGTTCCGAAGTAAACATGGAACCCTTATAGTTTCGTCATGTCTGTCCGTTTGGCTGTCCGTCCGTCTGTCCGAGGCTTAGCTCAGAGACTATTAATGCTATCCAGTTGTAATTTGGTATAGATATACATATTAATTACGCGGATAGAAATGTAGAATAAAATCATGAAAAAAAAAATTATTAGGGCGGTTCCCCTACGGCTAAAGTGGGGATGATTTTTTTTTATCTCGAATATACCATCGTGTGGGGTATCATTAGATAGGTTTTTCAAAAATATTATGAGTGTGTGAACATCATATTTTGATGCACGTTATGACACTACTTCCCGGGCTAATAATGTAGCTTTCTATTGGTGAAAAAATTTTTGAAATTGGTTCCGTAGTTTCGAAGATTACCCCCTATATACAAACTCACAAACTTACATACACTTCCTCTTTAAAATATTAGTATGAAGACCATTTACTGTGATGCTTTTGACGATTACGCCATTTTCCTTTACAACATTTGAGTCGATTTTACTGCTAAACCACGCCAATAGCATATTTAGGTAAGTACACCTATACTTACCTAAATATGCTATTGGCGTGGCTTAGCAGTAAACCTATATGCAGACCTGCATATGCCTATATGCACAGAAACCTGACCCTGACATAGGATTCGGTGACATAGGATCTCTGGGGTTATTCCCGAAGTACTCCAAAAAATGTTTCCAAACTACTCCATGAAAAAAATAATATTTTAAATTAAGTTTCATTCTACTCCGCGGTAATATTAAAATGTTCTCAAAGTACTCCACGCGATTTTGATATAAAAAAGCAAAAATTAGAATAAAAAGTGTAGCTGACGTAAAGTACAGTCAGGCTCAAAAGCTTATAATATTTTTATGTATAAAGACAATTTCAAATAAAAAACTTTACAATTCAATAATCAACATTTATATATCCTAATCCTAACTAATATTATAAATGCGAAAGTGAGTTTGTTTGTTATCTCTTCACGCTTTATCTACTGAACCAATATTCCTGAAATTTCACATACACATAGTTAGAAGTGCGGAGAAGGACATAGGGTACCTTTCATCCCGGGAAAAGGCACAGTGCCCGTGGGAAATTCACGCGGGCGAAGCCGCGGGCGAAAGCTAGTTCCCCATAATTCAACAATTAAACATATTAAAAAATTAACAATCAAAAACATATTCATAAATAAGCTTTTTTACATATTTTCCACCAAAGAGATTCATAATTATTATGTAAATGTAGAAATTCGGCTTGAGAGAAACTCAAGAAGTAACTGATAAAATTATATTTTTGTAAAATCTTAAATTATTTACTTTAAAAAAAACATTGAATTTCCGTCTTAGCGGCTAGGTTGCGACTCACATTCGTTGTATATCCATTTTAACAAACTAACATGTAAGATACATTTTCAATTCAAACTGTCAACTTTTCCTCCTTAATTTAGAATCTTATTCAGAACTTTTATCATCACGATATTGTTTGAACGATTTTGTGACTGACTGTACATAGTGAAATATTTTATAATTAATTAGATGGAGTAGATTGAGAATTGATATCAAAAAATCTGCGAAGTACATTGAGAATAAATAAAAATACCTATGGAGTAGAATGGGAACAAAATAATAAGTATTTTTAAATAATAATAATTTCGTGGAGTAACTTGGGAAAACATGTATGAGATTCTTATCTTTTTAAAACAAAAGAATGGAGTACTTTGGGAATAACCCGATCTCTGACTGACTGTTCATCTAAAGTTTGGGTCGTCAATTAATAAAAAAAGCACAAATCCGAAAGAAAGACTTTTTTTATATAGATCTAGCCTGTGCCCGCGAACTTCGTCCGCGCGTTATTTACTATTGTTAATATCTCAGGTTCTAAGTAACGGATCAAGTTGAAACCTACATCAGATTTTAAGAAAGACCTTCAAAAAATACAACTGTGGAAACTGCATTAAACTTAGCCCAGTAGTTTTTGCTTGATGCGCATACAAACAGAAAGACAGACAAAAACAAAAAAAATAGTTTTGGCATTTATTGGCACTATAAAGACCCCTCCAAGTTATTTTTCTCAAATATCTCCTATCTCGTACAGACACAGACCAGTTACGATTTTATTATATGTATTGATTGATTGTAGGCAAACGAGCATGCGGGTTGCCTGATGGTAAGCAATCACCGCAGTCCATAGACACCAACGACCCTAAAAAGCTCACCGATGCGTTGCCGACTGGCAATGTGTAAATAGAAACAAGTTCTAGATTGCCCATCACCGAACACACTTCATCTAGAGGCCCACTGGGAAATTTCACTTCTTTTGTAATCAACAAAATAAAAAAGCTAGCCTTTATGCGTGCTTCCGTGTATTGTATGGTCAGTAGACCTTACACATTGCCTTGATATTTCACGATACAAAACTAACACGGTTCGGGAAACCCTCCTTGGGGAAATTCCCCTCCGTATTGGCATGAATAAGTACAGAAATAGCGATATCGTTCAAGTTGACTGAAAGGTACAGAAGTCTACTCAGATACTTTGAGTCATGCCATTCACACCTAGGTGCCAATCTGGTCCTTAGTGGTATCAATCGTCTACTGAGACGATTTTCATTTTTTATAACCGTATACTGATACGGTTATACAAAATGTTAGGCGGTCTTCGAAATAATATTAGGGACATACCTAGTCACATTTATCAACAAACTCACGAAGAAGTACTGAGTAGATAGTATGTTTATCACTTGGTACTTTTAGGGCACTTTACTTTTGGGTTAGGTCAGTCTTAGAATTGAATCGTAGTTTAAATGAATTAAACACAATTGTAAGCACAGCATAAGACTGGCACAGGCCGTAGTCTCTGCTTCTCAGTCGTTCACTCTTGTCAGAGTGGTCGTGCTTGTGCAGATGGTGCTGGCCTGGGATCTACCTGGCCTGGCCTTGGGCCTGGGACCATAGTAAGTGGCGTCAAAAAAGGGAGGCCTATGTCCAGCAGTGGGCTAATATAGGCTGAAAATAGAATAGAACAGTAAGCACAGCACACCTGAGTGTTCGGTATCGCAAATATCCGTGAAAATTAGTGAAAATATGAAGAGATAAATTGCTCGCGCAGGGGTTTAAACTCAGGACTTCACAGTCAGTGCACGTGCGTGGTAATTGTGGCCACTATTGGCTCTACACCAAATGTCGTTAAATCTAATCTATAAGATATTTCTCTTTGCCCCTTATGTTTCGGTTTTGCAAACCCCTTATCGCAGCAACTTTATCTGACTTGGCCCCGATCGTAAACCCGCTCTCGGCAAATGGGACGAACCGACACACATAAGAATCGTGTTACAAAGACGTGCCTAAAAGCTACGATAGTGTTCTGATTTCAAAGGTACAGTCAATAGGACATCAACCTACGCAAATTTATTGAAAACTAAGGGTGCATTGGAGAGAAGCTTATTGACCAATCACAATCGCCGTGCGGCGATTTCGAGCAATAAATAAATTTTTAATAAAATGTGTTTTTTTATGATATTTATTTCTAATTCCGTAGCAAATCTAATGACTTTTCGTAGACGAGTGTACAATGTAACACAGTGTTGCCCACACGTCACCCCGGTAATTACCCCGATACATCGCTCGATTTACTAACGGCCAAGCTCATGAAATATGGGAGATATTTAGCGCACAGGCGAGAAACTGGCGATTTTTCATGCCATTTACTCACTCAACGCGATTATTTCTACTACCTTTTGCCCTTAGCTTCACGAAGTTCGTTTTTTACCCATTTCAACCTTTGAGAGATGAAATTTTGAAAACTTATAAATGCTCAGTCGTGTAAACAAAGAAAATCTTGGCCTTTAAACTTCATTTAGTTTAGTCTCTGCGTTCAAATGAAGAAGTCAGTCAGCGTGTGACTTAGGATGTTTGTTACTCAATCACGCAATATCTACTGGACTTATTTCGATGAAATTTGATACGTGGCTAGAAAAATACAGGGAATAGCTCATAGGGTACTTTTTATCCCGAAATTCCCACGGGAACCAAGCCGCGGGGCGCTGCTAGTTTTATGTGTAGATTTCTCCAATAAACTATTAATGTGATACGATTTTCTCTCCAGCGACATTTGGTACAGTAATAGGGGACCGGACAACTTTTATTTTATGCTTCTTTGAAATATCTTACAATAATAGAATCATCCGTAAAAGAATTACATCCATAACCAAAGTATTTCTCAAGGCAAATATAGCAAAAAACAATTCACATTTTTAAGCGATATTTGGACGATACCAAAACGCCCCTAACTAAACGTACATTCATATGACGTCACGCGTAGAAAATGGTGAACCACCTTGATGGCTCAACCACCGCTCGTTTTTCGCGCAGCTTTTTACTGCGCTGTACTAAAATGTGGAATAATCTTCCCTCAGCGTTGTTCGACATTGGAGCCTTTAAGAAAAGAGCCAATCGCTTTCTCAAAAAGTCGGCAACGCATCAGTGACCTTCTTAGGGTCGTCGGTGTCTATGGGCTGCGGTGATTGCTTACCATCAGGCAACCCGCATGCTCGTTATTCTATAAAAAAATGGACTTTCCCTAAAAGTTTGAACTCTAAAAAATTTGCTCTGAAGAATAAACTCGTGCTGTAAAGTCGCAAAATGAGTTATGTTATATTATTATGTATTCTATTATAAAATTACATATTTTTAACAATTCTCATACCTTGTCCGGTCCCCTATTCTTGTGCACTGAACCACATTAGTGCATCTCTATTACAGGCACAGCAGCCTGTAAAATCCTAAAAGCCTTTCATTTGACAACAGACGGCATAAAACGAACACATCACGTTGTACAATTGCAACCTTTTACGTTCCGCTAAGCCTGCAAGTTCTTACACGACTGCAAAAAAGGGGTAAAGTTTTCATAGTTCTAGTTTATCAATACATATAATAAATCAATCAATACATATAATAAAACTGTAACTGCGGCCTGTGAGCATGTCGCGAACTTCGTCCGCGCGTTATTTACTATTATTATGATCTCATGTTCTAAGCGACGTTTCAAGATGATACCCACACCAGATTTTAAGTTAGACCTTCAACACTACAACTGTGAAAACCGCATCAAATTTCGTCCAGTAGATATTGCGTGATGCGCATAAAAATATAGGGATCCTTTCATTTCTCATAAGGTTAATAATCATAATATGGTTTGTCATAAAGCCTTTCTCATAATTTTTTTATCATAATATTTTATTCAAATAATATTTATTGTAATAATATTTGTTTAGTCATAATCATAGATTGTCATTTTATAAAATGGTTTATCATAATGGATTTGTCATAATTGTTATGGTCATAAACATAGTTTATTTTTTATTTTGTTCATCTTTTATTTTGTTGATGACATTTGAAGACATTATGTAAAATTTGATATTTGATTATACTTCAAACACTAGTATAGGTTAGGGTGCGGCGGGGGTGGCCCTTGGGCCACCCCTAAGCCGCGAACATAAACAACAACAAAAAACAAAAGCTTAACAAATCTTACCTTTTCTCTGAGTGCAACCGTACATTATGAGTTCTCTTTTCTCTGTACATTATGAGTATTACTATTTAGATTAAATTATATTATGATTATTTATGTTTATGACAATTTGTATTTATTACAAAACAATTATGTTAAAAAAATATTTTAAAAAAATATTTTAATTTTAATTTATATTAATTATGATTATGTGAAAAAACATTATTTCGAACTATATTATTACAAATATTTTTATGAGAATCATTAGAGACCCAAAAATATACATACAGAAAGACAGACAGACAAAAAAAAAACGTTTGACTTCTATTGGCCCTATAAACATCCCCATATTTTTTTCTTAAATATATCTTATGTACAAACACAGACCAGTATTTTTTCTGAAATATCTCTAATAGACACAGACCATTAACAGTTTTATTATATGTATTGATTGACGTACCTAAAGAAACCGAAACTTTCATAGTCTTCGTGCAAACACAAATTGGCCGTACGAAATAAATTGAAGCTAAACCAAGCCGTCCCATCGCAGCCTTCGAATGCCCTTTATTCTTGTACAACACTTTATTGTCGTGACGATGCTGAAAATATACTGTTTACGATACCGCAGAAAATAAGTACAGCCAACTGCATATCACAGGCGAATTTGCAACGATTTTCTGAGGTCGACTGTACAATTTATTACTGAAATTGGCTCTCCTTTCGGAGGTGTTTAGCGCCCCGCGTGGAAATTGTGATTCGTTTAGGTGTAAATTTTTTATTCAGTTTTACATATAAGTATGTTTGTTTTTCACTGTATATTTATCTAATCTCAAATTAGGTAAGTTCATTTACCAAAATAGACGAAAAGGATGGAAAACCTTCCTACATACCTTTATACATAATTAAGAAAATAACTAAGAATGTTGGAAGATTTTTTAAAGTTTGATGTAAAATTCACATGGTACTTTTTCAGTTAGTAAAATAAATATATTGTTAACATTCTTGGCACTAATAAACATCAAAGCACACAACTTAAACAATCCAATACACACCTAATAAGGTAAATGATTCACACACAAATGCCTCTAACTTCCCGAAGCTCAAACTTATGTTTTGACTCGTACAACCCACGTCGCAAGTTTAGGCGTTACCAGCCGAAATCCTATAAAGTATGGCAGGCACTTCACCTAACACAATTAACGAAACTTTGGTTCTGTATTGTACGGAGTTGTGGCGATTTAATGTAACAATAGGATTGTGTCTGAACATATTATGTTGCTAGTTACGCACATTAAGTGGCAATATATTTAATGTCAATTAATATATGAATGATAGGATAGTGATAGGAAATCTAATACACTGGATAGACAGGAATGGTGAACCACAGGGCCGGCCTTTACCCAGCAGTGACGGAACGCTATATATAGGCTAAAAGAAGCTAATTATCCTAACTAATCCTAACTAATATTATAAATAAACTAACTAAAAAACAAGAAAGTGACGATTTATAAGTGCTATTTTTAAGCCTACATTAATAAAAATATTTGACTTTGACTTTGACTTTGACTTTGACTTTAAATGCGAAAGTGAGTTTGTTTGTTGGTTTGTTTATTTGTTTGTTTGTTTATTACCTCTTCACGCTTTATCTACTGAACCAATCTTCCTGAAATTTCGCATACACATAGCTGGAAGGACGGAGAAGGAAATAGGGTACCTTTCATCCCGGGAAAAAGTACTGTTCCCGTGGGAAATTCACGCGGGCGAAGCCGCGGGCGAAAGCTACTTAAAAAATAAAAACACGACTGACAACTCACATAGCCTATGTCATTTGGGCTAATTCAAGGAATCTAAAAATTCCTCTCATATCAAAATGTGTTAAGCCGTTCTTATGGTGGAATAAAGAAATTACATACTACATGAACTCTGAAAACATAACACTCCTTTTTTGATCGGTCGTGTAAAAATATTTAAGAATTTACAAAAGTGGCCTTACTCATACTAGGTATGCTACGCTATTCTATGTGGTATTTCTGGTATTTATCTACCCGTGTACCAAATTTAATCGCAATCCATGTAGATAGACAATTTCAGAACTTAGTTCAATACAATACAAAACAATAGACTGATGTTTAACGCTACAGTAATGGCTCTGGCTTATTTAACGCGGAATAAATAAAAAGCGTTAGGTCAAGTCATGCCGAATCATCTCCATGCTTAAATGGAAGTTGCGACAAGCCGCAGTTTAACTGACAGCTGCTGGGCAGTCAACCGGTATTTTTTTTCTCATAGAAACTCTCGGAAAGTAGCGGTCATCGAGATATTATGTACTTAGTACTTGTATTTCGATGGTAGTGGTACTTTATATGAAAATTGGGTACCGAGATACCTTGATTGTCAACATCAGGCATGTCAATGTGACGTTTGTGAACGCCAGCCCCTCCGCACTCGTCCAAGCGAGCTTTCCATGGTTTATAGAATTACCCTTCAACGATATAACTGTACATAGAAATCAATGTTCGCCGTTCATCGGTGTTGATAATTTTTTTAGGCCGCTGCCTTTTCTCGCCGACAGGAAAAGGCAGCGGCCTAAAAAAATGCCGTACCGTACGGTGGTAAGGCGTCTTGATACGGATACAGATACGCTCCGATCCATCGCGAGTTGGTTTTACCCCGTTCCAAGACGAACGCCTGAAAACGCTGTCAGTAAGACCGCCGCCTAAAAGGGCGTCCATTAACTTTTTGCGCGACCATTACAGAGCGACTGAATGTTTTCCGCCGCGCATAAGTATTAATGTTCCTCGCAAACCTGCATTACGGCTAATACAAACCCCTCTTTATATCCCGGGTTTACTTATAAATTTTTATTGGCATGGTATAATAGCTGGCCCAAATGCACCACCATTTCTGCCCGTAGGTGTCAAATTTCAAAACGCAACGTAGGTATTGTGTAGTAGCTACCAATCCACCCCAGCTTCCGATAAATACCATCCGGAAAAAATGTCGAAATTATAGTGAAAATTGCATCAAAATCATAAATTATTATCTCGTACAGACACGAGATAATAATTTATACTAGGTATACCTAGTATAAATCATCACACACACATCATCACTATGTCACGTATTGATCTAGATTGTCGTACAACATATTGCGATCGCAACCTATAGAAAGATGATTATGGTCAAATGCTTCTAATGGTTAAGGACAGGCTTTAAGTTGTACATGAACTGAGCTTTTGAAAGCTTATAAAATTAAAGAAGACTATAGTATAGTAGACAACGATGCAAGGAGAAGGTAGCAGCGGCTTGAAGAATGGTTCTGACTGACACAATACTGGCAATACTGGTTGTTAATGTAGAGCTTCCAATTTACCTATATGTTTTGATAATACCGCTCGAGCTATTTATTTTTAATCAAACTAGACTTATTCAAAAAGAAACAAGACCTAGATTAAGATTCACTGAATCGAATAAGACCAAAATTATTTAATTTTCAAAATTAAATCGAATTGTAAAGAAAACGTAGGTACTTTTTCATCAGTCCTTATACTGTGACTACTGAATGCCGATGTACTTACTTCTAAATTATCCTAGTACTACGTATACCAGTGCTGAAGTACCCAATGTCGAAGTATGCGAGTACGATGTATCTAAATGAAATAAATATGATAGTCAAATTCTGATCCATAAATAAATAGTAGGTACCTATAGTTTATTCTTTACATATACTGAAATCCAAACGAATCACCGAAAAAGCCTAGTTTAATATAAAACGTAACAAAATTACTTATTTCCAATTGTTCGATAGAGACTTCAAACATCCAAGAATAAAGGGATCTTGACAACATGATAAGAGTGCTTGAGGAAAGCGGGAAATACCGGATAAAACTGGATTGATACACGGGAGAATATGTTGTTCACTTTAAGCGCTAGTTAGCAAAATTGACATTTCGGCAACTGTCTCGCTCGCACGATATAGCATTTTAAAGATTGTGAAAACCCAGACCTGTTTCAAAAAGTACCTCGCCACTGGCTCTCAAGTTATGGATCAAAGTACATTTATTTGCAAAAACATGCACAGGAAAAACTACCAAACATGAGTCAGATTCATAGAGCTAACAAAAAAATTTTAATTAAAGAATGTTTTTTTTTCCTATGTCTATGGTCAGATTGGTATACAAACGACACAAACTCTATGATACTCATGAGGCATCACAGATATATTTTTTTTAATTTTTGTACCTTTTTATAAGTCTGTGTGAGGCACATGGAAGTAATAAGTACTTGTGCTTATTACTTCCATGGTGAGGCACTAGAGCAACAAGGACTAGGAGTCCGTGTGGCTCTATGGGCACTAGTAGGATAAAAACCTAGGACTTTTTGACCACAAGCGAACGACCAATCGCTCACCATCGCCAAAGAAAAACCATCGCATCGGCTTATGAAAATGAATGAAGTTCTTCTCAGTACATAATATCTCGATAAGTTCTTCATATCATATCAACGTTACTACCACCTTTTGCGCATATACCTACTATGTATGTATATTACTAGTGTACAATAAAGTGTATTGTATTGTACGTTAACTTTTTGTTTATTTTATAAGTTTTTTTCTCTTTTCAGTGCCAAACAGGAAAAAATATGTCCTTTAATTTTTTCTAGTTTGCCACTTTTTCTTTTTTATGTGAGGTAAAAAATACGCAATAAATTTACAACGACAAAGCACACAAATGTTTTTTATATTTTGTTTTGTAGTAAAAAAGCTCACCAACTACGAGTTGAGCTCGCTCACCGCGGGTTCCGTACAAAGCTAAACTAAAGTCAAAAAGTCGTTCAACAGATTTATTCCTGAATCCAGTTTCCTGATGATACTATTTTCTTTCGTTTACAGTATTATGGTACTATTATGGTCTGATGAAGCTAACTTGCGCCAGTTTTTAGTTAGATCTTCAGAAATACAAATGTAAAAACAACATAAACTTTAAGTCAGTAGCTTATACGTGATACGCATACAAACAAACATACGACAGTCAGACAGACAAAAATTATTTTTGCTTCTACTGGGATGGCCCATCATACTATTTTATATCTCAAATCTCCTATGTATATATATAAAGACCAGTTTCAGTTGTTTTTCAAACTGTGGTTTTATTTTATGTATAGTTAGTCTCAGACTAATAAAATCGTCATATAATCTATTTTAGTTATACTCATCACTGTGCACGGGTCATTCCAATATATTGAGAAATAGAATTGTTCCTTAATTTCCGTTTCATACCATATCTCTGAAACTATAAGGGCAACTAATGCGTGCCATTATCAAAGGTAACCAACTCACCTACAGGCTGTGGCTTCAAAGTATGCACAAAACGGCAAAAAATAACCTACAAACTAATTATTTACACAGGTCACAGAACTTACACTAAAAGGAACCCAAAAAAAAACTTCATATCAAAAGACCCAATTCAAATTTTAAAATCTAATTAAAGAATCATTGCGTGTTTTTATCGCGTGATCGTTTGCGTATTTCGACTACATTTTTTCGTGTTTATTTTTTAAGAAGGGGACGCGCGTTGCTCCTTCCAAACGCGGCTTTTCATACTGACGAAGCGGGGTATGGCCAGCCCCTACGCTCTGGATACTACAGCTCAAAGAGTATAGGAAAATTCAGCGCAGATTAGACATTATTTTTAAATTATATTAAAAAGTACCTTCCGGGATCATCTGTGAAATTCAATTATTGGATATGTTTATTTTTGTTCTAGCTTTTGCCTGCGGCTTCACCCGCGTGAATATCCAACGGGAACAGTGCTTTTTCGCATATGAATTTTTAGGAAGATTGGTTCTGTAGATAAAGCGTGAAGATGTAACAAACAAACTCACTTTCGCATTTATAATTAGTTAGGATGAGGATACTGCAATAAAGGTACCAAATTAAAAGGCTTATCATAAGAAATTCAAAAATGCATAGTAGTTATATTAAAAATTCCATCTTTTTAGTTAACTTGATTTTTTTATTTAACTAGAATTTATTTATTTATTAATTTTATTTTATTATTTTTGATATTTTATTTATTATTGCGTATTTGTCTTACATTTCTCAGAGCCCCATGGTTCTAAAGCAGGGCTTGTTACCGGTTAGTACCGGTACCAAATTCTCATATAAAGTAAAAGAACCGGTACTTTTTGGGAGTTTATAATGTGAAATTTGATACCGGTAACAATCCCTTGTCTAACGTCAAACCCTACACACATCTTTTTCTCAAAATAGAAATTTAGAAACATGTGGCACTTAAATCGGAACAATAAATTAAAAAAAAAAATATATATATATTTCAGATCAAGATCCATTTTAGCACATTAATTATACATTACATACAAGTTAATTATACATTAAATTAAGGACAGTCCAGTCTTATTTGTTGTCAATCATTTTCAGAATGATGTTAGAGCTAATAAACGTTGAGAAGTGGCATCTACTGACGTTTAATGTGTGACTCCGACGATACGATAGGTGGCCACTATTATTCTGGTTAAAAGCATAAAGTGACTCAACGTGTTGCTTCGCTATGTTATTTTCATAGACATACAAAAAAATCATTCTATAAAAAAAAATCATCTGAGTTTATAGTTATTTTCTTCAAGTTATTTACAATATACATAAGAGTATATAAACCTCATAAATCGGCATCATTATTTCTTTCATAGGTAGTTCCGATCATAAGATTCCTCTGAAATATTTCATGGAAATAGGTAACAACGCCTACATAATCTTTGCCCCATTTCAGGGTATGCCAGAAAGGGATAATAGATAGCGACGTATAGCCGTGGAAAGAGACAGAGCTTATTGACGGGCGGTAGATGTTTGAGCAAGTTTCTTTCAGTTCAAATAAAATATGAGATATTCACGGTAGTATTCATGTATTATAAGCTTAATCAAATGAAACGTACAAATATCTTGATTGGTGAGGTGCAAAGTAATAGGTGTTTCAATTAACAGAATTTGAATGGTTTGATTAAGTTTATATGCTCTGTTTTTGGTAATGCAAGGTTTGTATGTCTTAGTAATTCTAAATATAACAATTTTTATAAAGGTTTTAGTAAATTTGATGCATGTAGATCGATACTCAGAGAAATTTTACAAATCAATTATCATAATAATTACCTCAAATATATAACTGACATTAGAAACTATAAACAAAACTCAAATATGCCACTATATCGCACTCATAATAATGATAATGTCGAAGTCGTAAACACACAAAGTGTGTGCTCCGGCACTTAAACTGAGGAGACATTTTTTCGTGACTAAAGTTTTAATAGATAATGTAGATGTAAGCCATGAGGAATTTCAGACTATTCATATTTTTCATCAAAATGTGTGCGGACTTGATAGCAAAAAAAGATGACTTAGATTTATATATTGAAGAATTAGATAATAAAATTGACTTTTTGTGTATTAGTGAACATTTTCTAAATGATGAATTAGTGTCTTTACTTAGTTTTAGAAACTTTAACGTATCAGCTTTCAACTGTAGAATAGATCAAAGACGAGGAGGAACTATAATCATGGCTAATAAGGATAGAAATACTGAAGAGTTATCAATGGGAAAAAAATTGTATAAAAAAGACATCTTTGAAGTATGCTGTGTAAAAGACATAGCAACGGGCATCTGCATATGTTGTTGCTATAGAACGCCCTATGATACTAATTTTGACGAGTTCATTGATAGGATGGATTCCCTCCTAGAGCATTTCTTTAACAAAAAATGCATTATCTGTGGTGATTTTAATGTTAATTTATTGCTAGAAACTAACAAAAAAATGAATTTTTAAATTTATTAATGCGATACAATTTTAGACCATTGGTAAACTCAATTACTTTCAAAAGAAATGATTTGCAGTCTTGTGTAGATAATGTACTTACTAACTTAAGTGATGAGCAAATAACTGGTTGCACGGTTGATTTTAATGGGCTTTCAGATGGGCATGCTGGCTTACTATGTAGCATAAAAGTTGAAGCCAACAATAAAATTACCAAAACTGTTTTTAAAAAATAAAGAAAAGGATTTTTAATAAAAGGAATAATCTAACTTTCAGACATAATATTTTAAAACAAAATTGGTCTACATTAGGTATAAATGGATTTATCAAAACTTTTAATAGACTGTTTAGGGATAGTTTTACGGTAAAAAATTTACAAATAAAGATTAACAAAGACAATACATTAAAGTGGATAACCAAGGGTCTAAAGGTATCTAGTAAGATGAAAAGATTTCTTTGCTCAGCTAATGGTAATGCAAACATGAATCCATCAATCCTTCACTATAAAAATAAATATATGACATTGTACAGAAAAGTAATAAGACAGGCAAAGAAATTAGCAGTACAAGAAAAAATTAAAACATCAAGTAATATCTCTAAAGATGTGTGGACAATTATAAACAGACACCGAAACAAAAAAGTAAAGAACGGCCAAAACTTTTCCCTTAATCTCAACAATAAAAATGTTGTAAATCCAGAGCAAATTGCTGAAATATTTGCTAATCAATTTGATCAGCGCGTTGACCCTGTTAATATAGATTTGGCTATGACCTACCTTAAAAATACCGTTAAAGAGGTACATACCAATATGACTTTAGAGGCAACAACGTCTGATGAAATTAGAAAAATTGTAAGAAAAATGCCATCTAAAAAATCATGCGGCTATGACGACGTACCTATCACAGTAATTAAAGACAACTTAGATATATTATCTGAACCCCTCAGTTATTTCTTTAATCAATGTTTGGAAGCGGGAATTTTTCCTGAACAATTAAAAGTGGCAAAAATAATACCAGTTCACAAAAAGGGATCCAAACATGATCCACAAATGTACAGACAAATATCTTTACTTACTATTATGTCTAAAATTTTTGAAAAGTTAATAAAAATCCGTCTGATAAAACACCTCAATAAAAATAAGATTCTTGACTCAAGACAGTTTGGTTACCAGGCAAATATAGGAACGCAAGACGCTATTGAAAACCTGATTTATGATATTACTAGTCTCATTAATAAAAAACTTATAGTAGCTGGTACATTTTTAGATCTGAGTTCTGCCTTCGATACAGTCAATCACAATTTATTGTTAAAAAAGCTTGAGTATTATGGAGTGAAAGATTCTGCACACAAACTGCTTAGTTCATATCTTCATAACCGGAAAATGTTTGTTGAAATCAGCAATACAGGAAACGATGGCAATGCAAAGATAACTAAATCTAAATTAAGAACTGTAAAAACAGGAGTGCCTCAAGGATCCATATTGGGGCCTATACTCTTCATAATATTCATAAATGATCTTATTGACCATGTTAATAATAAAATTCCTGACTCTAAACTAATAGTTTATGCAGATGATACAAATGCAATTGTTTCAGCATCAGATTTGCCACAACTAAATATAAAAATTGAACAAATAATAAGTGTCTTATATGACTGGTTTCATGCAAACAATTTGAAAATCAATGCTAGCAAGACTAATGTTATGTTAATTCGGACAAATTACAGAGATAATGATACTCTTAATGTAAATATACAAAATGAGAAAGCTCAAAATACTGCAGTTGTGAAATTCTTAGGAGTCTATATTGATGAGTATTTAAACTGGAAACCCGAGCTAGATGACGTTGAAAAAAAATTAACTCTGCGTGTTATGTTTTAAGGAGTCTGAGAGATGAAGTAGATATCAATCATCTCAAATTAGTGTATTTCGCTTTAGTAGAGTCCAAGTTACGTTATAGTGTACTTTATTGGGGGTAGCTATGACTATAACATGGACAAAGCATTTGTGATGCAAAAAAGAGCTATTAGGACTATGTTTCGTATATCCCAACAGACCTCCTGCAGAGAATACTTTAAAAAATTAGGAGTACTTACCGTTCCCAGTTTATATATCCTGGTACTTTTAACATATCTTGCTAAGCATATACGTAGACATGAAAACGAAGAGCAGAGACACCAACGAGAATCAACCAGAAGAAAAGACTTGGTAACGGCTGAAGTACCGTGTTTGAACATAGTTAAACAGAGTCCCTTTCACAAATCCATGAAATTTTTTAATAACTTACCAATTGAACTTAAATCATTATTATATAAGGCAGAATTTAAAGATAAACTCAAAGATTTTCTTCTGGACAAATGTTATTATTCAATAGAGCAATTTTTATATAGGTGACATGACACAGAATTACTAATTGGACTAAATTTAATTTGAATCTCACTTGACATTTTACTAATTTAATTTTAATTTATTTATACTTACTATTTCATTATTTTTATTGCGTACTCTATTCAATAATAACTTTTAATTTCAATTATTAATAACGTTTTAACTATTTAATTATTTTGATATTGTATATTTCAACACAAATTTGTTTTGTACCGAATAAATAAATAAATAAATAAATGAATAAATGAATGAATGAATTGTAGGCGGTCGCAAAATTATTCAGGAACTAGCTCGTGCCCGCGACTTCGTCCGCGCATATCTCAGGTTCTAAGCGGTATATCAAAATGAAACTTACGCTAGATTTTAAGTTAGACCTTTTTAAATACAACAATGAAAACCGCATCAAATTTGGTCCAGTAGTTTTTGCGTGATGCAAACATACAGACAGACAGACAAAAATTCTACAAAAAATGGTTTTGGCTTCTATTGGTCCAATGAAGTTTTTTTCTTTAAAATCTTCAATGTACAGACACAGATTAGTTACAGTTTTATTATATGTATTGATTAGCTTCGACCTCTAGGTTATTGTGTCTATCATAACATATCGATATATCAGAAATCAGAATGAATTATTTGCTCTAAATACAGCACATGAAGTAGTGGTGGCCGAGTAGCAGGGCGCCTGCCTGTGGCTTCCAAGGTCCCAGGTTTAAATCCTGCCCGTGCTATATCCATACCCCGGTGCTATACCAATATGTGAGTTTGTACACCAATAATGTCTCATTATTGACCACCACTTGCTTCCGGTAAAGAAACCATCTTGAGGAAATCTCTGGTTAATGATTATCAGCTAGTGTGTGAAATGAAGTAGGCAATGACAAACCACTCCATTAACATTTCTAAGATAGGGTAATTTTCATTCTGGGAAAAAGCACTGTTCCCGTGAGAAGCTCACGCGGGCGAAGGAAAGGAAATTCTATAACGTTCTGTTAACTCCTAGGGAATAAAATGTTAGGGACATGAAATACCTAAGTACTTAGTATTTCATGCAAAAGTTGCAGAAAAAATCTTTGTAGTTAAATTCTAGACATTATTTAACGCCTATTTATCATCGTTTGTACTCGAAATCGTCATAAAATTACCTGATAAAATAAGAGGTATTTAATTGGTACTAAACACACTAATTAAATACCTCTCATAATACAGGGTGGTTCTAGTTAACTATAGTTTGTAGACCGATGTTCTGGGATTTGTAGATTTAGTGAGAAGTAAATAAGTGCGGTGTGAAGCGGTGGTGGACGAGTGGTAGGGCGCCCGCCTGTGGATGCAAAATCCCAGGTTCGAATCCTGCCTGGGCTACTTGAGTTTGTATACCAATCTGACTCATGTTAGTTTTCATCGACCAACACTTGCTTTCGGTGAAGGAAAACATCGTGAGGAAACCTGCACTCTGGTTGATGATTATCAGCTTCTGTGTGAAAAGGAGAAGGCAATGGCAAACCACTCCATTAAAAATTGCCAAGAGAGTCGTTGTGTATGTTTCATTCCATATAATGACCACGCACGACCCTCAGTCATGAGGAAATACGACTAAAGAGAGAAGTAAATAAGTAACTCTTTATTGCACCATGAAACATAACATGTTTTATTATATTTTTTTTTGTCTTATATTTTATTTTATTTTTGACTGTACACAATCTAGTGTATGTATAAAGTTAATAAATAGCCCCTCTGGCATATTAGGCGACCAAGACTGTTTCATGAATTTCTTTCGGCATTTCTTCTCAGCAGTGGTCGTTCCGAAATGCTAGTAGTTTGTAGCTTTGAGACATAATATATTATGATTAAATAATTAGTTATCGACGTGAAAAAGAGCCTTCAAAGAAGGCCAAGTTTCAATAAAAAAATAATTGACTTTGACTTTGAATAAAAACAGGAATACAATATTAACGGCTAATGTACAATTGCGGCCTTATCGCTTCAGCAATCTCTTATACAAGCAACCGAGCCGACAGGTAGGACTTACAGAACATAGATCAGTAAATAAATAAAAAAACCGGCCAAGCAAGGGTGACTCAAACTCGCGCACCGAGGGTTCCGTACACGCAAATCATCTCACATTTTATTATCTCGCAGTTGTAGGTACATAACAATCCTAACCTATACAATGTGTCCCGTCATCAGCATTTTTTATGAACATATCACCACCTAAAAATTTTTTTCTTCTACTGTAGTAAAATGGCAGCCATTTAGTTTTTTTTCGGGCTCTTATACTAATTCAATCGTAAGTACTCGTGTAAAGATCCTATCGACATAAAAAAAGGTCTCATTTAAAAGCTAATCATGTAGACAACAATAAAATGAGAAAGATGTTTCAATATGAAAGACAAAAAAAAGAAAAAACGTAAAAGCAAAAAAAAAATTTTTTTGTGTTTTTTTAAATTATTATTAGATTCTTGTGAATAGGGTAATACACCATTTTTTAAAAACTGTTTTAAATTAATCCTGAGATCGTAATGAACTAGTAGAAATTTTGTTAATTTTTTTTAAAACCGAAAATCGCCTTAAAATCTGTTTTTTATTTATGATTTTGAATTTTCGCGCGGAAACGCTAGCCGCCATGCTTTTTCATCTCGTGACGTCACTCGGTTAGTAAACAATACGACTGCGAAAGACCAAGTAATAAGATTCGTGAAAATAATGAGTTATCATTGGTGTCTTGTGCCTGAATGCAAAAATACAAGTGTAAAAACGCCACAAAAATTATGGATTCAAGTGCCAAGTAATGTAAAAATGAGAATTACTTAAAGTATTAACCATAGGCAGATTTGTACTTTCTGCTTTCACAAAACCGTCTTCCATAGTGAAATAAAGGCTAGAAGTCTACAAACGTGTTAATAACTCGTAAATTTATCAAAATAACAGCGCACAACTTATTTCAGTAGATTGTTTACTATCGGAATGACGTCACGGCGGGATCCAACATGGCGAATGGCGTTTTAGACATTTGAAAAACAGATTAGAAAAGACGATTTTTAAAATGGAATTATAAAATTAAAATTGCAATTTTATGAATAAATATCGATGTTTCTTGTTTACTTTTTTCGAAATCTATTATGAACAAACATTTTTATATTTTTTCTTACATAGTGTAAAATACCCTATTGTGTTCTAAGAGCAGTTCTTCTATTAACTGCGAGATAATGAAATGTAATAATGTGAGATGCTTTGCGTGGACTTTGAAGAAATTTGGTAGATACATATGTAAAATAAATCCTGGAAACCTTTACGTATTTTTATTACGAAATTCCCACGGGAATAAGGCCCCGGAGCGAAGACTACCGGAGGCCAAGACTCATTTTTGTCGCTGAGCAGCTTTAGGGTGCGTTTCCACTGACGCGGAGCGGAGCTGCGCGAAGCGGAGTTGACCAATCACATTCTCCGAGTTGAGATTTCAAGCGCTGTGATTCATAGCTCAGCATTGCATAGCTACTGAGCTATGCAATGCTGAGCTATGAATCACACCCTTAGGAAACACACCCTTAGTTCTATCTCACAAACTTCCAAAGATCCCAAAAACATTGATGATTCGTCTCTTCCCAAACTAACTCATTATTATGAACCCTGGATACCTCAAGAAAATCATCCTGTATTTTTATCACACTAAAATTGATTGAAATTATTTGATTAGCAATAACTGAAATTAATTTAAATTATTAAGTATAATTTGCATCAATGTATAAAGTGGCATTGTGATTTGTATTGTGTTGTGTTGTAATGTTTTGCCCTATTGACAAACATTATTCTATTTTATTCTATAGAAACATTATATTCTACTAGCTTTTGCCCGCGGCTTCACCCGCGTGAATTTCCCTTGAGAAAAATGCTTTTTCCCGGGATGAAAGGTATCCTATGTCTTTCTCAGTACTTTTAACTATGTGTATGCGAAATTTCAGGAGGATTGGTTTAGTAGACAAAGCGTGAAGAGGTAACAAACAAATAAACAATCAAACAAACTCACTTTCTCATTTGTAATATTAGAATAGAATATAATAATGTATATTGTCAATAAAAATATTATTATTTCAGTACAAAAAGTTGCAAAATATGAACGTGGTTTTCTTTTCTACAATATTTATTAGTAAGTACTGCACCCCGGGCTTTCTCTGCTGGAAGTTTCGGGATAAAAAGCCTATTGTTGTGGACTGTCTTGGATTAAACACTTTTACTTTATTATATGCAAATTTCAATGTTACAATAAGTGTACTACAGTGATCGTGACAATGGTCAGGAGTGGGGGGTACTATGAATCTAAGTAATTGTCGCGCGCAGCTGGCTGTCCTCTTTACCTATATAATTCCAGGTTTTGCTCTACCCGTAAGGCGTAAGGACGTGATAAATATATCTGTATGTCCAGTCAAGAGTCAAAAGTGCAGTCAGAATATATATAACTATTTTTTATTTTCAACACAATTGTATTGTTCAGAAATAAATGAATATGAATATGAATAAGGCAGTATGATCTTTACGGCTACGCCATAAGGTCTTCGAAGTATGACTGCACTTATGACCCTTGACTGTACCTATGTATCTTTCCATGTACCACATTGTCTATGTACCATATTTTATCAAAATTCGCTGAGCTGCTCAGGTGTGATTGACTAACAAACACTCTCAAACACCCAAACTTAACATAAGTGCTGATTTTTTTTTAAATAGCCTTTATTGCCAACTAGCTATTGCACGCGGCTTCGCCCTCGTGAAATTCCCACGGAAACAGTGCTTTTTTCCGGGATGAAAAGCACCCTATTTCCTTCTCCGTACTTCTAACTATGTGTATGCGAAATTTCAGGAAAATAGGTTGAGTAGATAAAGCGTGAAGAGGTAACAAACAAATACTTAAACAAACTCACTTTCACATCTATACATATAATAAAACATTAAAAATATTTTGTCTGTACATTTAGTATTTTTGACTGGAAAGGATAGAGGGACTCCTAAAAAGAATAATAGAAAGCAAAAAAATTTTTTTGGAATTTCTTGTCTGTCTGTCTGTCTGTATGTATGATCACGCTAATCTCCGAAAATACTGAACCGATTTGAATGAAATTTTTTTGTTGTGTAGCTATTAAGCCTAGGAAACATTTAGGCTATAATTGATTTTGAGAACTGGAACACCTGATGAAGAACCAAAAAGAACAGTTAAACTATAATAAATTTGGAAATGGTGCTTAAATTTGGAAATTTGGAATGGTGATGTTAACAAAAGTCGTTCAACCTGATGAGCATTTTCTGCTGACGTATAAAAATTGAAGATCTGGAACATCTGATGAATAACTCCAAGAGACCAGCTACACTATAACATATTAGGTACATGGAAATGGCGCCTTAGCAAAACTTGAATAATCTGATGAACATATTCTGTAGACGTATAAAAATCGAAAATCCGCATCGAGATATTATGTACTAAAAATCCGAAACATCTGAAACAGTTTGGAACACAAAAATATTTTTTATCTAAGCGAAACTTACGCGGGCGAAGCTGCGAGCGACAGCTAGTTTATAATATTAGTTAGATTAGATTAAACATACAATAATTACCTACATTTTATTAAAAAATAAATCGAATTTAGGAATAGAATTTATTTTATTTTTAATATAATTGACACTGGTATTTTTTTTTAATTCCCTTGCTCTTCAGCATAGACCTTCCCTAGAGATTTTAGAGTCCTGAGCGCAGCAATATTTTTTTATTTTATTTATTGGCTCGCAAACTGGTTGCTACAAGGTACACAAAATTTAATAATTTAATTATGCAATTATTAATTACAAAAATTATTTAATTTCAGTTCTTAAGTTGTGCCACATGAAGTCAGCAGAAGAAGTTGACGAATTTCCAAAGATACAGGAACTATTCGATCTTCCGGAAGTCGGCGGAAGTAAATCGAGTCATCCCCCGCCGGACTTAGGAGGTCAAGGGGTCACCATCAACATAAATAAAATTGACGTGGACAGACTCCGAAGAAAATTAGAAAATTTGCCACGGAGCGAGAGTGCAAGGCAATTTATATTATTTTTCGACACCACTTTTGAATGAGGGATTTTCCGAGACACAAATTAAAAAAAAAGTAGTTCCAGATGACTTCATAGATGGCGCTTAAGTAAAAAGCAAGTCTATAGAAAAAGCAAAAATTCACGGGATTAGCATTTTTTTTTAATCTTCGTAAAAAAATCATCTAAAAAGTATCAATATTGTGATTTAGGCAACTGTTAGGTGATTTTTTCTGCCTCTGGTTGACAGGAAAAAGCGCACCATATAGGTTCAGCCATTATTGTGACTCGGCTTTCATAAAACGCTATCTGTTGAGACTTTTTTGTACTGATTTTTTTTTCTTAATTTAGCTATCAGAAAATCGCTCATTGGATGTTGAGTGCCAGAGATGTGTTTACGAATGAGCGATTTTCTGACACCTAATTTAGAAAAAAAAAATCAGTATTAAAAAGTCAACTGATAGCGTTTTATGAAAGCCGAGTCATAACAATGGCTAAACCTATATGGTGCGCTTTTTCTTGTCAACCAGAGGCAGAAAAAAATCACCTAACAGTTTGACAGTTGCACAAATCACAATATTGATACTTTTTATTAGATGTTTTTTTATTAGGTTTTTTTTTTTTTTTTAATGCCAATACCGTGCATTTTTGCTTTTTGAATGAATGCCACCTATGAATTCATCTGGAACTGTTTTGTTTTTTTTATTTGGGTCTCGGAAAATCCTTTATTACGAAGAAACGGTTTCTGTCCATCTATTCCCTGGCGTAAGCTCATCTATGGTTGGGTTTACGTTGGACAAAAATCTTTTCTTCCCGTTTATTCCCGGGAATAAACCCATCTCTGTGACTGTCATCTCTGAACGTAGAAACTTGAAATTTTCCAGAGAGGTTTTTATATAGCAGTAGCTTTTGCCCGCGGCTTCGCCCGCGTGAGTATCTCACGGCTTTTTCCCGGGATGAAAATTACCCTATGTCCTTCTCGGTATGCGAATTCTCGGTATGTGTATGCGAAATTTTGGGATGATTGGTTCAGTAAATAAAGCGTGAAGAGGTAACAAACCAACAAATAAACAAACTCACTTTCGCATGTGAGCACAAATAGAAAGGAATTTTGAAAACCTAGTAAAATAGGTGAAAAGCCCAATCACGCTGACAAAGCCTAGGACTCAAGCTAGTTGTCGCAGGTTTTTGATGAAATTATTTTTTTTTTTGACAAAAACCTTTTTGTATTTTGATCAAAAGATCAAACCTACATGGGTTAATTAAAAGATAAAAAAAAACTAGGACTCATGGAAGCAAGCTTAGAGACCAATTTTGCTTCATAAAATAAAATTACGCACTTATCTGCTTGTATACAAAAAGTGGTCGACGTGATTATTGTATTAAGTAAATGTATAATATAATAATAGTAATATTACACTAGTTTACACAATTTGTGTACCCTCAAAGCTACTAGGTTTCTTTGATAGATCTATATATGTGGAATACATATAGGCCTGATTATAAATTTCCACCATCACGTAAGATTTGCGGAAAAAATGTGTCAAAAATTCAAAAAAATATTTTTCTGTAATATTTTGATACAGTATTAAATTAAGTAGTTCTAAAATTTTCAACATGTTTTATAGCTGTAAATATTATAACACTCTTTAATAATATAAAGCAATTCAATTTTAAATTTTACAATTTTTATTTCCCGCAAAAACATTTTGAAAGTTGTGTTATTTTCTCCATACAAGGACTATAACCATAAAATGTATGGAGAAATTAACACAACTTTCAAAAAAAGTTTTTCCAGGAAATAAAAATTGTAAAATTTAAAATTGAATTGCTTTATATTATTGAAGAGTGTTATAATAATTACAGCTATAAAACATGTTAAAATTTTTAGAATTATTATTAATATTGTATTTTTACCTTTATAGTTATGTTAAGCTAACTATGTATCCTTAGTACAATAAAGATACTACAAACAAACAAACAAACAATCTCTTATGTACAGACACAGACCAGTTACAGTTTTATTATAAGTATTTAGAATTGTTTTTTTTTATTTTATTAAATATGGGTTTGCTCTTGACCACAATCTTGCCCGAGGACAGAGATGAGGTCTACGATGTAGCGAGCTTACCCAGAAGCAGCCTATTCACTCTGCTTATGTTGATTGATAATGATATATTTTCAGGGAATATAGAGCGTATTTTAACATGACAAAAACGCTGTTCAACACGGCTACAAATGGCACACTACCTTTTGATATAAATTTTAACGACACAGCAACCCTCAATGACACTAGAAGGCAAAAGATTCCGTATTACTCACGCTGGACTAACTATTATGGCACACAGATTAATACCAGAGTGAAGATGATGGATATGGCCCTACAGACTATATACATGGCAAGGCATAAGATAATGGTGGTGAGTTTTTTTTACACGACTGACCAAAATAGGAGTGTTATGTTTTCAGGTTTATATGTATGTAAGTTTCTTTATTCCACCTGTCAACAGTTTCATTAATTTGTACATCAGGCTAGTAAGATAACATAAAAGAAAATACAAGTCGTGTTACAGTTAAAAAATAATTTCAGCTTCGTATGCCCAGTCGTTTTCGGCTGTGCATTGTCTGTAAGTGGTCAGCTCAGTCAGTCACTCCGTAACGCAGGATTTTATATATTTTGATGATTTATTGATACTATTTTAGCTCCTGGGCTATTAAGAGGTCTTCCAATTTTTTTATATTGTAAATTATACTATTTCTTTAACTGTGATTTTACCCTGCTCATCAGCACTATTCAATCGACTCCGCCACGGAATGTCTAAGTACAAAACATCTATGTACGTTAGTTCTAAAGTATGCAAGTGCGATGTACGTCAGTTCTAAAGTATCTTAGTACTACGTACTAATATACTTTAAAACTGACTGAATATAAAACAAATAAGTGCTATGGGACAGTGGCAGATTGATTATTATCCTCTATCAATGTTACAAATGGGCGCGACGCGACCTATGTAGGTAAGTATTGATTTGTTTGTTTATTTGTTTGTTACCTCTTCACGATTTATACAGGATGTTTTTAAATCATTGGCATCCTTTCTACTGGTGAAAGTACTCATGAACATGAGCAACTGTTTGTATGGGACCGACTCAATCCGATGGAAAAAAAAATCTGCTGTTCCATACTATTTTCCAATACCTACTCACCCGAAATGTATGGAACAGCTGATTTTTTTTTCCATCGGATTGAGTCGGTCCCATACAAACAGTTGCTCATGTTCATGAGTACTTTCACCAGTAGAAAGGATGCCAATGATTTAAAAAACATCCTGTATAAATCGTGAAGAGGTAACAAACAAATCAATACTTACCTACATAGGTCGCGTCGCGCCCATTTGTAACATTGATAGAGGATAATAATCAATCTGCCACTGTCCCATAGCACTTATTTGCCTACTATTTAATTACACGACTGACCAAAAAAGGAGTGTTATGTTTTCAGGGTTCATGTATGTATGTATGTAAGTTTCTTTATTCCACCATAAGTCCTGAACGGCTTAACAGATTTTGATGTGACATGTATTTTTAGATTCCTTGCATTCTTCCGAGTGACATAGGCTATATGACGTCAACATAAAAACAAAATGGCGGGTTATATATGCGATAAATAGCAGACCAAAAAAATAAAATTTGATCAATCTTATCGAGTGGGGTATCAAATTGAAGGGCTTTAAAAGGCGATTTCAAAAATGTATATAACTTATATGTTTGTATGTACTTATTGAGCAAAAACTCGTCAGTCGTGTTTTTTATTTTTAATAATTGGCTTGTTATAATATTATTTTCAACACACTTGCTCGTAAAGTGGGTCTTAATACATTGAATTTAGGCCCATAATGCCATATATTACGAAGGTATTACGAATATTATTACGGAGGTGTTTGGGAATAAAAATTACCTTACTTTTCTGTCATGCGCTATACAAAAGATAGAAAACTAATGCGTGTTATGAATTCCACAAATCATTTTTAATTTAGCCGCATAATACATGTAAGATCAAATAGGGAAAATAACAACAGTTTTAAATAAGCAAAGATAATGATTTTTATACAGCCAAGAACTGGCTGTTTGGCGATATAACCAACCAACCGCAGCGCGCACCGCGCGCTCCCAGCGCGCGGCGCGCGAATAAAAAATCACATTATCCGATTTTCGAAAATGTCGACTATTAAGGTGAGTTCAGACTACGCTATAATATAATAGCATATAGTATATAGCTCATAGCACAACAATATCGCGCACCATACATTGTCTATGGACACGTTCACACTGTACTGTGCGATATATTATTGGCTTACTATAAGCTATAAATTAGTGCGATGCGCTCAATGCGGTGTGCTATATCGCGCCGCCCTCTCCCCGCCCGTCCCGCAAGCGACACGAGCCCGCGCAAGCGACACGTCTGGACATGATCCTGTGCCGACGCGCTGCCATGAAGCTTGCTATATACTTTTAAATGCTTGCGATAATATCGCGTAATGTGAACGCCATGCTATATAGTATAGTATTGCGTCATTCTTTGCTATACTATAGAGCACAATATTATAGCGTAGTCTGAACTCAGCTTATGGAAGAATATTATGTAAATTTAACTCCACCTGAAATCATTAACGAGGCGCGTAATGCAAGTAATAGTTTATTTCCTCCAAAATTAAACGTAAGTTTTTTATCGACATACGAATGTATGGGCCCATTATAAAATGGGCGCAATCGTTTTCCGATAATTAAATGTTAGGACCACAAGATTTTTTTTACTCACAAGTGTGTTGAAAAGCGTCGTATGATACACGTGTGCATTTGGTCATTACGCACACTCGGCTTTATTAGCGCGCTCGTCTTCGGCTCGCGCGCCAATCTCGCCTCTTGTGCGTAATGACCAACTTAGCACACTTGTATCATAATGTACTGAATGAATGAATGAATGAAATATTTATTGACAAGTAACAGAGACTCAAATTTGTTAGTAAAATGTGTTAGTGTATAACCTAGATTAAATTAAAGTGGCCATTCTTGCACCATTCCCCCCGAAATGGCACAAGAACGTCTTATATACTGGGAGTCTTATCTGCCAGCGATCATGTTCAGGATGCTGTTGCCGCTCGCCCGCACCCTGCGCACCAGGGACGCGCACCGTTTACGCATAGTTGCGTAGAAGCAGTCTACGCCCGCTTCGGCGAACATCCCTGATGCGCTACAGAAGCGAGGTAGCCGCAGCAGCACCCTGAATGCGTTGTTATACTGGACACGGAGAGCGTTGTAAGCTTTTTGAGTATACCTAGCCCACAGGCTGCACGTGTAGAAGGATGTGCAGAAAGCTCGGAACAATGTGATTTTAACCTCCCGCGAACAACGTGCAAACCTGCGAGCTATCATGTTCGCTCTCACTGACAACGCTCTCCGTTCCCTCTCAATATCTTCATCGTCTTTGAGGTCGGGAGTCAACATATGACCCAAATATTTAAATTTGAAAACTCTTTGTAGGTTGTTATTGTTCAATTTTACAGGTGGTATATTTTCATATCCTTTACTCCTGGCCCCAAAGACCATAATTTGACTCTTTTTGACGTTGTAAGCCAAACCGTGGGATTTGGCATACTCCTCACAAATTGACACCAGTCTACGTAGACCACAGATGGATGCATTTAGCAGCACCATGTCGTCCGCATAACTAATGTTGTTGACGCAGACGCCGTCTATATGACAGCCGACAGTACACATAATGTACTATTAAACTATTTATTTTTTAGTTAGAGAAAGACAAGCACTTCAACCGAAAGGATACAGGATACCGCATAGCATTCATATACAAGCACATTCGGAAGCTATACCGTCGTCTAGTAGATATTTATATGACTTCCAAAAGAAACCTACAAAGGGGTATGGCACGGATATGGGATAGCCATGATCACATAGCTTATATGCATTCAAGAGCTTCTAAAAATTCATGTAGACTTTTTGTACTATTATTGGGTAATGATCGAAATTGACAAAAGGTACAGAGAAAAGTACGATATCAAATCTTCGCCTATACCGGACCTCAGTGCTGTTAGTACGGTTGATCCATTTGTGAATTACTATCATGAACAGGAGGAATGGAGGGTGTTTTTGTAAGTCTTACTTTTTTATCAAAGGCAAAGACATATGGTACAATTCATACTTCCATCCTAATATTATAAATGCGAAAGTCTGCCTGTCTGTCTGTTACGCTTTCACGGCTAAACCAAATTTTGATGAAATTTGGTATGGATACAGTTGAAGGCCTAGGCTACTTTTTCGATAAACAATCCCCGAGGGCTTGACCCCCAAAGTTTGTATGAAAAACATACAAGATATGCTTTTTTCCGGTGAAGGAAAACATCGTGAGGAAACCTGCACTCAGGTGGATGATTATCAGCTGTGTGTGAAATGGAGAAGGCAATGGCAAACCACTCCATTAAAATTGCCAAAAGAGTCGTTGTGTGTGTTTCATTCCATATAATGACCACGACCCTGTCATGAGGCAATACGACTAAAAAGAGAGAAAGACCCATAAGACAACAGCTACAGGTACTAAGTTTGATTCCGGCTTAGCTACGATGCAAACGCAAGTGCGTGCATTTCCAAAGCCTTTAATCCCGGGAAAAATGACGTCCCCGTGGGTAATTCACGCGAGCGAAGCCGCGGGCAAAAGAAAGTGAATATATAAATAAAGAAACCAACATACTTTCGCATTTGTAATAGGTTGTAGTTGGAATATTATTAGATGCTGCTCGTGAAATGTGATATTACGATTTCATTCTATTTTCTGGGGCACCTGTTCAACTTTCTGAAGGAACTGAAAAATCAGGCGCAGTTTCTCATAGACAGAAAAAAAAAACATTCTAGCCCTGTCCGCTAGTGTCCACTGCACCAAAAATTGAATCTTTTAACTTTATAGTTTCTTATCACTTTTTTTCAGCAAAAAAGACTACTAAAGCTGTTCGAAACTTTCATCAAGCTTTTGATAGGTATCGACATACAAAATGGTGGAAAACAATTTTCAATGTAATAGTAAAATTTTCAAGAATGTAAATTTTATTGGTCTACCTACTAAATAAAGAATGAACTTGTAACTATGATATTAATTTATTGTTACTTATTTATTTTGATATAGGTAAACGACATGTAAGTACGTCATATAGAGCAACATGGACTTCGCGCGCGAAAGTCCTTGTTGCTCGAAGTACATCTACAACAACAAGAATACCTTATTATTATAGCATCTATGATAATAATAACCGACATAGCCCGCAGAATCGCCAAACTCAAATGGCAGTGGGCGGGGCACATAACTCGTAGAACAGATAGCCGTTGGGGCAGAAAAGTTCTCGAGTGGCGACCACGAACCGGAAAACGTAGTACGATGACCTGGTGAAGGTCACAGGTTGCGCATGGATGCAGCGCAGGACCGGTCGTTGTGGAAATCCTTGGGGGAGGCCTTTGTCCAGCAGTGGACGTCTTTCGGCTGAGAGAGAGATAATAATATAAGCTAAAACCTTTTTTTTTATCATGCTTCACTTATTGATAGATGAGCAGAAGCAGCATATGGGACTTGGACCCACTAAAAACACCCTGGTGCCTCTAAGGAAACCTTCTCATCGAGATTCATCATTTCAAAAATATACCTATGTACTGTTGCACGCGGATTTGCTTGCACACCCTAGATAATAGGGATTTTTTTCACTTCATCAAGAGTATCTACAAAATAATTTAAATAAAAATAAGTTCAAAAACCCAAAAAGTACTCGCACGAAACAAGGAAAGCAATGGATGTCTTCTAGGAATCCTAATAAATGTTTTTCGTATGTGTAAGTGGCGAACACTGTTGTCAGATTTTTCAAGCTGCCTTAAGGCATCTAACATAGCTTAACGACTGCCATCAATGATGACAGCTGGGACCAACGTCTTATATAACGTGCCTTCTGAAGCACGGAGAAGCTCGAGAAATTTTTATGCCACTGGCGGTCACCCATCCAAGTGGGGACCGCACCCAAGGGTTGCTTAGCGTACGTAATTGCTAATAATGATCATGACCACTGGACCATCGAGCTCCTCTGTATATATCTATCTGCTCCTCTCTCCTCCTAATAAATAAAACAATGACATCGGCCACGGCTTCTCGTTTCGTACTTTTTAAGGTAGTAGTAGTCGGGTTTTACTTTTTGAACTTATCTTTATCAATAAATAGATATAAAAATCATCATCAATACATACAATAAAACTGTAAGGGCAACCATTGCTCCATTGCGTTGCGTTGCGTCGTGACAGTGTCATATATTTTGTTGTATAAATGACCCCATCAATGCATGCATTGCGTCGTCGACGCGTCGCCCACGATTGCGAACTGAATTTTTTCGTGATGAGGCGAATTTTCTTGGGAAGATCTCCGGTTTCTTGCCTTTCAGCATGAGATTCAGATTTGTTATTTCTTAATGTATTGTTATTTTTTTCCCTAAAATGATATATATGTCGGAACGTTTACATTAGTTAAATTAACTATGGTTTATTTTGTTAGTTAATTAATGGTTTAAAACAGTTTTCTAAACGGAACTCGTCGGAAATGTGTCAAAGTGACACTGTCACTTGTGTCACCCCTTCATTGTTATAAAACCAACGTGCGATCGACAAGGCAGTCTTATTTGTGGTGCGGTTCGAATGGTTGTGTTGAATTTTCTGTAGGTACTACGAGATATTGGAGATCATAGTTGCTGGACAGTCTTGATGGTAAAACTGAGTTTGGCTAGTTAGCACGGAGGACCGATTCAGTAGAACTCATTGGCTGAATTGGACTGATCCGTGCGTGGTGGGACACTAACCCTTGCCGTGGGGAGGTTAGGGCTGGACCTTAGCCGTGACATGTGGATCAAATGAGAGTTTAGTGTTAGATGATTTTTTAATCCGTGAATATCCGATGAATCCCTGGATGCTTTCGGCTATAACTTGAGGTAGGAGTTGTGTACCCTGTCTATTATAAGCTGTGCATGTTATTTTGGAAATACCCTTATCCTGACAGTTAATTTGATCTGAACCCATTGTTGAAGTACCTGTACTATGTTTACCGCTCTGGTCATCCATTTCTGAGCTCGGCCCCCCTGAACCCATGATCTGATGATGATTCTGATGTTGATGTTGTATTAATCCGACATATATATTTTGATGTTCAATACTATGTTTCATTTTGAAAAAACTAAACGTGGAAGATTTGACACGAGCTAAGTAAAATCATAAACCCATGGAAGTAATAAGTACTTACGTGTACCAGTAAGCCAGACAGACCAAAGAGAATGTAATAAAACTATTTAGACAGTCGAGTATCTATAGACTATAGACATATATTTTTGCCATGGAAGTAATAAATTACTACTTCCATGATCTTTGCTATGGACGAGATGACACGTTTTTGTAACTAGCTTTCGCCCGCGGCTTCGCTCGCGTGAATTTCCCACGGGAACAGTGCTTTTTCCCAGGATGAAAGGTACCCTATGTCCTTCTCCGTACTTCCAGCTATGTGTATGCGAAATTTCAGGAAGATTGGTTCAGTAGATAAAGCGTGAAGAGGTAACAAACAAACAAATAAACTCACTTTCGCTTTTATAATATTAGTTAGGATTCATATGATTTCCTATTTTGGAACGGCAAAATAAATAGAATACAGCACAAGTTTGCCATTCTGGCATTACTGCCTCAAGCAGGGGAACACTATTGGCAACGCAGAACGTCACCCTTCCTCCCGCTTCTTCTCTTCTCCGTCGATCCGTTGAAACGTCGCGTCAGACGACGCAACGCATTGATGGGGCAGGCCACAACCTTGATCGAAGGCCACAACATAAATATATGAAAAATGTCACGACGCAACGCAACGCAACGGAACAATGGGGATTCGCCCTAAAATAGAAGACTTAAAGCATTTATCCAACGGGAGACGATACGAGTGCAAATTTCAATGCAAAACAGTTTGCCTCTTTCGGTGGGGAAAACCCGCTCACTGGATAACTCAATGCACAAAGATAATGCCGACCTTAAAAAACAGTATGAGCAAGGTGCTAACCACAACGTCTTAAAGCAGTATTACTTTAATATTACATTGAGTTTTCGTACCACAAGGTCTTTAAAACAAGCTTGAAACAATATTACATTTTTCAGCAGTTTTGGTGACGTCGCCCCTATTTTGTTCATTCAATTCGTACCACGACGTGCTTTTGGCCACTAGCATTATTGTTTTAATGTCAAATTTGGCAATCTTAAAAAAGTTACTCTTTCGCAACTGATTCAATATTATTTACTATTTGCTCAAAAATGTAAAGTAAATTAACTTATTTTCGAAAAATAATTGAATATAAAATAAACGTGAACGTTAAAATAGTGAGTGCCTGCAATTGATTTAATTTGATTCTAAATGGATTTGGACTTGGAAATATTCGAGTACTTGGAAGCCGATATTCTAACTCCGAAGACCGAAGAGTGTAAATCAAGAAAAGGCGTCGTATGCGTTTTCATGAGGAGATATTAGTGTATATTGCGTAATAAGTTACTGAAATATACTTACTTAATTTTCCAAAAACGAGCATTTTAAATAAATTCACACTTCTATTATTATGAACTAGCCAATGCCCGCAACTTCGTCTGCGCATATTCAGGTTCCGCCTAAACGGAATATCAAGATGAAACTACGCCAGATTTTAAGTTAGACCTTCTATAATACGACAGTGAAAACCGCATCAAATTTAGTCCAGTAGTTTTTGCGTGATGCGCTTACAAACAAACAGATAGAAAGTCAGACAGACAAAAATTCTACAAAAACTGGTTTTGGCTTCTATTGGCCCCATAAAGACCTCTCATAGTTATTTTTCTTAAAAATCTTCTATGTACAGACACAGACCGTTACAGTTTTATTATATATGGTGATTAAGTCACCTATAAAATCATGTTACGCGGAACGTCATTGGAAAGAGATGGCGCTATTATTATAGCGCTGTTTCTTCTTATCTATGGAAGTAATTGTATGTACTTATGACTTCCATGTTCTTATCCTTTAGCGGGGAATAGAAAATGTCATCAAATCATTCGTTCTTTCGCAACACTAAGCAGGAATAAAATAATATTGCTCGGTAGAGGTCATAGTACGAAATCGAGTAAATAAAAAGCTTGAAACAAAACTTTCTTGAAATAAGATTGTTTTACAAAAGGTTATGGTAAGGCTGCAGATCATATGAAAGGGCATGTTGTATAGCAGGCTATATCATGAGCAGTTCCCCAAAAATCAGAAATAATATCAAAAACCGATTAAGACCATCATATATTTGTTTTTCCGTAATCTTGTTATGGTACAAATATACATTTAATATCGTATAATGGCGATACTGACATGGCGCCCGTACGTATGTTGAGAAATTATGATACAGAAAATCAGATATGCTCTATATCAATGCTCGATATTTTCATTATATTCTGGAAATTAATTAAAGTAAATGTTGCAAACACACGTTACATTCAATATCACAAGAACATATGTGTATTTCACATAAATAGATGAATAATAAATAAAATAAACAATTCTTAAAAAGTACATTTTTGAACGTACCGGGAAATCGGACCTGTCAAATGAAGCGCGTCAACGTCAAATCATAATGGGTGTCGGCTATTTTGTTGGAACTTGCCTAACCTTTATTACGATTTTGTTGACTAAATGTACCATAGGAAGGCTACGAATTTATCGGATTTACTTATAAGTCATTGACACTGACCCAAAAATGAAAAGTTCAGATAGGTGCTCATGATATAGCCGGCTCCCCATACATTTGTGCAACAATCCCTTTGGCAGAGGGGGGTGCCTGTGGTGACCACACTCATCCCCATTCTCATTCATTCAGAGCATTTGCTCTAAGGTAGAAGATGGCCCATAGAAAATATATTTCTGTGAGATGACCTTTTCGATTTCCGGTCGATATTTAGATAGGTAAGTATACATCACTAAAAATGCGATTATTCGCTGTGTGCACGTCTATAGCGCCTCTCTCGGCTGGCACTTTACACGGACTTTATCATCGGCTGTCAGTAGCTATTTATAAAATAATTTTGATAATTTATCGTAATACATTTGATATAATGTAATTAAATTTCTTTTCAGTGATTATAAATATAAGAACCTTTAATTTCAGTTAAATATAATCCTACTCATACTTAAATAGGCTTTTAAGTTGTCACACACGCCAAAAAAAAATCGTTTATTTTGGCCCCGACCGAAGATCATAGAAACTTTGTAAACTAGTGGTACGCAACATTTGAGTCAACACTAAATTATTTCTGTAATATTTTTATTTATTTATTTTCTTTTAATCGGAAAACTTACAGTACAATATAACTTTATTACTAAAAAAATATAAACATCTTAAAACAGTTATTAAGTTTAATAAAAACAACTTTTATATTGCTAAATTTAAGAGAATACTATCACTGTTTATATTTATTTTAGAATAAAAAACATATGTCACCTTTTATATTAACACATAACAAAATATTATAGCATTAAATGAGAATACAATAAAATGCTTTTATTTATTTTTTTATAAATGACAAAATTGACCCATCTATTTCCAAATGTTTACTACATTCCGCTTTTTATCGCTGACGTATAATCCGACCAATTGTAATTGCTCGTTTGTTTTGTATCACTCGCGTATTAATTGAAGTATATTGCACTTGGTCGGTTCAATTGTTTTTGGATGTTCTTTGTTTGTATTCTTTCCTGGCGGACCAACCAGGTTAATCGCTATTTTTGATAAAATTGGCTGAAAATGGTTTCATTTGTATTATCAGTTTGAAGCAGAAACTTGTTAGTATTTTATATATTTATGCGTTTCATATCGATATAGCTGCATTTTGTTAGGTCCCGCTAAAAAGGCAATCAAATTCTATTAAATTAAATGAAAATAGACACAACAATGTCAGTCAATTCCAGGTTAGTTCCTTTTTTCGCTACATCGTTTGCTACAATCGTTTTAACTTCCCCCACCACCACCTTTGCACACAGCAAATACTTACCAACAGTTTATTATGCATAACTTATTAAGGTTTAACATCCGATTAATTGCAATGAAATTGCATTTTTCACCATTCAAATAAAATACAGCTGTACTATAAAAAATTGTGTTAATATGAAATTAATATTATTGGTGTTGATTTTAAATTGTAAGTTACATATATTTTTTCTAGCATCAGCTAACTTCTTTCACATAGCTATCTCTATAGATATACCTAGTCTTTTCCCTCCAGTCTTTGTTTTGTATTTTAGCTGTTGCCTACGGCTACGCCCGCGTGAATTTCCCACGGACAGTGCTTTTTCCCGGAATGAAAGGTACCCTATGTCTTTCTCTGTACTTCTAACAATATTTATGTGAAATTTCAGGAAGATTGGTTCAGTAGATAAAGCATAAAGAGGTAACAAACAAACTCACTTTCGCATTTATAATATTAGTTAGGACTAGCTGTTGCCCGCGGCTTCGCCCGCGTTAGTTTCGCTTCGTAGTAACCTAAACTCCAGTACTCAAAATTTCAGCCGTTATCCCGTGTCCAACGGGAATATATGTTGATGAACAGGAACAGATGTTCCAGATCTTCAATATTTATACGTCGGTAGAAAATGCTCATCAGGTTGAACCACTTTTGCTAAGGCGCCATTTCCATATATGTGATAGTGTAGCTGGTCTCTTGGAGTTCTTCATCAGATGATCCTGATCTTCGATTTTTATACGTCAACAAAAAATGCTCGTCAGATTGATAAACTGTTGCTAAGGTACCATTTCCATATTTCTTATAGTTTAGCTGTTCTGTTATGGTTCTTCATCAGGTGTTCCAGTTTTCAAAATCAATTATAGCCTATATGTTGCCCAGGCTTAATAGCTATACAACAAAAAAAGTTTTATTCAAATCCGTCCAGTGGTTTTTGCGTGAAATGCGTACATACATACAGACAGACAGACAGACAGACAGACAAGAAATTCCAAATAAATATTTTTGCTTCCTATTATTCTTTTTAGGTGTCCCTCTATCCATTTCAGTCAAAAATACTAAATGTACAGACAAAATATTTTTACTGTTTTATTATATGTATAGATTAGGATTAAATAATTTACTATTGATTCTAAGCGGCGAATCAAGATGAAACCTACACCAAGACTAAGATCCTTAACAATACAACTGTTAAAACCGCATCAATTTTTTTTTTTACTTTTCACGTGATGCGCGTATAGACATACAGACAGACAAAAAATTAAAGAAACATCGTTTGGCATCTATTGGGCCTAAAAAGACCCCTAACATTGTTTTCTTATATCTCCCATGTAGAAAGACCACAGTGTATAGATAACAAACAAACGACCAAACAAACAAACAACAAGGTTCACTAGCTGTGCCACGCGGCTTTACTACCGTGTGAATTTTGGGATTATAAAAAAATAATTGAACCGGTAGTTCCAGAGATTAGCGCGTTCAAACAAACAAACTTTTCTAAAGAATATACTTAGATTATATTGGTCAACAAGCCTTGCATTGCGGCCCTTCCGGTATTATTGAAGAAATAATAAATGATACAAATTCAATAGTACATTATGAAACAAGTGTGCAAAGAAGGCGAGCGCGCTAATAAAGCCGAGTGTGCGTAATGACCAAATGCACACGTATATATTTGCCGTCACGTAATTTGGCCGCTGACGGTTAAGCTGCGCAGTAGGCGATATATGGGTCTATGCGGTGAGCGGGGGTCGGGCGGGTCTCGACCGGCGCGCGCGATTGGTTCATCAGTCGTACCCATGCGCAAGTTTCACCCCCTCCTCACCCTCCCAGCGGCCTTTTCACGTGATGGAAAGTTGGAAAGTATCATACGACGTTTTTCAACACACTTGCAAGTAAAAAAAAAATCACGTGGTCCTAACATATAATTATCGGAAAATGATTGCGCCCTTTTGTCATTCCTCCACTTTCTAAAACATTCATATGCCGCCAAATACTTATTGTGGCGTACAGCGTAGCGTCAGTCATGTTTCCGCTACTACCCGTAGGTACTGAGCTGTGACTCATTATATTCAGATACGTCTCGGGGCGCGGACGGTTGCCCGAGTGCACGGGCTGTAGTCATTCTCAGTGACTATCAAGTCGCTCTGTACCAATAGTTAAGCAATAGTCAGGATACGGAAGAGCCCCAATTGCCTGATCCGCTAAATCCCGGGTCGGGTTGTGCTGTGGGGCACTGGACGTGCGGGGTGGGGTATGTCACTATGCCGTATAATATTAGTGCCAATGGCAAACTTATGTTTTGATTTTGGAGGCAATAAACTATTACTTGTATTACGCGCCTTGTTAATTATTTCAGGTGGAGTTAAAGTTAGCGCGCTGTGTGTAGCCAAACAGCCAGTGCTTGGCTGTATAAACCATTATATTAGCTTAATTAAAAACTGTTGTTATTTTCCCTATTTGATCTTAAATATGTATTATGCGGCTAAATTAAAAATGCTTTATGGAAATCATAACGCGCGTTAGTTACTAGGCGCATTGCAGAAAAGTAAGGTAAATTTTATTACCAAACACCTTCGTAATATATTCGTAATACCTTCGTAATATATGGCATATGGATCTAAATTCGATGTAAGTAATAAGACGCACTTTACGAGCAAGTGTGTTGAAAAGTACGTGACCAACTTGACAAAACCTGATAAATGAAAAAATTATATTTATATTTTATCTCACACAGCCCTAAAACTTATGCGAAGTTCTAATTCTACAAGAAAACCAACGCTGAATATAAAAAATGGCGTAGAATTAACAAATGAAACAGGCAACGCCAGAGCATTACCAGATTCACATAAAGAAGCATTGGACAAGATGCTAGGCGCTTTCCTGGACGACCAAGATTCAGACGGATCCATCTTTAAGTATCTTTTTGGTATCGGCAACGAGAAACCATCATCCATTGACTTCGACAACCTAGACATAGCTACTCTCGATACGGACAGCTTAAAAAAAATTGTCCAGAGAGCTAGGAATAAATACGACAAGCTAACTAGAAGAAAACTTATCTATTACCCGAAGATGGCTATGGAATTTATGCCGGCTATGAGACACGAGTATAGTCAGGATGTTTCTATCAGAGAGATTAGACCAGGTATGGCTAAAAGGAAAGATTACGTTATCATCGCTTTTGATATTATGGCCCAATCGATTTATTCTACCAGATATCGATTAATAGAAACTAAAGAATATAGAAGAATGTATTCAAAACAAACATCTTACCAGATTGGGGTCATGGTAGGGTCTATAATGGAACTGAAAATCAAAATGGGGCATATATATGCTACTATGTACTGGATG
This sequence comes from Ephestia elutella, assembly GCA_018467065.1. NCBI lineage: Eukaryota > Metazoa > Arthropoda > Insecta > Lepidoptera > Pyralidae > Ephestia > Ephestia elutella. The sequence continues at coordinate 3,088,676 of CM031592.1, read as the reverse complement.
CCGTCAAGAATTCACTTCATATGGTACTTGATACTTTATGAAAAAATGTTGACTTGTCACACGGATATCACGAACCAAATCGACAGGATCTTCATTTTACACAAAAGATATGTAAAAATATCGAAAAGAGATAGCAGCGCTAAATCAAAACGTGGAAAAGCGGGCTAATGTAAGTTATTATTTTATACACAGGTACCTCAAATTCAATGGAACATCAAAAAACGTGCAATATAGGACAGGCGCAAGTTTGGGATGCCACTTGTGTAGATACCGTAGCCAAGCAAACAAATAAATCTTGATTTATTTATGTGGGTGTACCGCGAATAATTTGTGGCGGTTGAGCATCACACCCCGACGTGATTCTTCACCACCGCCACAGAATACATAATATGTAGTACAAATACAGAAAAAACACTCCGAAAAATCAATTACACGAATAGCGACTCTCGCTACGATATTCAGATCGCACAACGCACAGTTATATTCACCTAGACGTTCCATCTCTTTCTATCGCATAACGCTTACCTTTTCTGGCGAAGTAAGGGTTGTCCACTTTTAAATACCTAATAATTATTTTATTGGAATATTTAATTACCGTTAGGTATGTCCCGTATGTGCCTGTTTATTAGGTACTCTATTTTTATGAACAAATGACATTTCAAATAAACCTAGGCTAGGTCTTAGTAGTTTGTAACCCCCGAACGGGTGCCAATCTTGTAGCGAAGGGGGGGCTCAGTACCAGCGGGAAGCGGGAACGCTGGGAAGCCATAAGAACCCATGGCCCGGGAGCGACGACCCTGCGCCGCTCTCCCTGTCTTCCGCGACCAACGTGTGGTGGGCTGTCTTGGTCACAGTAGATAGGGACAACCTATCCCCTATGGTTGAGGTGTTGTAGAGCCTGACCTGGTCAGGTCCCAAAAAATTGAGGGCTGGTTGGGTGGCGGAAACGGAATTCCGTCGCCCGGCTTAACGGCCCTCGGGTGGAAAGGCGCACCCGTGTCTAGCGGGAAATTTTGGAGACTATCCCGCTGCCCACTCCGCGGCCCTCTCGCTGGAGAGGTGCTTCGAGACCGAGCCGTACTAGGGCCGCCGTAGTAGCGGACGCCGCGCCGGGGCTATGGAGCGAGAGAAGCACACGGTCCTGGCACATATGCATGCGGTAGGTGTTGAAACCATGTGGTTTTAGTTGGTTCATGTCCCACATACCCGTCCGGCTTCCCGTGGCTGGATGGACGAAACGAAGGTCTTTCCACACGAAAAGTAAAAGGTCTTGGTAGTTTGTGGACCCCTGGGAAGCCTATAGGAACCCATGGCCCAGGAGTGAAGACTCCGGGCCGGGAGGGGCCGCTTTTAGTGGGCTAGCTGGGAGGTTAGGGAGTAAACCCCCTACTCCCACAGCCGTGGTAATAGGCCGGTCGACAAGTCGCAAAAAGTGGACTTTCGTAGAAAAAGGTCGGAAATTAATGAAACTTGGAGATGTTGTTCAGGGATGGTTAATTAACATTTTGTCAAGTTTTGGACCTCGAGGACCCTGTGCAAAAAGAGGAGGGGGGAAAAACTAAAAAAAAATCGACCTTTCGTCAGTTTTTCGTCAATATTTTTTTTTCCTTACATCCTACTGCAAAAGCTTCCCAGTACTTTTTTGTAGAACGTTAAATTTCCCACAATTTTTACTAAACAAAGTTATTTGTAAGTCAATTCGTTACCGAGATATGGCGCTACGAAAGAAAAGTCAATTTTCAAAAATCGCTAAAAAATGGCGAAAATGCAGAATTTCACTTTTTTTCTTCATATACCTATATCAGAATAATGATGAAGTGTTGTTTCTATTATGGTCCCTTGTTACAATAATCTATATTTGAACCCCCCCCCCCTTCCCTACCCGACCTCAATTCTCAAAACCTTATTTTCTTCTGTAATTTCATTCCAATCATATCATGTCGGTAATGTTGGTATTGATATTAGTTACTTTTTAGACCCCTCCCCATCCCCCCACTACATAATTATTCCAGAGCAGGTAAAAAAAGACAAAGTCCTTTCGTGAACAAAATTAATATAATTAACAAAATTAAGGTCTTCACAAAGCATAAATTATAAGCAACAGAGATATTATTGTTGAAAGGTGCTCATACATAGGTACTCATTTGTACTCATTACAGCTCCTGTCGAGATTTCTTAGCCGTTGGTTCTGCTTTTAACAGCTCGTCGTCCTCCTGAGCGATCAGACTGTTAAGCACGTCCTCGCCGTTGTCGTATTCATCGATTGTCTGATGAGTCCTCCTTGTTCAAATCAGTTGTGGGGGTGTTTTCACAGGAGTGGCCTGTGCAGTACTTGCACATTGCTGAGCATCTAAGACCTGCTTTCTTGCGGCTACCAGCTCCGGTGCTACAGCCTTTGCTGCACTTGCAGGAAACAATTTGGAGGATGTTATCTGGCCTAGCATTTTTGGTTGTGGGGATTGATAGTCATGTCCTCCCTGACGTGTCCGTCAACGGCGAATCTTGTAATCTCTGTAGATGGGAACGGATATGGCTAGCAAAACTTTGTTTTGAAGATTCGGTTGCATGGCACACAGTGCAACTGACCTAAGTTGTTGTATGTGTACGTGTAGGAAGGCTTGGGACGGGTTTTTCGTAGGAGGCGTTTAGAGGCGAGATCTGATAGCCGATTCTATTCAAATTTATTAACTTCCTCTTTGACAGAGCTGCGCCATGCTTGCCTCTGCCTCGCAAGCTCTTCCCAACGTTCTGTTGGAATCTCACATGCACAGAAGCTTAATGGATTACAGGAGCTGTAATGAGTATAAATGAGTACCTATGTATGAGCACCTTTCAACAATAATATCTCTGTTGCTTATAATTTATGCTTTGTGAATACCTTAATTTTGTTAATTACATTAATTTTGTTCACGAAAGGACTTTTTCTTTTTTTACCTGCTCTGGAATAATAATGTAGTGGAGGGAAGGGGAGGGGTCTAAAAAGTAACTAATATCAATACCAACATTACCGACATGATAATATGGTTGGAATGAAATTACAGAAGAAAATAAGGTTTTGAGAATTGGGGTTGGGTAGGGAAAGGGGAGGGGGGGGGTTCAAATACTGGTTATTATCAAGGGACCATAATAGAAACAACACTTCATCATTATTCTGATATAGGTATATGAAGAAAAAAGGTGGAATTCTGCATTTTCGCCATTTTTTAGCGATTTTTGAAAATTGACTTTTCTTTCGTAGCGCCATATCTCAGTAACGAATTGATTTACAAATAAGTTTGTTTAGTGAAAATTGTGGGAAATTTAACGCTCTACAAAAAAGTACTGAGATGCTTTTGCAGTAGGATGTAAGGAAAAAAAAATGTTGACGAAAAACTGACGAAAGGTCGATTTTTTTTTCAGTTTTTCCCCCTCTCCTCTTTTTGCACAGGGTCCTCGAGGTCCAAAACTTGACAAAATGTTAATTAACCATCCCTGAACAACATCTCCAAGTTTCATTAAATTCCGACCTTTTTCTATCTGAAACTACCTGTCGACTGGACTATAAGGATCGCGGGAGAAGAGGAGTGCCGGTATTGCGGTGCGCCGTGCTCCCTATCCTCCGCGACCGAGCTTGGCCGTGGCGCTGGGCACGGTATCGGTGAGGCCGCAGGGGAAGAAGCGTGTTGGTATTGCGGTGCGCCGCTCTCCCGAGAGATGCGAGAGAGGCGAAAATAGAAAAATGATCATTTTATTTACAATACTTACATAGTTATTTAGAAAAGTTTATACTACAAAATAAGTACCGATGTGCACACGACGCGGTGGTGGGGAGAGCGCTGTCTCAACACGGCTTGTATGCTCCTACAAGACCAACACATACCACCAGGCTAGACCAGAGTGAATAGGCTGCTTCTGGGTAAGCTCGCTACACCTTATCTCTGTCCTCGGGCAAGATTGTGGTCAAGAGCAAACATGATAATGCAGGATAAATTCAAAATTATTGGCAAAATTCCTTATCTATCGCTGGTTGACTGGGAAAGATCCCTTCATGGGATAAGTCCGCCAGTGTGTATTTACCTTACTATACATGCTATCAATTATGTATCCTTAGTACAATAAAGATACTACTTACAAACAAACAAACTATTCCTAATGGCAAATAGGATAGATACTCATGAATATACATATATGGAGCAAATGAATGGGACTGACTCTGAAATCCCAAAAATATCTACTCGTCCAGAATGTACGGAACAGCTGATTTTTTTTGAGATTTCAGAGTCTGTCCCTTACAAAAAGTTGCTCATATGTATGTATGAGTACCTACTTTTACCAGAAGAAAACAGGGCAAACCAGCTGCCCGATGGAGCGATGACATCGCCAAAATTGGAGGCCCATAATGGAGAAGGATTGCGAAAGATCGCGAAGCTTGGCATGCATTGGAGGAGGCTTATGTCCTGCAGTGGACGAAATGAGCCGAAGAAGACTTTCACCAGAAGAAATTTTGCAATGATTTTGAATTCACATTGAATAATAGAATCTTTCAGTATTATTTCCCTGTTTTAATTATCATTTTATTTTCAGGGTGGGCGGGTAAGTAAATTTCAGCAAATTTTTATTTTCCGTCATTTTCGATTTGATATCTAATTTGAGTTACCGGTATTAAATTTTAAGTAATATGCTTTTTAATTACATGAAAACATTGTAAGTACCTATGTGAAAATAAAAGGCCTCGTACAAATGAATCGTTTGTTTTTTTATGGATATTCATCATAATGAAATGACTCAATAGTACGGCTCCTCGTCCTAACAAAAATCGATTTTATGGTCCCATCCGGACTGAAGCATGGAACTTGGCATGATTGTAGCTTTCATATATCTATTTTAATATTGATATAGAAACACTTCGAGAAATTAATGTTTCCCCCCTTTTATGTTCCAAATCGTGGTTTTTCAAATTTTTTATGAAAACGGTAAAAGCTACGCAAAAACTGTCAAAGACCAATAGGTTCTTTATTAAATTCTCTATAATAATGCCATAGATATATGTTGATAGGACTTATAGTTTACAAAATATACCTACCCATGTTACTAGGACGATTTTTTGAAAAATTCAAACTTCATGCACGCACGGTCATGGTAGAATTTCGACTTCTGATATACATTGTAATGGTTCCAGATTTCGTGTTGACATATGTTACCATCATCAACAAAGTACCTCTTCCAATTGGGGGGAGGGAGAGGAGTGCACCCCGCGCGCTACAAGCGAAGAACTCGTGTCTATTCTGTTGGAATATTATATCGAGTCTGGTATCGTTTTCGTATAAACCAGGCACCAGGAATTCATTTTTATAATAACTTGGCAGTATTTCATAGAAAATATCGATATTTTTGCTAAAAATACAAAAAAAAATCTTAATTGAATTGTCTGTTTTAAGCACGTTCAAATTGCTTTAAGATATAAAAACAAGGGTAAATCTGAGTAAAATAATGGTAAGTACGTATATTCTAGTTTATAAAAATATATATTTTAAGTAACATTTTAGTTTTTTTTTTTTTTTTTTTTTTTTTTATTTATTGGTTCGCAAACTGGTTGGTACAAGGTACACAATAAACAAAGATACAATTTCAAACAATTATAACAACCTACTACGAGCGAACACGGCATGCACATAATATGTAGCTCGCAGAATACAATTAATATTAATAAGTTAATAAAATCACGTTCATTAAATTTGTAATAACCAAAAAAGAAATTTAGAATAAAAAGTATTTTTTACTAAGATAACAAAGATCGTTTTATGGTTTTGGTCGATGCACTGAAGATGTCAATGTCATGGCAAATTTTGTTGCAGTTAGAGCACATGCGTATTATAGGTGAATGTTGGCGGTAATTTGTACGACAAAGAGCTTGTCTGAAAGTAACGCGATTGTGTAGTCGACTACCAGATCTAGGAATATAGAAACTAAGTTTATGTAATATATCAGGACAATCAATTGAACCTATAATAATTTTATGTAGAAATATTACATCCAAAGCCAAACGACGCTGTTCAAGAGAGTTAATACAAAAATGTTCTAGCCTAGAATGGTAGGATGGCAAATCGTGACAGCTATTATTAAAGTATGTTAGATGATACAGAAATTTCTTCTGGATGCTTTCAATTCTGGAGACATGCACCGCGTAAGATGGATTCCATACAGGGCCGCAATATTCAAGGATACTTCGTACGTAACAGTTAAATAATACTATTGGGATTTCAGGTTCCTTAAAAACTTTTGTTTGACGAATAACGAAGCCAGCTAATTTCGAAGCCTTCTTGACTATGTTGTTAATGTGGTCCCTGAAGTCTAACTTTTTATCCATTATGATACCAAGATCACGAACGTTATCAAGTTCTTGGAGTAGAGTTCCATTGATTGTATACACTAGATTACGTGGGTATATTTTACGTGAGAAATTTATGAAAAAACATTTAGCAGCATTTAAGATCATATAGTTTTCTTGGCACCATTGACTGATTTTGTTAAGATCATTTTGTAACAAGGCAATATCTTGGTCAGACCGAATTTCACGATAGACTTTTAAATCGTCGGCAAAAAGTTTATGTTTTGAACTTATGCTAGAGCTTAAGTCGTTAATAAAAACTAAAAAGAAAAGAGGGCCAAGATGCGAGCCCTGTGGAACGCCAGAGGGGACATCCTTAGGTTGGGACCTAAAGCCACGAACAACAACCAACTGTGAGCGATTTCTCAAATATGATTCGCACCATCTCAGCAGAGAACCACATATTCCAGCATGTGCAAGCTTCTGTATAAGTTTACCATGGTTGACCACGTCAAACGCTTTAGAAAAGTCGGTGTATACAGCATGGACCTCCTCATTATTTTCCAAAGCCTCAGTTATATCATCCACATATCCCACGAGGTTTGACGTTGTCGACCGGCCAGGAAGAAAGCCATGTTGCTGATTATTGAAAAGTGGTTTAAGATGAAAGAAAAGATGTCTCTGTACCAACGATTCAAACAACATGCCTATATAAGATAAAATTGAAATTGGCCTAAAATTTGCTACGTTAGCTAAGTCTCCCTTTTTGTGAACGGGTGTGACGTTAGCGATCTTCCACTTTGAGGGGAAAACTCCGGTTGTGAGAGAATGATTAAAGATCAGATATAGAGGTTCGACCACTTCCAAAGCGCAAATCTTAAAAAATACAGGTGGAATGCCGTCTGGGCCTGGACCTTTATTTACGTTAGCTGTTTTAAGAGACTCCAGAATATCAGATTTCGACAGGTAACAAGCACTAAGAGAAGCATGGCAAGTATCAGAACTGTCAATGCTGGATAACGATGGCGAGTTAACATAAGTCGAGTGAAAATATTCAGAAAAGAGGTCACAGATCTGCTGTCCACCCTGAACATTCTGGTTCTCCAGAAACATTTCATCAGGTATGTCTGTGCAATTTGATCTCAATGACTTGATGAACGTCCAGAAGTATCTGGGATTATTTTTAATATTGGTTTTAGCCTGAGACTTGAAGTCAGAGAAGCAAGTATCAATCATTTGATCGCAGCGACTGCGTAACATTTTGTATGTGAGATGATCTCTGGGATTACCGTACTTTTTAAATCTTTTGTGAAATTTAGCTTTTTCTTTTAATGTCTTAATCAGAGAACGACTAAACCAACAAGGATATTTCTTATCTTTCGTAATAGTGGTAGGCGTATGTTTAGATATTATAGGCAGAAGGAGGTCATAAAACTTATCAACCATATCATCAACGTTATGCAGACTGTTAAAGTGAGTGGACCAGACAATTTCTGACAAGTCCTCTTTAATATGTGTATAGTTCGCTTTACAAAAGTTTAAAAAAGGGGTTCTGTTGTAAACGATGCGTTTGTTTAAGCGACACTTCATTTTAATATGTAGGGTAGGATGATGGCCGTCTATTTCGACAAGTGGAAATTGGTGCTCAGTTACATCAAAAACATTGAGTTCGTTAGAGAAAATTAAATCTAGTGAGCGGTCCTTGGTTTTATTAGTCACTGAACTCAACTGATGAAGATTGTTAAATGAGAGGGTGTCAACGAACAGGTTCTCTTCTGAAGACTGATTGCCTGAAGGCAGATATGCGCCGGTATTAGGGTCCTTGTGCCAGGATAATTTAGGAAAATTAAAATCGCCGGCTAGGAGCAAAAGTGAATCTTGTGGAAGTTTATGCTGCAGTACATCGGTAAGATTATCTGAAATACGCTTTAGCTGGTTGAATATTACGGGGGATGGAAGATAAATAGTACCAATGCAAAGATGCCCAACTGTGTTCCCGTGACTCAATTTAATAGAGACCCACAAATCTTCATCGATTGATTCCCATTGTCGTCTGCGAATAGGTTCATGTTTTTTAAGACAGCAATGAGTACACCGCCCCCATCTAATTTAGTGCTATTGGTGGTATCACGATCTCTACGAAACACAACATATCTCTCATCAATAACTTCATGATCGTACACATTATCTTTAAGCCATGTTTCAGTCAGAAGAATGACATCAGCATTTTGCTTCAGTGCATTGGCCAGAATTTCATGGGTTTTAGTCCTTAGACCTCTGACATTTTGATAAATAATATTAAAGTTATTAATAAATTTGCTATTGTTATTTGATAAAGATACCATAAATACACAAACCTAAATGGAATTAATAATGTCCAAATTATTAACAATAAAACTTTTGGAGTTGACGTCCTTTCTCATGAAAATCCTGCCGTTCCGCACCCAGACAAAATCAAATTTCTTCTCTTTGGCCACTCTACGGGCAGCCGCATGAAGTTGTTTGTTAGCTGGAGTAAGATGTTCGCAGACGTAAATGGGCGTTTTATCCTTGTCGGCAATACCCAGATGAGCAGAGTTTAATTTGTCGTTTTGATGAGTCCTGTTGTAAGTTTTTACCGCTGCAATGAGAGAATCTCGAATCAACGGGCTCGAAAGCTTCACTATAATTGACCTAGGACGTTTAGATTCTTTGTTGATCTTAGCAACTCGGTGGTAGTTAAGGATCTCGTGTTCGCGAATAGGATGACCAATGGTGCCCGCGAGCTGATTTATAACAGTTTTCAGATTTTCCGCAGAGTGTTCAGGCACGCACTGAATTTCTAAGTTAGTGTCACGTGATTGTTGTTCAAACTGATTAAGTTTAGAACTTAGATCCCCAACTTGAGTCTGCAGAATACCCAAGTCCGACCTCAATGCCTTATTCTCTACCTTTAAATCCTCGTAGTCCTTGGTTTTCTGGTTTAAAGCTTCCTGGAGTTGATCGTATCTGTCCGACATATATTGTACACTAGTGGTCAGATCCTGTAACTTTGCGCGCGTGTCAGCACTATCAGCGGCAAAGTCGCTACTGATGTCCTTACGTAGACGAGACAAAGCTTCTTCGAGACTTCTATCAAAGTAGTTTTTAAGGTCTTCAATATTACTGATAGCCTGTGTATCACCAGTATGGCAGGGCGTCACAGTTGGAGAATAAGTATTTGTAATATCGCCTCGCCGATCAATTGACTTGCACTCTGTACACTTCCAGGAAGCTTTGTAGGCTTTTGACTCCTTGGCAAAATTTTCCGGCGGAATGTCCAAACACTGGTAGTGATATGAAGCAGCACATTTAGTACAGCCCTTGATATCGGTGGTTTTTATCTGTTTCTTACATTTCTTGCAAATTGACATATTTACAACTCCTGACAATATTGGGAAATTTTCTAACAATGGCAACACTAAGTAGATGTCAGATTCAATTTTGATATGTCAATAGAAGTTGACAGCTGTCAATTGAGTTTGGCAGGTCAGTTATATGAACAAAAGAAGGTAGATTTGATAACATGCCAGTTTTAATAAGTTGAGGGTATAAAAATACAACTTATCTGGCGAGTTTTTTGTGGTATTCCGGTGTTAAATTTCTTGAATAACACTTGTACAGCTGGCAGATGAGTAAAACCAACTAGTGATAACACTTTTAATACGAAAAACTAACTTTTATACAAGTAAATTAAACAAAGTATCGGGAGCTAGATGTTAACAAGATTAGGCAGGGTTGCCAGAAAAAAAAAAAAAGGAAAAAAGTAGTTGAACTTCCATTCGAAAAATATATATAAAATATATGAGCCCGTGCGGCGTTTGAAATTCAAAACGTGCTTCTAGCTAAGTCTATGAGTTTTTCTTATAAAGTCCTTAGAAACAGTTCCAATTTTGATGATAAGTTTCTTTAAATATTTGTTTTAAACTAATGAAAATAATATATTTATTTATTGGAACTGTTTCTTAGGATTTTCTGGGAAAAACAAATTAACGCCGAATACTGAAACGTCACTCAGATGCAACGGTCAGCTGAAGCGCTCTAAAATCTAAGCATCTGCCAAAAAGTAAGTGGTATACACAAAAGCTACTCAAACGTTTGGAAGCCATTATCAGCTAAGCAGACCTAAAGTAATTTACGTCATTTCCTATCATTCACGTTCAGTCAATAACCTCTTTTTACGCAACATTGTTTGAAAAAAATATTTCTTCTTTAGCATATAATTTAGTTAAAATAACATAAAAAAATAAAAGTTTTATTTGTTTTACAATTTATTTCATTATTCCGTGATAAAATCATATTTATTATGAAAAATAATGAAAATAAACGTAAATAATTACCATCAAATCGTTCTAAATTTTCGTGGAATGAATCGTTTTTGCTCGGGTATAATAATACCTATTTATTCTGTGGCGTGGGCCCCAATCACATATTGCGACTTTTTTCAACAATACAACCGCCGCGTTTTTTCAGCCGCGCGATTGCTATGCGACATGAGTATCGATACATGCGCGAGTGAGTAGCGATGCATACGCACGTTTGAATCGATTCAGATGTCTGCCTGTGCCTATCGACGAAATACTGAACGTTGTTTCATTGAGTTTGTATTAATGCTGCATCGCATTTGTAACGATGCTGTTTCGCGTTTGCATCGCGACTGTAACACTACAGCTACGCCACTAGCTATTGACTTGTCACTGCATCGCGATTGTATCGCTGCAAAACGTCGCAATGAGTGAGGGGCCTTTAGGAAGAGACACCTCTATGACCAGTAACCCTCATTTTCGTTTCGCTGTAGTCGGATAAAAATGTATCGGCTCCGTCCCGATCTACTAACATAAATGGAATGGAACTGATGCTATAATATACCCAAAGTATCCACTATTTCATTAAAATCCTTTTTTACAATGGATCAGTGGAAATATGAAAAAAACAAAATAATTTGTACTCGTAATTCACTGCCAAAAATGTGTAAGCGTAGAAGCGGGTTTTTGCAGGATATTTTAAGCAGGCACCAAAAGCGAGAAAGATCAACGTTGTGTAATTCTTCACTGCACATGCCAAAATAATACATAGGTGAAAAGTAATTGATTTTAGTGTCTGTAGATAACAATGTATCGATAAATACATTATTTTAACATCAGAATTAATACGATCACAGATTTGGGAGACCTCGCGACAACTCTTAGATCTCAGATGCACCCAAGTCGGTTTGACAATGGTTTGACAGTACATTTGACAGCAAAAAAATTGAGTAGCCTTTCAGTATACGAATTTTGCACTGAAAGGAGTTTGAGGTGTGACTGTACCTAGCGATTGACACTGTTCTATGTATTAATAAATAAGTTAGAATGTTAGTTCTGTGTTAGTTCTATAGAAATAAATGTAACTCGTCATTTGTTCCGCTTTTTTTAAAGATTTTCGCCCCGAACTGTCGTCGTCAGCCAGCGATGTACTTTTTTATTACGCGTTGTAGAAATATAAAACTGGTGTCAGCCGTTAGTTCTATGAAAGGTCTCACTGTTTATGTACTTTTATTCAATAAAATCTATAACATTACAAGAATAAAAGTTCGAAAAGAAATGTTGTGCTCAGCGATGTATTTCTAAAATTCGTAAAAAATATAACCAAATTAGACTTTATACCATAGTTCTTTATCAGATCAGTCTAAATAATTTAGTTTTGCGTAGTTATATAGATAAATAAACCACTACGAAACATATTCCTAAATCATTTGTTAATAAAACGTAAGAAAGTTCACTTAAATTTAGCTCTTATTGAGCATATACATAGAGCCGAAAATAGAATGATACTTGCTTGATGTGGCTAAATTGATTCGATAAGAAGAAATTAGAGTACACTATCAATCACCACATTGGATCGAATACTTATTGAAAGCATTCGCCGTTAATAAGCGTTGCTACAGACGATTTAGACAATAGGAACAATGCACAAACCACTTACCACGTAGGCAGGCTTCTAGCACGATTCCTCACGAATAGTTCTTCCTTTAGACACCTGGCCGGCCAGCCACACACGATTATAAAGTTCCAAAAACACTGTTGAGCACTTGAAGTTTTATTAAGAATAATTGAGTAAAATGTAATGTTTGATGCGCGCGCGCCTTCGCTTTCACGTACAGACACGGAGAGGTTTTTACTGGTTCTGCCACCAGCCTTCTGCTACCAGCCTATGGCGTTGATCTCTCAGACACCGGTAGGATCTGCGCATGCGCCAGCGGAAGTCCGGGCGCCCCATTGGCTAAATAGAACTGCAGCACAGCGAATTGTGATGATTGATAAATGCATCGGTAAGGCGCGCGAAATTCAAATTGAAAGGTAAACAAGATTTGCGTTGAAAACGGAACATTCCGCCCACCAAAATACCAATAGGATTTTCCCAGAGTAAGAATAAGAAACGGTAATTAACGATAAATATGTTTAAGTTATTATTCTAAACTTAAAAGCTAACAAATGATAAGTTGAAACGATTATACGGAGGGTAGAGGACATAGTTTGACCAAAGGTCTCTTAAGCGAGTGATCCCTGGCTGTTCTAACGGTTGCGACTCGAACTACCCCATCAGGGCCAGGATGCAAGGAAACAACTCGTCCTAATGCCCATTGAAGAGGAGGCCGATTGTCCTCTTTTATAAGTACGATTGAGTTTACAATTAACGGTGTTGAGTCCGTGATCCATTTTGCTCGCTGAGTTAACCCATGTAAATATTCATTTTTCCAGCGTTTCCAAAATTGTTGTTGAAAAGATTGGATAAGTTGCCATCGATTTAGTCGATTGATTTTTACGTCCTTGTAGTCGGAGTCAGGAACTGCTGTAAGAGGTTCCAGCGTTAAAAAATGACCGGGCGTAAGAACGTTCAAATCGTTGGGATCCGAGCTCAATGGACACAAAGGCCGCGAATTTAAAATTGATTCGATCTGAGCGAAGAGTGTGGTAAGCTCTTCAAACGTTAAGACCTGATCGCCAACAATACGGTACAAATGACTCTTTGCGGCTTTGATTTGGATTTCCCACACCCCTCCAAAGTGGGGAGCAGAAGGTACGTTACGTTTAAAATCTATTTTTTCCGCATGAGAGGCTTGTTCGATACCTGACGCTAGTTGTGAACTTGCACCAACGAAATTCGTACCGCAGTCAGAGTGAATAACATTGCAGCGGCCGCGACGAGAAACGAAGCGACGCAATGCCGCGATGAAGCCGTCAGTCGATAAAGTAGAAACCACCTCAAGGTGCACTGCTTTTGTGCTCAAGCATACGAATAAACACAAGTACGCTTTATCGATTTTAGCACCACGATGAAGCCCGAGCTTAATTCGAAAAGGCCCTCCTAGATCGACACCTACGACAGAGAAGGGTTTTGCCTGATTGACACGAAAGGCCGGAAGGTCGCTCATAAAGGGTTGCAAAGGTTTCGGTTTAAGACGGTAGCATCTTATGCATCTTGAAAGATGATGACGTACAGCATGCTTTGCCGCAAGTATCCAAAACTGTTGTAAAATCAGATAGTTGGTTGTGTTCAGACCGGGATGAAAATTGTTTCGATGAATAGATTCGATTACAGCTGATGTAAGAACACTCTTTTTGGGCAATAATGCGGGATATTTATGTTCGAAGTCAAGATCGGAGCGCGATAGGCGCCCGCCTACTCTGAGTATACCCTGCTCGTCCAAAAACGGGTTTAGTTTACGAAAACTGCGAGGTAACTGTATCTTTGATTGTAATTTGGATATGACATCCAAAAAACAACGATGTTGGAAATGTTTGACGATAATTAGTAACGCACGATGACGCTCAGCGTCCGTTACGAAAAGATTATCTGATCGCGGAACAGTGTTACGCATGTTATTACAAAACCTGCGAACGTAAGCGATAATGCGACAGATTTTATCTAAAGAAGAATATTTTTCGAATAGCCGATCAATTATAGACGTGTGATTAACGCTTTCGATTTGATCCGAAACGAGAACCGTGGTGCGACGCTGCTCAGAGAGCACCGCATTGTCATCGTTTGAGCGATTTTTCGATGTATCGATCGGCCACTCAGACTGTGGTTGAGACAACCATTCTGGGCCCGCCCACCATAGGGCATTGTTTAGCAAATCGTGAGGCAATTGCCCACGCGAACAAACATCTGCAGGATTTGTGACAGATGGTACGTGCCTCCAGCACTCGGTCGGTACGATATCTTGAATGTGACTTACGCGGTTTGCAACGAATGTCACCCAGCGAGAAGAAGGAGCTCGCAACCAGGATAAGGTAACGGTGGAATCACACCACAGATAAGTGTCATGAACAGGAATCCGCAGCGTGTCCTTGACAAATTTGATAAGGTCTGTGAGCAAAACTGCACCACACAGCTCTAAGCGAGGTAACGATTGACGTTTTAAAGGAGCTACACGAGCCTTTGCACATACGAGAAAGACGCGAACGGAGCCGTCAGACTCGATAACACGCAGGTATATAACGGCGCCATATGCTGCTTCGGAGCTGTCACAAAATCCATGCAGTTGATATGATTGAGCGCTATCGGTAGCGTATTTACGTGGAATTTTAAGATTCCTAACTTGAGGAAGCTGTTCAGAGAACTTTTCCCATTGAGAGATAATTTCCGGTGGGGGCTTATCATCCCATGAAAGACCTAGAATCCAAAGCTTTTGAATAAGACATTTGGCATGAATTGTCAAAGGAGATAGAAAACCCAGAGGATCGAAAATTCTGGCAACCTCACTCAAAATCGTTCGCTTGGTGCACGGTTGATTAGATGGATTAACGGTAAAGACGAACGAATCCGAAGCAGGCTCCCACTTAAGGCCCAGAACCTTGATAGTTGTGTCTTCAGTTTCGGTAAAAGTGATTGCTTCTGAAAGACACGCCTCCGCGGGAAGATCGCTAAGTAGCTCGGGTCGGTTACTCACCCATTTTCGGAGCTCAAACGAGCCAAGACCGAAAAGAGCGATGAGTTGAGTTTTGATTTCTCTGGCGTCCTTCAGCGATGAGCTTCCGGATATGACGTCATCAACGTATATGTCGGAAGTTAAAACGGTTTTGGCCTTTGGGTACTTGTGACCCTCATCGTTGGCCAGTTGCTGAATAGAGCGGCACGCCAGGAATGGAGCGGAAGACACTCCGTACGTTACGGTATTTAATACGTACTCTTGAAGAGGCTCATCTGGGTGAGCTCGCCAGAGAATACGTTGATAATCACGATGTTGAGGAGCTAGGTTGATTTGACGGTACATTTGGCGCACGTCTGCCATGAAGACAATTGCGTGCTCACGGAAATGAAGAAGGATCTCTACGATATTTGATTGTAGCTTCGGTCCCGTCAGCAGCGAGTCGTTTAGCGATTTGGAAGTTGCATCTTTAGCCGAGGCGTCGAATACAACGCGAAGCTTCGTTGTAGCGCTGTCGGGACGTAGCACACAATGGTGCGGTATATAATACTTGCCTTGACCCATTTGCTTGGCAGGTACCAGAGTCATGTGACCACTGTCGATATAGTCAGTCATGAACTCCACGTATTGTTGGTTTAAATTGTGATCGCGATACAGACGCCTTTCAATGGCATGAAAGCGTCGTAAGGCTATCTCTCGAGAACCTTCAAAGATTGGCTCCTCGTCGTCCTTGAAGGGGAGACAAACTACATATCTACCTGTCTCGTCACGGTAGTGATTACTGAGAAAACTATTTTCACAGCGTTGCTCTTCTGGGGTCAATCGGGAAGATTGTGGAACGTTATCGATTTCCCAGAAACGTTGAACAATTTTGTTTAAACTATCGTCTACGGTAGAAGGGGCTACTCCTAGTAGACTGGACGATGCGAGTCTGGACTTCCCAAGAAGAAGCCAGCCGAAGACTGAGTTGAAAGCTCGCGGTTGAGAGGCGTTACCCTTCAGACGTTGTTCGAGAAGTGACTCAGCAAAGACGTCGGCACCTAACAAGACGTCGATTGGACCAGGGATGTCAAAACCAGGATCAGCTAGCGGTAGTGTTTTGACCTCCTCCCATCCTTTCGTATTTAGCCTTGCTATCGGTTGATCTCCGCAAATGCTCGGTATGACGAGCATTCCCAGACGAAACTTTACGTTACAGTTGGTGCCAATGTCGCATGTAACAAAGCCACTGACTGAGGCAGGGCTGCCCCCTAACCCATAAACGTTGATATTACCAGTTATAGGTTTTAGATTTAATCGTTGAGCGGCGTGAGCCGTGAGAAAATTGTTTTGACTGCCGGTGTCAAATAACGCGCGAAATGTATGAAATTCACCAGAAGCATCACGAATCTGGACTAGAGCTGTTGCCAGTAACACGGTTGTGGTTACGGTTGGATCAGACTGAGTCAACGAATCCTTAGCCACTAAGGTCGCCGAGCTTGCCGCCGACTCCTTATGTAGCAAAGTGTGGTGTTTACGTCTACATTGTCGACATGAAAACATTGATGTGCACTCTCGCACTGAATGGGATGCGTTAAGACAATTGTAGCACCATTTCTTTTCAGTGGCCACAGCCATGCGCTCATCTATTGATTTTGCCAAAAAATCATTACAGGCCGAGATGTGATGTTCATTGCGACAGTAGGCACATTTACGAATCGGAGTGCTCGAATTGTGAGCAGGTTTCGCTTGTTGTTTATCACCAACATTTTTATGAGTAGTGACGGTGGGAGCGACAAGCGAATGCGTGACGTTATGTCGCTTGAACTTCTGTGAAGTTCCCGGTGTGTCCTTTGAAACGTTAGCGGTTTTATTGGTAACATTCGAAAAGTGCGTGTCGCGAATTAATGCTTCACCTTTAGAGTGTAAGAATGCCCTTAAATGGTTATACTGTGGAAGCTCAATATCGGTATGTTTTTCCTCAAACTCGCGTCTTAATTTGGTATCGAGTTTGGCCAGAACATTATAACAAAGAACAAAATCCCATTTATCGGTAGGTAATTTTAAAGTTTTTAAAATTGTTAAGTTCTCATCGATCGTGTCTAAGGCGCGTCGAAAATCTTGAGCGTTCGAAGTCTTTAAACTAACGTCCAAGATATCACGCCAGCACGTAAACGCTAATTCGCGTTTATCTTCATAACGGGACTTGAGAGCCTCGTACGCACTTAAATAATGTTCACTTGCAACAGGAAAAGTTCTAATGAACGATAAAGCATCACCACTTAAAACTGACACGAGATAGTGAAATTTCTCAATATTACATAAGGAGGTAGAATCATGTATCAACGCGTTATAAGTTGCAATGAACTCAGGCCATTCCTTGATAGCACCGGAAAAAGTTGGCAACGAAATTTTTGGTAACCGCATATTTCCACTGTGCGAACCGGTCAATGAATTATGTTTCGAAGTGTCAGCTTGTTGAGATGAACGTTGTTCAAATTTTCGTTGAATTGCCAACACTTGAAAATACAATTCGTCAAATCGATCCTGAAGTTCATCGTCCTCCTCATCGGCATCATCCTTAAGAAGGTCCAAAATAATAAAATGGGAGTCATGAAAACTATCAGCAATCGTTTTTATTTCATGACAATATGAAAGAAATAACCCTACTTGTGATTCATCGGTATTGGCTAAGGTACCTACTTCCAAAGCCTTCGTTAAGCGATTATATGCTATAGTTCGTTTACGTCGCAAACTGGGCAAATTATTAATAGTGTACGTATTTTCGATACCCTTTTTAATAGTAGGTTTAGATTTACGCCTTGATAGTAACGACATAATTAATATCAAAACAATAAAACCTGATAGCAACAAATATTCGGATTCGATAAAAAAGTTTAGTTGCGAACGTCTTCAGCGAGACCGCGTTCACAAGAATCGACGAGAATCACTGGGGCGGTATTACACGACAACAGGTAATATTGTCACCTCGGTCACCTGAGTTTTAAATTGAAATAAATTAAATTGATAAGGATGAATTAAATGAGCGTTAGGAACACTAAAAACGGTTTGCGATATTCGTTAATGTACGGTAAATAAAAAAAGTAAAAATCAGTTTTTTTTGTAAAAACAAAAAAACTATGATTTTTAACCTAAAACGGTAATAATGAAAATGTGAACGCACCAAAATTCGTTGAAAATATGATACGATAAACGATACAACGTCACGATAAAAAATATTTCGTAATTTGAAACGAAATAAATTTTCGATAAATAAATATCAAGAGGAAACGTTGAACGGTTGGAAAAAGTAGTCGAGTTATAACGAACTATCAACATAAAATTATGAGAAGGTGGATTTGCAATATTGTATTATTGCGAACGGTAAAACGGTAGATAATTTTATGCTAATAAGTATAAAACGACAAAAGAATTTATTTTCAACAAATATTCTAGAAACTGATGGAAGCCATCTTAAATCGATAATCGGTAGGTAAGGTACTCAACAAAACAAAATGGAACAAAGACTTGTTTTCCGATTAGTAATTGAAACAAAATGTTATGTTTATTCGTTTTAGCTGTACTAGTAAGTATAATAAGCGTGGAATACGGTAAATGAAGTAGCAATTACTAAATCGAATTGGTATTTGGCGGCAGACTGAAGGTAGGTATCCAAAGTTCCCGGGTTTCGGCACCAAAAAATGTGGCTAAATTGATTCGATAAGAAGAAATTAGAGTACACTATCA
This sequence comes from Ephestia elutella, assembly GCA_018467065.1. Taxonomy (NCBI): domain Eukaryota; kingdom Metazoa; phylum Arthropoda; class Insecta; order Lepidoptera; family Pyralidae; genus Ephestia; species Ephestia elutella. The sequence continues at coordinate 3,069,711 of CM031592.1, read as the reverse complement.
ATCACCACATTGGATCGAATACTTATTGAAAGCATTCGCCGTTAATAAGCGTTGCTACAGACGATTTAGACAATAGGAACAATGCACAAACCACTTACCACGTAGGCAGGCTTCTAGCACGATTCCTCACGAATAGTTCTTCCTTTAGACACCTGGCCGGCCAGCCACACACGATTATAAAGTTCCAAAAACACTGTTGAGCACTTGAAGTTTTATTAAGAATAATTGAGTAAAATGTAATGTTTGATGCGCGCGCGCCTTCGCTTTCACGTACAGACACGGAGAGGTTTTTACTGGTTCTGCCACCAGCCTTCTGCTACCAGCCTATGGCGTTGATCTCTCAGACACCGGTAGGATCTGCGCATGCGCCAGCGGAAGTCCGGGCGCCCCATTGGCTAAATAGAACTGCAGCACAGCGAATTGTGATGATTGATAAATGCATCGGTAAGGCGCGCGAAATTCAAATTGAAAGGTAAACAAGATTTGCGTTGAAAACGGAACACTTGATTATATATACTTTAACATGGAATAAACCAGATATTCACAACACCACCGCCGTAATTTTTGACGTACCTATCATAAACAAATAGACGGCCTGTCCCTCTCAAAATAAATAAATTATTTAGACTGATCTGATAAAGAACTATGGTATAAAGTCTAATTTGGTTATATTTTTTACGAATTTTAGAAATACATCGCTGAGCACAACATTTCTATTCGAACTTTTATTATTGTAATGTTATAGATTTTATTGAATAAAAGTACATAAACAGTGAGACCTTTCATAGAACTAACGGCTGACACCAGTTTTATATTTCTACAACGCGTAATAAAAAAGTACATCGCTGGCTGACGACGACAGTTCGGGGCGAAAATCTTTAAAAAAAAAAGCGGAACAAATGACGAGTTACATTTATTTCTATAGAACTAACACAGAACTAACATTCTAACTTATTTATTAATACATAGAACAATGTCAATCGCTAGGTACAGACACACGAGTTTGAGACCTATTTAGTTTCGAGTTCTCTAAAATTTAAAACGTGCTCAAAATTGACGTTTAGTATACCAATTTTGCATGTAAGACCGTCTCAAACATTTAAGACGCCGTCAAATACTTGAGTGACGTATTCGGCCGTTGAGTACGTTTTGAATTTTAAGCCGCACAGGCTTTAAAATTTTTTTTTGGAATGTTTGTTCAACTAAAATGTTACGTATCTAATATATATATTTATATAAACAAGCTTACTATTTTACTCAGATTTACCCATGTTATAAAATCTTGAAGTACTTTGAATGGGCTTTGAATAGACAGTTAAATTTAGAATTTTTTTCTTTACTTTTTAGCAAAAGTATCGATATTTTTGTATGAAATGATACAAAGTTATTATTAAAAATGAATTCCTGATTCTTGATTTATACGAAAACGATATCAGACTCGATATAATATTTCAACAGAATAGGCAGGAAGGAGTTCCTCGCTTGTAGCGCGCGGAGTGCACTCCTCCCCCTCCCCCCAATTGGAAGAGGTACTTTGTTGATGATGGTAACATATGTCAACACGAAGTCTGGGACCACTATAATGTATGGTGTAATGAAGTCGAAAGCTATCCATAATATTAAATAACCGTGATACGCTGTACGAACAATTGTTTCATTAGAAAGCCTTCTTAGTCTTTTCAAGGCAAAGACAAATTTATTTAGTTTTTTACACACACATTCTACGTGGGCCTTCCAGTTACAGTGCTGATCTAACGTGAGCCCAAGGAATAGTGTATTAGTAGCTTCGGATAAACATTTCCCTTGACAATTTATATTTAATACAGGTTTAGTAGTTTGATAACACAGGCCTACAAATTTTAGGTCATGAATTCCCTTTTCAGTTTAATAACTGATATTGACTAAGTTTGATACGCTGATTACAAATATGTAATCAGTTTTTCTTCATCACGTCCAGATTTTTAGTTATTGACCATGAACCAAAATTGCAATAAAATACATTTTTTTACAATAAAAAAATATTTATTAAAAAATACTTAGTTATGATAATAAATTTTTGTACAATATAAATTAATTAATAAGTTGCTTAATTCGTAAACACGTTAATCATCCTTGTGAAACCTTGTTCTTTTTTCTCCGAAGCTTCTGTTTTGTGATTTTCTCTTAAATTTCCGGTTTGGCTCATCTCGCTTCAAAAGCCAACAGTAGTCCGCTAACATATTAGGATTCCATCTTCCCTGATACCTCTTTTCCATGTCCTTCAAGTCCTGATGAAATCTTTCACCCTGTTCTTCGCTAACGGCTCCTAAATTTTCCGGAAAATAGTCAATGTGCGAATTCAGGAAGTGAAGCTTAATGGTCATAGAACAGCCCATCAAGCCAAAATTTGTTATCATTTTGGCCACAATGTAAGTCCAAAATACATGTTCTGTCCTTTTGACCACTTGCGAAGCTCTCGAACACATGTAGTACAAACTTTATGAGGTGTCCAAGGTTTGTCCTGGTTGCTGATGGTAAGTCCAAAATACATGAAGTAAACATTCTTCACAAAGTCTGTTATGCTTGCTCGTTGTTTTACCGTCACAAATTTCCCACAAATATAACAAAAACTATCGGGAGAATTCAAACAATTACGTGATGACATTTTTAAGTTTGCGTTGTCCAGTGCACAAAGAAACTGTGATTTTTCTAAAATGGTGTGGGTATTTATACCAAAAATAATATAATTATAATTAACTACGTGTACCCTCTTCTACGAATTGACATAAAATTGTACATAACAATATAGTTATATCTGTATTTAATACGCTCATTACTTAACGAGGCTAAAATCACCCCTTTTCAGCGCAATAAAGACATATTTCTTATACTAATTATGAAGTGATTAGCAAATTATGAATCATGATTATATTCATCATATTAATAGATTTATTTAATGCAGTAGCAATTTGATAAAACTCGTTTAATATTTTTCTATCAATTTTTAAAGGGAGCTCTCCGGCCAATTTTGAACAAAATCTAAAACTATAAATAAGATAAAAGTCTGACGTGAAGGATTTTTTTTACTATTTTTCTCGTAATCAGCGTGTCAAAATCTATCGAAAACGTTACTCAGAAATGAAAAGGGAAAACCATTGTAGGCCTGTGTAATTTAAGAAATGTATATATTTTGTTTTCTCGATATTTACGTAAAGATTATTTGATTTTAGCCATTTAGTTATCGCTTCAACAGTTACGTTTACAGCAGTTTTGTGTTGAACATTGTCATCAGTATTAGTAGGTAATAATTATGACCGAAAAAGATGTAAAGATCAAATTTTTCAAAAAATCGTCCTAGTAACATGGGTATATTTTGTAAACTATAAGTCCTATCAACATGCATTCAATGGCATTATTATAGAGATTTTTTTTTATTAATGATGGGTTTGCTCTTGACCACAATCTTGCCCGAGGACAGAGATGACAGATGAGGTCTACGATGAAGCGAGCTTACCCAGAAGCAGCCTATTCACTCTGGTTTTGAAGAGAGTCTGTTTGTATGTGCTCGGGAACACAGACGCAGGCAGGGAGTTCCATTGCTTTGCTGCGCGCATCAAGAATAATGACAAAAGCGCTTGGTGGTTAATTTAATGAAGAACATATTGCTCTTTGACAGTTTTTGCGTAGCTTTTACAGTTTTCATAAGAAATGAGAAAAACCACGATTTGGGACATTAAAAGGTGGGGGAAAAGGGGGGAAACCTTCATTTCTCGAAGTGTTTCTATATCAATATTAAAATAGATATATGAAAGCTACAATCATGCCAAGTTTCATGTTTTCTTCCGGATGTAGTTAGGGTAGTTAGGGTGTAGTTAGGGTCCTTAACGTGAAATACGTATTTCATTGCCTGAATCAATTACAACAAAATTATTTTAGTAGGTTTGTGATGTTTTATCTACTGAAGCAATCTTCCTAAATTTCGCACTTTTGATCCCAGGAAAGAAAGAAAGAAAATTTTTTATTCGGCACACAAAAAAACACATAGGTACAATTATTCTTATTCTTATACCTGCCGAAAAGGTTACAGCTCAGCTTAATGTTGTAGTATAAGCTACAACCCTGGTTTTCAGCTGGAATCAACAATGTAAAACGTAAAATAAAATAAAAAATATGCTTACACTTTACTGGACAGTAAACTGCTATAGCAGTTACAACAATTTAACTTTTTTTGTGTCTCGTTTACTGTCTGTCAAAGTGTTAATGCAAATAAAAAGTAATAAAAACAAAAATGAGAGTAGGTGGCTTGAACAGTAGTTTTTATATTAATAGTTATTAGGAGATGGTACAAAAAGAAGTGAGTAGAACAAGGACAGAAACAGAAAAATCAGAAAGCCTAAAATCAGAAGTCGTTTATGGGAGACCTATCAAGTTGCCGCGATAATGTAAATTAAATAAAATAAATAAATATATACGGTCAAATCACACAGATTGAGCTAGCCCCAAAGTAAGTTCGAGACTTGTGTTATGCTCAACGATACTATATTTTATAACAAATACATATATAGATAAACATCCAAGACCCAGGTCAATCTGAAAAAGATCATTTTCCATCTTGACCTGACCGGGGATCGAACCCGGGACCTCCGGTGTGGCAGTCCGGCGTGATGACCATTAGGCCACGGAGGTCGTCAAAATCTAAATCAATTTTTTTTCACTCGTTTACGAAAACCATTTATGGAAGGGATATCTCGTAATGGTGAAGGCAAATTATTCCAGATTTTTGAAGTGGCATACCTGAAACACCACTCAAACGCTACTAACTTATGGCTATGAACGGCAAGAAGGCCGAGGCGAGATCTAGAAGACCAGATTAACTTTTCACTTAAGTATAAAGGTTTCCTATGTTTTATAATACCAAAAAGTCAAGTTGCTAAGTGAACGTATCGACGTGATGACATATTGAGAATATTTGCTGAATTTAAATAGTACATTACGAAACAAGTGTGCAAAGTTGGTCATTCCGCACAAGCGGCGATATTGGCGCGCGAGCCGAAGACGAGCGCGCTAATAAAGCCGAGTATGCGTAATGACCAAATGCACACGTGTATCGTACGACGTTTTTCAACACACTTGTGAGTAAAAAAATAATAATGTGGTCCTAACATCTAATTATCGGAAAACGATTGCGCCCTTTTGTCATTCCTCCACTTTATAAAACATTCGTATGCCTCCAAATTTGATTTTGAAGGCAATAAACTATTACTTGCATTACGCGCCTCGTTAATGATTTCAGGTGGAGTTAAAATTACATATTCTTCCATACTAGTCGACATTTTATTAAATATTTATTATGCTAACACGGCGAAAATCGGAAAATGTACCTAACAAATACAACATAATAAATATAGTTTTGTTTTTTATTCGCGTGCCGCCGCCCGCCGCCCGCCGCCCCGCGCCGTACGCAGGGAGCGCGCGGTGCACGCTGCGGATGGTATATCGCCATACAGCCAGTGCGTGGCTGTATCAAAATCATTATCTTTGCTTATTTAAAAACTGTTGTTATTTTCCCTATTTGATCTTATATGTATTATGCGGCTAAATTAAAAATGCTTTGTGGAATTCATAACACGCATTAGTTTTCTATCTTTTGTATAGCGCAGTATGGTAATTTTTATTTCCAAGCACCTCCGTAATATATTCGTAATACCTTCGTAATATATGGCATTATGGGCCTAAATTCGATGTAATGAGACCCACTTTACGAGCAAGTGTGTTGAAAAATGGATTAACATGAGTTCTTGGTGGAATGCTAAAGCAGTAACGAGCACAGGCGTTTTGAACCTTCTGGGTCAGACTTTTTGTTTTAATTAGTAATCGCGGGCCGTAAACAATATTAGCGTAGTTGAACTAAGATAATATTAAAGATTTTGTGAGAGTTATACCCAAGTTAGGACTAAAATATTTTCTAATTTTATAGAGTAGATATTCTAAGGCGGTAAAAACAGTTGCGCACAACCTCTGCTATGTGAGAATGAAAACGAAGCTCCGAATCCATGAGTAATCCTAAATTACGAGCCTCTGACATTCTATTGATATCTTGTCCGTTTATTGAAATAACCGTCTTTTGAGATTGAATCGCAATTAATTGATGTTTAGTTCCAAAAATAATAAGTTTTGACTTAGCTGGGTTATATAGAATTGCGTTTAGACCTCTGATTAAGACTTTCAAGATCTTCGTTGAGCTTTTGTGTATTCAAATGAATATCTTGAAGCTTACTCGATATATGTAATTGTAAGTCGTCTGCATACATATGAAAATTACAATGTTTAATCGTAGAAGAGACTAGCTGTTGCCCGCGGCTTCGCCCGCGTGACTTTGGCTTAGATGAAAAGTCATTTTGTGTTCCAAATTGTTTCCTGTATTCCAATCTTCGACTTTTATACGTCTACAGAAAATGCTCATCAGACTAACCAAGTTATGCTAAGGCGCCATTTCCGTATATGTTATAGTGTAGCTAGTCTCTTGAAGTTATTCATCAGATATTCCAGATCTTCAATTTTTATACGTCAGCAGAAAATGCTCATCGGGTTGAACGACTTTTGTTAAAGCGTCATTTCCATATTTCTTATAGTTTAGCTGTTCTGTCATGGTTCTTCTTCAGGCATTCCAGTTTTCAAAATGAATTATAGCCTATATGTTGCCCAGGCTTAATAGCTATACAACAAAAAAAGTTTCATTCAAATCCGTCCAGTAGTTTTTGCGTGAAACGCGTACATACATACAGATAGACAGACAGACAAGAAATTCCAAAAATTTTTTTGCTTTCTATTGTTCTTTTTAAATGTCCCTCTATCCATTTTAGTCAAAAATACTAAATGTATCTACAGACAAAATATTTTTACTGTTTTATTATAAATATGTATAGATATCTGACATATAAAGGATAAACAACAGAGGTCCAAGAATGGAGCCTTGAGGTACTCCTCTATTTAAAACGGAAGAAGAAGAAGTTAAGAACGAGCCATCATTTTTACTAACTTTGATAAGTGACAGCTACAAAACCAATTAACTGTCGAGTCATCAAATCCAAGAGAAATTAGTTTAGAAAGTAGAAGAGAAATATTTATTGTATCGAAGGCACGAGAAAAGTCAAGAAGAGCTAAAAGAGTCCCTAAATTTTGAGCTTCTAAGATGTTACCAGAAACATCCAGAAGAACAGTCGCGGTACTGTGTTGGGAAAAAGCAATGTTCCCGTGAGAAATTCACGCGGGCGAAGCCGCGGGCAAAAGCGAGTATAATTTAATAGATCGCAAACATATTGAACCTTAAGCACGCCTCGGACACTATACAACGCTCGCAAATTTACTACTACATAGACCTTTAGAACAAAAGAATGGAGTACTTTCGGCAAAACGAAGCTTGTACACGTAAATGTGTACGTGAAAAGTACACGGGTTAATTTGACACAATTTTAGTAAGGAAATCTAAAAAATAGAATAATAATCTTCAATCAAAAACTTGTTAGGTACCTACAAATTATTATTGATTGAAGAATATTATTCTATTCTACTTTATATCTTAAAACCCAATAACAATTTATAATTTTTAAATCCCGGTATTAAAAATTATTATTATTATAAAGGTGGTATTATCCACTCTTGTTGCGTACTTACTCGAAGAAATGAAATTAAATTAAATGAAAAATTATTTTTATTTAAATTAGCTTTAAATAGCACTTTTAAATCGTCATATATTTTAGTTAGTTGAAGCACAGAATACTAAATACTCATGTGGTTGAACTCAGAAAGCTAATATTACTGATTACTACCGCCTACCTAAGTTTAGGTAGGCCAGAAAACCAAAATAGTACCTACTTATATTAATTCTGTGCCAAAAGGTCTTCCTTCCGAAAATGTTTTCCTTCACCGGCAGCGGCTGGTGTTCCGAGACGAATGACTTCCAACGGCCCCGGAGGGCCCGGATTTCGCGTTGACGGGGCCGTTGGAAAAAAAATTACCAACGGCCCCGGCGTGTTTTTTAAATGGGACGGATAGCATAAAAAAATTGAAGCATACGCTCCGGTGGTCGATGTTGAAATCGGTGATTATTAATATTGTTTTCAACACACTTGCTCGTAAAGTGGGTCTTATTACATCGAATTTAGGTCCATAATGCCATATATTACGAAGGTATTACGAATATATTACGGAGGTGTTTGGAAATAAAAAATACCATACTGCGCTATACAAAAGATAGAAAACTAATGCGTGTTATGAATTCCACATAGCATTTTTAATTAAGCCGCATAGTACATATAAGATAAAATAGGGAAAATAACAACAGTTTTTAAATAAGCAAAGATAATGATTTTTATACAGCCAAGCACTGGCTGTATGGCGATATACCATCCGCAGCGTGCACCGCGCGCTCCCTGCGCACGGCGCGGGGCGGCGGGCGGCGGCACGCGAATAAAAAACAAGACTATATTTATTATGTTGTGTTTGTTAGGTACATTTTCCGATTTTCGCCGTGTTAGCATATTAAATATTTAATAAAATGTCGACTAGTATGGAAGAATATGTAAATTTAACTCCTCCAAATCATTAACGAGGCGCGTAATGCAAGTAATAGTTTATTGCCTCCAAAATCAAGCGTAAGTATTTGGCGGCATACGAATGTTTTATAAAGTGGAGGAATGACAAAAGGGCGCAATCGTTTTCCGATAATTAGATGTTAGGACCACATTATTTTTTCTTACTAACAAGTGTGTTGAAAAACGTCGTACGATACACGTGTGCATTTGGTCATTACGCACACTCGGCTTTATTAGCGCGCTCGCCTTCGGCTCGCGCGCCAATATCGCCTCTTGTGCGTAAAGGCCAACTTTGCACACTTGTTTCGTAATGTACTATTACGGAGTAAAATAAATACAACAGAGACAGTAAGATATTTAGTAGTTGACAGTTTGTTATCTTAATACTTGTACTATTATGTATTCTGTGTCATAATATAAAACAAACATCATGTATTTTCTTATATATATGATTGTTGATACCTAGTTGATATTTATTTTTTATCAACAATAAAAACTGATTGTTACATACAAGCTCTTTTTTTAAATTTCATATCATATTTAAGGTCTACAAAAAAATACACAATTTGCCCCCCTTTAAACACTACCGGAGCGTATACTATATTTTTTTTATGCTATCCGTCCCGTCGGTCCGTTGGTAATTCTTTTTCCATTGGCCCCGTCAACGCAAATCCGGGCCCGCCGGGACAAAAAATTCCAACGGCCCCGTCAGCGGGGCCGGTCCACCGGGGCCGTTGGAAGTCACTTTTCCGAGACCATGTTATCGTTTTCCGCTCGTCAGTGGATGCTACTGGCGAGTAAGGTCTGTCAGTTAGTACAATTCTGTCATCATATTAGCATTACCATAAGTTAATTAATAGCATAGAGCTTGAAAAAAAAAAATAATTTTACTTAGAGGCACAGACAGCTGAGGAAGCGGGATGTCAAATATGGTTTTTGCCTATGTTGGTGAAGGACAGGTAATATCTTCTGTGAAGCTAATTTTTTGACAATTTTGACATTTTTGGTGTGTTTTGGTTCCATAGAATTTGTAGGTAATCTGTAAAAAAACACATTTTTTTTTGTGAGTGTTTTTGGGCTTCATTTGACAATCAAGTTTATATGTCAGTTTATATGTCTAATAAAGAATGTTTTTTTTTTCTATGTCTATGATTTAGTACATTACTGCCGCGGCCTATAATGAGTACTTGCTGGTCGCGCTGATGATGGCCGAGAGCGCAGCTCCAGGCCGACACAGCGCGGCTCAGCGTGCGGCACTTGATGGACGAGCGGAGATCGAGCGAGGACAGCAAGGGCTGCAATGATGGCCAAGCTGGAAGGCCTAGAGCGTAGCTAGGCTAGCGCGAGGCAATCATAGCGTGACCAGCGAAGCAGTCATTGTGGGCCAAGGCTTGTATAGTGCTTTACTCAAAAATGCAAGTACCAAATATAATAAAACCAGCAAGTAATTTAAATAAAAATATATTAATTAACTAGAAATTTAATTAAAATGACAATTATGAAAAGTACAGTTACTAAAATTCAACACCGACTTTCCCGGATTGATGCACAAATTTTTAATATGCAAGCTTATATTTTTCCTTGGAGTTTCGCGGTATCCAATTTTCAGCCACTAATTTAGCTGGCGGTGTTAAACACATTGAATCGGAAGAATTTTTGCTCTGAGAGCTCATTTTTAGCCAAAAAGTCACTAAATAAAAACAAAATTTTCGCTGAACCGCGCTTTTGTTACTTCTTTGATTTTTTTTAGCAATGGTAGTTGGAACTATACAGCCAAATATGGAATAAAATATTTTTGTACCTATCTCTATGCTATCTCTATAAAATACAAACAGCTGTGTTTTAAATAAAATCTTTTTGCATTCGATTTTTAAAATGTTGAAACGTCAAAATAGCGGCCGGCAATGTTTTGCCGGCCTGTTAGAGCGGCCAGCAAAACTTTGTCGGCCGCTATTTGAAAACAGAACGGCAAGGTCGACTTTGCTCAAACAAGGTTATCAAAATAATGACCACATTACATGCATTTTTGAGTAAAATAGTTTTAATAGTTATCGAACACGCTAGCGTTGCCGTAAATAAATGTCTATGAAAAAATGTACAGCGCCTCTAGCGGTCACTTGAAGAACTTACTACTACAACTACTCCGCTGGCTCAGTGACCCCAAAGTGGATCTTGGCTTCCGAAACGAGAGAGCGCCATAGACTCCTATTCTGCGCGGTGGCTCGCCAGTTGACCGCTCCCAGCTCACGCAGATCAGCCTCCACAGTGAACTAACAGTATTATATAATACCTTTAGTATCATGGTTTCAAAACAAACAAACTTCACTTATGTACTTATATCATTTTTATTTCAAACAAATACTATTAAAGTATAAATATTGTGTGTATTACAAAGGAATGTCTAAGCAAACAAAATGTAACACTTATAAATGTTTACAACATAATAAACTAGTTGCACCCCGGTGCGTCGCTCCCTTGGGAATTTCGGTATAAAACCCCGGTATATTAATATCCGTGTGGATAGAAATATACAGTAGATTTTGCGTGATTAATCATTTGAAGTACCTAAGAAGTGGAAATCAGTGGAAAAATGTATTTCCTAAAGTTTTCACAGGAGAGAAGCATCGGGAACACACTAGTGCATAATCTATACAGATTTATTCAATTTTTTTGGGTAGGTAGGTAGGTAAATAAACATACCTACTTATAATAGGGTAGATGACAACAAGTCAAATTAGTTACTTTTTACTAAATGACAAAAATAATAATTTATATGGGACTTGTATGACAATACTCAACGGTGACGTCACTTTTAATTAATGGAGTCAAAAAGCATTCCCAATATATTTTAATTAGAACTAAAAAATAGTAAACCATGTTATAAATAAAATTTATCAATTAAAGTGACATTCAATTATAATGTTTCATTATTTAAATAGCATCATATATTTTATTTTTTACCCAGTCATCATCCCTCGTCATTTTGTTAAAGGGATCTTTTAATCGCTGGATCATTTAGATTCGAATGTACCATATGAATCTTTAGGAATAAAAATAGTTTAATTTGTGTCAGTATTAATGCACACGTATTTTTAGGGTTCCGTACCTCAAAAGGTAAAAACGGAACCCTTATAAGATCACTTTGTTGTCCGTCTGTCTGTCTGTCCGTCTCTCTGTCAAACTTTTTTTTCTCCGGAACGCCTAAAGGTATCAAGTTGAAATTAATATCGAATACTTGGATCCACGGTCTCTTTCAGTAAAAAAATAATCAAAATTATACGTCAACGTGATCAAGAGATATTGCCGTAAATGTGGCGAATTTTCGCATATTTTGCGATTTTAGGCAGCAATCAAAACCTATGGGGTACTTCCCGTTGACCTAAAATTATGAAATTTGGCAAAAAGCAAGGTCTAACAATACTTATACAGGAATAAATCTGAAAACTGCAAATATATTATTGGAAGTCTAAAAAAAAGTGTTACAAACTTATTTTTGCGCTGGATTCAATATGAGTCTTAGAGATCGAACTACAAAGTTAAGTTTGTTTTTGAAACTAGTTGGACTATTAGTTAGAGCTATAATGTGAGATGCTTTGCGTGTACGGAACCCTCGATGTGCGAGTTTGACTCGCACTTGGCCGTTTTTTTTATATCTTATTAGCATCTTTTCTCTAATATCTTTAATCAATTTAGTATAAAATGTAGATATAATATGTATGTCAAGCGACTGAGAGCTTTTTATTACCTACACGACTGACCAAAAAAAGAGTATTATTTTTTTTTTCAGGGTTCATGTATGTATGTATGCATTCTTTTTTTAACCATAAGTCCAGCCCCCCCTAGCATGACAACGCGTCGTAGATATACGATAAAATATATCGTATCATATATCACCAACATATTTATCGATTTCGCGAGCATGACCAAAGTAGCAACATGATATGATAAAAGTTACCACATGATACGAAATGATTAGCTTCGCGATATGGAATAACAATGCTGCCAATGTAATAACAAAATTTTTCAATCATCATTCATTTTCACTCGTTCTTTTTTTTTAATCTTTATCACGTTTTTGACGTCGGTAGGTGACTTTGACACTTAATTAATTATTGTTCTCTTTTATTTATTTAATGTTAAAAAAATAATTCATATATTATTATTCACTCATTGATTATTTATTTAATTTTTTTTTTTCAACTTCTACAGGGTATCCTGTAGAAGTTTAAGGAGCCCAATCTCCCTCTAACTCCGAATATAGGTAGTAAATCATTTCTACAGACTTTATAATTTCTTAAAAACTCATTTTCTGGGAGTAGAAAACTGGTCCTTTCTTACTTATTTCTCCTCCGCGGCAAGTAAATTTATTCTTTGATATGACCTAGCCATATTATTGTGAAGTTGTAACTGAAAAAATAAAATATCAAGAATTATTTTCTGCATTTATTTCATAAACATTTACACAACAATCATAAAAATAAATCTTACCTTTTAATCGAAGAATGAATAAATGCTAATAAAATTGTAATTTTTATTATATCGATAATTTTTATTGTATTACCATCGATAAAATATTAACAAATGTTTTATCGATGGTATTACGCACTCTAAACGTCGTCGATAAAATAACATGAATAAATGTCAAAAATCGATATTTTTATAGCTTATATTTAGTCATGCTCGAATTTTCGATAAATAGCCAACTGTCGTGCTCGCTCTTCTATTTATCATATCGTATGATAACACGGCGACGTCATTGGCACGGTGATGCTCGCTGTTTAGATAAAAATTCAACATGGCGGCGATATTTATCATATTTTGACAGTTGGCGTGGATAAATCGCTATATCATATCATGTTTTGGTGGTCATGCTAGCCCGGAGTGGCTAACAGATTTTGATTGAGAGGTATTTTAGATTCCTTTAAGTTTTCCGATGACATAGGCTATGTGACGACATTATAAAAACAAAATGGCGAATTATATATACGCAATAAAAAGTAAACCGAAATAATAAAATTTAATCAATTTTATCGAGTATGGTACATAAGAAAAAGAAGAGCTATAAAAACCAATTTAAAAAAAATAACTTCTAATGTTAAAATGTATTGTAAAAGTTGTCAGTCGTGTTTTTTTAAATAAATAGTTTGTTTAATTCTTCAATAATTTTCAAGTCTGTTCTCAAAAGCCTCTGTTTATTTACAAGCACTCTAATTGCTATATAAATAATTTGACAATTGTTTAAAATTGATGAATACAAATTTTATTTGACTAAAAAACATACTTAACTAAATAGTCTGAAAAAGAAGACATTGTTTTTGAATCATAATCAGTTTTTTTTTTTTTTCATTAAAAAGGAAGACATTAATGTATGAAGATTTTTAAAACTTATCGCAAAACAATATAGGTACTTACAATAATAATTAAATTAAAATAAATTAATAAAAAATCAACAATAAAATAACATCAGGTATACTTAGCACATACATAATTTTTACAATTAAAAAAGTACAAAAAAAAAACTTAAAAACACGACAATAAATAATATTCCGATAAATTAATTTCAACTAAATCTCACACAATACATTGTATATTCTTTTAATAGCTAGAATCCAAGTTTTTCTTAAAATTATCACATTTATCATGGCGTATTATGCAAGATGTCAACTCAATAAATTAACTATTACAAAACTACTGTTTACTTAACTGCACATTCAATACAGTAATCGTTTTGTTTCTACCAAGAAATAACTTAGCCTACAAAATAAATAATTACTTTTTTCAAATCCGTTCAAAAACTACATAAGTAGGTATCTAAAGTAGTTTGTAGTTTATTGTCAATTTTATATTGACAATCAGCGTAAATGTGCTATGATTAATCAATTTTAATTCAAGTACAAATATAAACAACATATCAGATTACTGATTTGATAGTAGATTAGCTAGGTAGCTTTATAAGCGTCTTTTATTAGAAAATAATATTAAGACCAGGTCCAACCTGAGCTGCAAAAAACAAAATTTATATGCGCTTAACCGCGCCGTGTGCGCGTTGCAATAAGATAGTTTTTTGCACAACACAATGTTCTACTTTCGTTGGCAGGATCGAACAGATTTTGTACCGATTTAGCAACTCTTTCTCAAATATCATTAAATATGTTAGTTTTAAAACAAAAGTGCTCGATTAAGACTTTAATATAGCATATATATAAACGAATTATATAAAAATATATATATGTTATCGCTGAAACTTTTAAGTTACATGACATGAAAGCTGAAATATTTTCAAAATTTTCGGTGCCTTTATGAATTAATTAAGCCGAAAATATGTATTTTTATTAAAAGTACACGATTGAAACCTTAATAGACATCATAATCTACATCCTGTATTATTTTTCCACTTCGTAAATAAACTCTAATTAGGTAAATTTCTTTATGAAAAATTACAATTATTTCGAATGTGGGGTTGGACCTGGCCTTAATACTAAACTGTAATAATATTTTACTGTATAGTAAGTATAATATTAAATAATAAAATATTGAACAAATCCAAGATCTTAGGCATCAGTATAAATCTTACTCGGCTACTAAATCATGTTTCTATGACCAGCAGAAAATATTGCTACATTTGCGAGTTGTTTTCCACGGATACCTGTGATAATTTCGGATCAGTAAGTATTCATTTTTCTCCTTGTCCTAGAATCATACTACTAAACGCTATTCTTTATTCCCATTTACAATTTGTATTCGGCATGACATGAAACACAAATGTTACATGCAATACCTACTTATTATACTAGTTATTTAATTAAAAAGATAGGATTTACTTGAATGAAGTGTAGGATATTTTAACTCTGTCATTTGTACAGCGTATAATTATATTGTCGTCTCGCTCTCACAAGTTCGAATGACAGATAAAAAAGCGACGTTGTTTTTATTTTTTCAACGCATCGTAGAAACCGGGTTTAGGAAAAAAGCAAGTCTACCGAATGGCAAAATCACACGTTAGCTACGATTTAGATTTAAACTAGGTAAGTACTAAAATGGTAGCGATGGTAGCGACCAGAAATATTCGAAAAGACAGTGGATGTCCTACGTAATATTATAATAATTTAGTGGAAATAAGACTTAACTACGATCAATATCAACTCAAATCTCTTTCCATAATTCTTCTCTCTGTCTGTCAGCAAATGTACAGCCTTAATATAAATAATCTACTTTGATCTTTGTAAATCCATACCTAATCTTAATTTAGTTAATGTAAGTCAATCAAATAAATACTTAACTAAACAGACTCCATAATGCTTGTGATTACATTGTAGATATAAATATACAAAAAAATAACATACATAATAATATACATATGTATGGAGTGAGTAGGTATCGGGATAAAAAATATTTTTTAGAATTTAAAAAAATTGAGATTAGGTACAGGTCGCGTCATGTAAAATGGTTAGGCGGTTAAGCTGCGCAGTAGGCGATATATCGGTCTATGCGGTGAGCGGCAGGCGTCCAGCGGCCTTTTTATATGACGGGAACTGTACCAAATTTTGAGTCTGTAATCAAACAAAACCATCTAATTACGTTAGAAACCTATATTCTGTTAACATTAAATCAGATGTATCAATAGTTCATGTTTGCACACTAGATGCAAGAATTAAACAACCCTACTATTAAAACATCATTGTGTTAGGATTAGCAGACAGCAGAATCAACATGCAAGCAGTGATAGATGATCAATTGATCAACTATATAAAAGTATAGGTCGCGTCATGTAAAATGAACGCTGGAACACTGCACAGTAGGCGATTTATCGTTCTATGCAGTGAGCGGCCGGCGGATCTCGGTCAACGCACGCGATTGGTTCGTCAGTCGTTTCATGCGCAAGTTTCACTCCCTCCACTATCTTCCAGCGTTCTTTTTATATGACGCGACCTATACCTAAAGAGACATAAGTTCCTCAAGCTAAACTGGAATTCCGTCGATTGGTACGAAAAGTGAAACACTTTTACATAACTATAATAACGGGACTTAACTAACGAACCTGCGACCACAAAGGGTTATCGTATTTACCCTCACTAGATGGCGCTATTGGTGAGTACGGTCATGTAAATACAATACTGTCATTTGAATTTGACACATTGACATTGACAGCGTTGTACCATCTGACAGATGTCTGGCGATAGCCCCATTACAGTGCGACAAGGGCCTTTTTGCGCGTGGTAGAAAACGGAACTAATGTATAAACTATAAAAAAATATTTTTTAAAACGTAGGTGGCGCCCTCACTCGCGTGCAAAAAGATCCTTGTCGCACTGAAGCAACAACAAATAAATGAAACAGATTAGTGTTAAGTCCCGTTAATACTATAGTTATTTAAAGCACACAGTTCTAATTAACACGTCACGGCACTTGGCTGCTCACGGTCGGGATGTGAACCTGCGACCCTCACTGAGACTTCGGCTTGTTGTGCGAGGTCTCGCTGGCGAAAATGAAGGCGAGCTCCGATTTCTTCTGCGCGTACGAAATAAATTCCTCTGTAAAAGAATAATTGGATAATTTAATCCTAACTAATAAATAAATAAAAATATTAGTAAGTTTGTTTATTATTTTGTTTGGTTGTTACCTCTTCACGCTTTATCTACTGAACCAATCTTGCTGAAATTTCGCATACACATAGTTCGAAGTACTGAGAAGGACATAGGATTTCATCCCGAGAAAAAGCACTGCTCCCGTGGGAAAATCAAGCTTGGCAGCGGGCAAAAGCTTGTATAATAATGATAAATCATCGTGATTCTCGAGATAAACATGACGGTGAACAACACCGAGCAAAAATTGGAGTGACAAAAATTGGAGAGCGCTGACACATAAAATACGCTTCTGCGATGTGTGACTAAGTCACAGAATTAATATTAGTACTACGTACAGAAAGGAAACTCCCTGCCCCTCCCGCAATATGGCACCCCCCCGCTCCTTCCGCACTTCTCCTCCGTTCTTGTGTAACTGTGGGACGTTCGACTATGAAAACGCACACATTAACGTGTTACTGACGTGTTCACGGATATACAGTTTCATTTGTAGTAGTACCTAGTAGGCATATTTGACGCGCCGTTTCTATGAAGCGCCCGCCCTGTGACTAAGTTCAAAATCGCCATTCTATTTTATTTTATTTATTTTATGTTATTTTATACATTCGGAAGACCAACAGCTAGATTAATATGATAGTGATAAAATACAAATTTCAAAGCCCATTATAAGCCAATTATATTATTTTCTATTCTCTTTCTTTTTCTAGACTTAGCATAGTTACCTTTATTTGCGATCGAGTCTTCGCCAGGTCACTCAGTTCCGTAGACTTTCGGACGTTAGTTACTTAGAGCTTGAAAGTTGTTTAAACTTCAGAGTTTAGTGCTAACAGTCTACCTAGTACTTACCATACGAGGGGCACTCAGAAAGTTTAGCGATAGTTAAAAAAATGTACTACACGTTTGTTCAGGCTTCGATTTGGGCGGGAGGCAGGAGCTCTTCAATGAGTAGTTTTTATTTAAAAACGATATAAATATTTATTTCCTTTACAATAAAATTAAAAGGTTACAAGATCAGCTGTTCGTCTCAAAAGTTGGTGTCATTGAGTGATGTTAGCTGCATGCCGATCTCGTTGAACGGGGTGGGAGCAAAGCACGGTGTAAGCGTAGTCAACTTCAGGCGCCTGTGACGTCGTAGTTCGGCGGCTCGCACTAGATGGCGCTAGTGGTCTTAACATTATTATATATTTTTTTTAAATATATTTTCAAAGAACTCTCCATCGGCGTATATACGCAGTTTTATATGTCTAAATCAATTTTCATAACACATTTTCCAGTCCGCATCAGACACCTTTTTAACACCCTTCTCAAAACCAGCCAGTGTCCCATATAAAAAAAACTGTTAGTCGCAAAACTTTCTGAGGACCCTGGCACGTGATGTACCTACCCCTTCTCGTTCTAATCCTATCGGGAGGGGTCCAGCGCGTCTTCTTGACAAGGTGAACCCTAGGCAAGGCGAACTGCTTAAACGTCTCTAATTTCTTAGTTTTAAGAACAGAAGTGGAAGTCTTGAAGATACACACGCTTCAGCTTATTAAGCTGCTAGTGCGTTCAAATAAAATAAATTAATAAAATAATTTCTCTCACTCTTCTTCTAGAAACTGGAAACCACAGTTCCTATAATTATCAATCGAGTCTCCCGGTCATCTCGGCCAGATAAAGCGACGACGTCGAGAATCCGAGACACCGCAAAGCCGCTCCCCACTCGCCGCTCTTGCCCCTCAACGTTACGCTGATATCGACGTAACAAGAGACCATTCCCAACAGTTTTCATATAATTTTGTATCCGATATGATGTGTAGCCCTTCGTAGCGGCTGGCGTCGTTATCAAAAGACCGAGGCTTTAGTCACCAGTACGGGCCACCAGTCACCAGGGCCTTTTTGATATTACACAAATATTATGTATCTGTTTTGTATAAGATTTATGTTATTGTTCTCTTTGTTTGTGAAATGTCAAATAAACGAATTTTCTTCTTCTTCTTTCTTCAGAACGTACCATAGGTGATGTCCCCCCTCTCCTCCAGCTCGGCCTGGCGGAAGGTGTGCAGCGCGTCCTCCTGGCACAGCCCGAGGCAGCGCGGCGCCAGCTCTGAGAACGTACCATAGGTGATGTCCCCCCTCTCCTCCAGCTCGGCCTGGCGGAAGGTGTGCAGCGCGTCCTCCTGGCACAGCCCGAGGCAGCGCGGCGCCAGCTCTGAGAACGTACCATAGGTGATGTCCCCCCTCTCCTCCAGCTCGGCCTGGCGGAAGGTGTGCAGCGCGTCCTCCTGGCACAGCCCGAGGCAGCGCGGCGCCAGCTCTGAGAACGTACCATAGGTGATGTCCCCCCTCTCCTCCAGCTCGGCCTGGCGGAAGGTGTGCAGCGCGTCCTCCTGGCACAGCCCGAGGCAGCGCGGCGCCAGCTCTGAGAACGTACCATAGGTGATGTCCCCCTCTCCTCCAGCTCGGCCTGGCGGAAGGTGTGCAGCGCGTCCTCCTGGCACAGCCCGAGGCAGCGCGGCGCCAGCTCTGAGAACGTACCATAGGTGATGTCCCCCCTCTCCTCCAGCTCGGCCTGGCGGAAGGTGTGCAGCGCGTCCTCCTGGCACAGCCCGAGGCAGCGCGGCGCCAGCTCTGAGAACGTACCATAGGTGATGTCCCCCCTCTCCTCCAGCTCGGCCTGGCGGAAGGTGTGCAGCGCGTCCTCCTGGCACAGCCCGAGGCAGCGCGGCGCCAGCTCTGAGAACGTACCATAGGTGATGTCCCCCTCTCCTCCAGCTCGGCCTGGCGGAAGGTGTGCAGCGCGTCCTCCTGGCACAGCCCGAGGCAGCGCGGCGCCAGCTCTGAGAACGTACCATAGGTGATGTCCCCCCTCTCCTCCAGCTCGGCCTGGCGGAAGGTGTGCAGCGCGTCCTCCTGGCACAGCCCGAGGCAGCGCGGCGCCAGCTCTGAGAACGTACCATAGGTGATGTCCCCCTCTCCTCCAGCTCGGCCTGGCGGAAGGTGTGCAGCGCGTCCTCCTGGCACAGCCCGAGGCAGCGCGGCGCCAGCTCTGAGAACGTACCATAGGTGATGTCCCCCCTCTCCTCCAGCTCGGCCTGGCGGAAGGTGTGCAGCGCGTCCTCCTGGCACAGCCCGAGGCAGCGCGGCGCCAGCTCTGAGAACGTACCATAGGTGATGTCCCCCCTCTCCTCCAGCTCGGCCTGGCGGAAGGTGTGCAGCGCGTCCTCCTGGCACAGCCCGAGGCAGCGCGGCGCCAGCTCTGAGAACGTACCATAGGTGATGTCCCCCCTCTCCTCCAGCTCGGCCTGGCGGAAGGTGTGCAGCGCGTCCTCCTGGCACAGCCCGAGGCAGCGCGGCGCCAGCTCTGAGAACGTACCATAGGTGATGTCCCCCCTCTCCTCCAGCTCGGCCTGGCGGAAGGTGTGCAGCGCGTCCTCCTGGCACAGCCCGAGGCAGCGCGGCGCCAGCTCTGAGAACGTACCATAGGTGATGTCCCCCCTCTCCTCCAGCTCGGCCTGGCGGAAGGTGTGCAGCGCGTCCTCCTGGCACAGCCCGAGGCAGCGCGGCGCCAGCTCTGAGAACGTACCATAGGTGATGTCCCCCCTCTCCTCCAGCTCGGCCTGGCGGAAGGTGTGCAGCGCGTCCTCCTGGCACAGCCCGAGGCAGCGCGGCGCCAGCTCTGAGAACGTACCATAGGTGATGTCCCCCCTCTCCTCCAGCTCGGCCTGGCGGAAGGTGTGCAGCGCGTCCTCCTGGCACAGCCCGAGGCAGCGCGGCGCCAGCTCTGAGAACGTACCATAGGTGATGTCCCCCTCTCCTCCAGCTCGGCCTGGCGGAAGGTGTGCAGCGCGTCCTCCTGGCACAGCCCGAGGCAGCGCGGCGCCAGCTCTGAGAACGTACCATAGGTGATGTCCCCCCTCTCCTCCAGCTCGGCCTGGCGGAAGGTGTGCAGCGCGTCCTCCTGGCACAGCCCGAGGCAGCGCGGCGCCAGCTCTGAGAACGTACCATAGGTGATGTCCCCCCTCTCCTCCAGCTCGGCCTGGCGGAAGGTGTGCAGCGCGTCCTCCTGGCACAGCCCGAGGCAGCGCGGCGCCAGCTCTGAGAACGTACCATAGGTGATGTCCCCCCTCTCCTCCAGCTCGGCCTGGCGGAAGGTGTGCAGCGCGTCCTCCTGGCACAGCCCGAGGCAGCGCGGCGCCAGCTCTGAGAACGTACCATAGGTGATGTCCCCCCTCTCCTCCAGCTCGGCCTGGCGGAAGGTGTGCAGCGCGTCCTCCTGGCACAGCCCGAGGCAGCGCGGCGCCAGCTCTGAGAACGTACCATAGGTGATGTCCCCCTCTCCTCCAGCTCGGCCTGGCGGAAGGTGTGCAGCGCGTCCTCCTGGCACAGCCCGAGGCAGCGCGGCGCCAGCTCTGAGAACGTACCATAGGTGATGTCCCCCCTCTCCTCCAGCTCGGCCTGGCGGAAGGTGTGCAGCGCGTCCTCCTGGCACAGCCCGAGGCAGCGCGGCGCCAGCTCTGAGAACGCCGCCAGGTTGAGGCGGCCGGCGCCAGACTGGTCGTACAGCTACAATAGCGTACATGACATAAGTCAACTCAGATATTTTCTTTGAAATGTCAAAAACAATCGTAATTACGCTCAGTATTTGGAGCTACTGGCGAGTATTGTCATGCCTTAAAGAAAGAATTCCATAGAGTTTGCAGTTGACATCTGCGTATATCCGTAAAGGACAGACTCATTGTAATACTACTAAATCTTAATCCTTACAAATATTATAAATGCGAACGTTTGTTTGTTTGTTACCTCGTCACGCTTTATCTACAGAACCAATCTTCCTGAAATTTCGCATACACATAGCTAGAAGTACGGAGAAGGACATAGGGTACCTTTCATCCCGAAAAAGCACTGGGGGATTAAAATGGCCACTTTCATGAATCAGAATATGATTCTTTCTCATATTCTAAATATTTAAAAATGAACCTTATGTTTGGTTGGATAAGGTTAATTTTTCAATATTTAGGAAATGAGAAATGGATCATATTCTGATTCATCAAAGTGGCCGTTTTAACCCCCCTGTTCTCGTGGGAAATTCACGCGGGCGAAAGCTAGTTGAAAATAAAATACACAATAACAATTCAATTATCATGTTTCGTTATTTTTACATTTTATTTTTTACCCAGTCTTCGTGCATCATCTTCATTGTTCCTCAATATTACATAAGTACTATTTGATTTAATTATTTTATACTATTTAATTTCATTAAAACACATCAAATCCTCATGTGAACAAGCTAATTATTAAAAAACAAAAAACACGACTGACAACTCACATAGCCTTTGACACTCGGAGGAATGCAAGGAATGTAAAAATACCTCTCACATCAATATCTGTTCAGCCGTTCAGGATTTATGGTGGAATAAAGAAACTTACATACATACATGAACCCTGAAAACATAACACTCCTTTTTTTGGTCAGTCGTGTAAAAAAGGAAGTTAGGAAAAAGAAATAAGTTGCGTATTCGAATTTTGTGCTAACCTTGAAAGCGTAGGACAAAAGTTGCGCAAGAGGCAACTGCTGAAGAGAAAGGAAGCACGCGCACAGGAGGTAATCCGGGAAGTACACCATGCCACTCGACCTCTGAAATAATAAACAATCATGTGACATTTTTTTTTTTTATTCAATAACAATTTACAATTCATATATATATACATTTAAACACTAAATTAACTAAGAATGCGTTGAAAATAAAACTAGAAGAAACACTATATAATTTAGAAAATTTAAAAAAAAATGTTGTAATGTTAAAGGAAATTATATATTATAAGGAAAAATCAAATAAATATCTGTTTCCGCTAGTTTGCTAAAATGTTTAAAAAAAAATGTAATGAGTCGAAAATGGATGATATAATTTATAAAAAAAATACCAAATCAAAACCGAAAAAAAGATAATCCCGACTAAAGGGGCTTTTAGAATTTAGGGAATAATATCTAAGAATCATGTGGCTATTAAATACAAGGTTTATTGCACATATGAAGCAACCATAGTTGATATTTAGTTATTTTTGGGCGAGTTGGTATTGTAAAATGTATGAAACAGCTGATTTATTTTTTTTGAGATTTCAGAGTCAGTCCCATACAAAAAGATGCTTATATTCATGAATACTTTTACCCCTAGGAAAGTTGTTAGTGTATTACGGTAAACCGACAAGATACAGGGTTATTTGTAGTAGGTTTTGGCTTTTCAGACACAATAAGAGACCGGACAAGGTATGAGAATTGTTAAAAATATGTAATTTTATGATAGAATACATATATATAAACACATTTTGCGACTTTTCAGCACGAGTTTATTCTCCAGAGCTAATTTATTCGAGTAAGGAGTACATTTAGTTAGGGCGTTTCGGTATCGTCCAAACATCGCTTAAAAATGTGAATTGTTTTTTGCTATTTCTTGGGAAATGTGGGAAATACTTTGGTTATGGATGTGATTCTTTTACGTATGAATCTATTTATGTGAGATATTTCAACGAAGCAGTTGTCCGGTCCCCTATAAGTTGAGACACGATTTCTACGTTTGTAATTAGTAGAATATATATATAATAGAGCCCTCAGGTTCAGGTCTCATTATTCCCGAAGCAAATCAAAGACTAGGCACTTACTAACTTACTTACTCTCACAGCTTACTCCGCTGGCTCTGTGACCCCAAAGTGGATCTTGGCCTCCGAAAAGAGAGAGCGCCATAGACTTCAGTTTATAGCAATAGCTCGCCAGTTGCCCGCTCCCAGCTCACGCAGATCAGCCTCCACAGTGTCTCTCCAGCGATATCTGCCCAGGTAGGCTGACTTGATGATCCTCCTTCAAAATACCCCTGGTGTTGCAGTTATCCATGGGCAGTGGTGATCGCTTACCATCAGGTGACCCGCTTGCTCGTTTCCCGCCCTATGTTATAAAAAAGCAAGGACAAACCTGTACGAATATATCAAAGAGTCTCTGCGAGGCCGTGTTGAGCGGGACGCCGAGCCTCTGCGCGAACTCCTCCGGCCCCACCCAGCGACTGCGGCCCTGCAAGCCTTGCGCCGCCAGGTGCAACTCCAGCTGGGACTGC
Organism: Ephestia elutella; assembly: GCA_018467065.1. Lineage (NCBI taxonomy): Eukaryota > Metazoa > Arthropoda > Insecta > Lepidoptera > Pyralidae > Ephestia > Ephestia elutella. The sequence goes on along the minus strand of CM031592.1, from coordinate 3,045,472 downwards.
TCCAGCCTGGAAAGAATGGAACATCATTCTTCTTTCATATTCCAAATCGCTTGAACGCTCCAGGCCTTCGATTAACTATACACCTAGATAGGGTTGCCAGGCGTCCGGATAAAGCCGGACATAGGTAGGCTTTTTGATTGCGTGTCCGGTCAAAATAAACGGTGCCCGGCCTGTCTGGTTTTTGTTAGGCTTTTTACATTTCGCAAACGAGCGAGCGCCGAGCGTGGTCGAGTGCAGGCGACGCTAGATACTTGTACATACTTACCTGCTAAAGATTGTAGAGAAAATAAAGATATTATTTTATTTGTATTAGATCCACACATAGCCGTAAGCGATTTTACGGCACACATGCTTTGTCGCGTCTTTTCGTGGAGTGTAATTTCTTTGTCTAGATTAAACGGCGCGAGAAATAAGAGCACACATTCTGACAGTACGGTTCATTGCATTACGATATTTATTGCTTAGACTTAAGGTACATTTTTGATCGAATATACATATAACATATTCAATCAACACGGACTGATTTTCGCTTTGAATTTGTATGAGACCTTTAATCTAATTGTATTGTTGATCGAAGCTTTAGCCCAAAAGACGAGAGTAAAATCATTTTAGTTCAAAATTCAAAATTCATTTGAACGCTCCAGGCTGATCCTAACTAATAATGCGAAAGTAAGTTTGTTTTTTTATTTGTTTGTTTGTTACCTCTTTACGCTTTATGTGTCGCATACACATACACATAAATCGAAGTACGGAGAAGGATATAGGGTTCCTTGCATCCCTGGAAAAAGCACTGTTGCCGTAGGAAATTTATGCGGGCGAAAGCTAGTAAATAATAAAGATGAGAGCAAAGTTCTTCTTCTCTTGCCTGAATTAAGGTTTCTTTCGGCATTTCTTCTCAGCAGTGGTCGTTCCGAAATGCTAGTAGTTTGTAGCTTTGAGACATAATATATTATGATTTAATAATTAGTTAACGACGTGAAAAAGAGCCTTCTTTGAAGGCCAAGTTTCAATAAAAAAATTTGACTTTGACTTTGAAAGCTTACCCCAGCTGCCCCCTCAGTTCGCTGACGTCCCGCGCCGCGTGCGCGCCGGGCACGCCGAGCTGCTTGGCGCGCGCCGCCAGCTTGCAGTCGTCGTACGTGTAGTCCAGCACTGGCACTCCGAGGGCCCTGGGCATATTATAATAATAATAACATTTTTTTCCACCATCTCTCTCTCGATTTTCCACCAAAATCAGTTGCAATTTAAGCTTATATTTATAATCTAAGATTATGGTGGGCTGGCACCTGAACTAGGAGAGGTCTGAACATCGAAATACAACTTAGTACATAATATCTCGATGGGTCTGAATTGTAGAATGTCTCAGTTTAGTTACCTCTACTCCACCCAATTGAATACATTTCAAATTGATACTGTAGCGTGCATGGGTGAACATGATGTTATTTGTTAGTTAAGAAAAAATGGTTACTCCATCGAGATATTATGTAGGGTTACTCACACTATGTGACTATCCTATAGAAGCTCCATGTGAGTTTGTGAGTGTGATAAGATAGATAGATAGATAGATAGATAGATAGATTTCATTTATTCCTTAGAATATGGTGATTACATTGGTGTTATTTACATATGAGTGCGACATACTCTGCCTATTAGGCGTAGGAATGTTAAGATTACAAATTTTACAATATAATTACAATTTACTTTATACATATATGGGTTTGCTTAAGAAATATCTAAATTATTCTGCTCATTATTTAGTCATATTAGATTGTGTTCGTATTATTACTTAAAAGTCAGGGTCTAGGTACTTAAAACGTCACATTATTTCACAATATTAATATCACCTTATATAATTACATTTAAACATTTCATCGATTTCATAAAAACATTTATCCAATAGCCAGTTAAATAACGTTGATTTAAAAATTTTAAAACTTGATATGTCTTTAATTTCTCTTGGTAAGTTATTGTATAACTGGATTGCCATGCAATAGACATTGTCACTATAGAGTTTTATTCTATGGGCTGGCATATAAAGTCTGGTTGGATTCCTACTGTTCAGTTTTTTTACTACCGTGTCATGCAAGGGGAAAAGATGTGGATGTCTCCTCACAAACAGGCATATTTCAAGTATATAGAGACAAGGAAGCGGCAAAATTTTTGATTTTTTGAAAAGTGGTTTACAGTGTTCGAGGTAGTCTGCTCCGTGCAATACTCTTATGCATTTTTTTTGAAGAATAAATGCTCTATTTATTTCGACCGAGTTGCCCCATATAATCAGACCATAGCGTAGTACCGATGCCACATATCCATGGTATGCTAGTAGCGCAGTTTCTTTAGAGGATGTCGTCTTTAATCTTCGAAGGACATATACAAACCTCTCCAGTTTTTCACAAATATTATTAATATGTCCTTTCCAATTAAGATTTTTGTCTATTCTTATACCTAAAAATAAAATATGGTCAACTTGTTTTAGCTTATCATTGTTATAAATTGCATTAAATTGTATTGTCTTATTGTTATAAGGATGAAAATTAATTATATTAGTTTTTTCCACATTAATATTTAAGTTATTCTGTAATAGCCAAGTGTCAATATTTTTAAGTTCTAAGTTTATAACCGCGTCTAAATCTTCGTCCTTCTTACATTTTATTAATAAAGTGGTGTCATCTGCGTATAAAACAGACTCGTGTTTGAGGCATTTGGGTAAGTCATTTATGTAGAGTAGGAACAACAATGGAGAGAGCAGTCCCCCTTGTGGTACCCCCCGCCTATTGTTATATTGCAGAGGAGATCGAAAAAGTGTCTTAGTGTTATTTATCATTTTTGCAATTTCTGTATATTGTTGTCGGTCAGATAGGTAGCTTTTAATCCAGTCGTTTGCATTGCCCCTAATTCCGTATTTGTCTAATTTATTTAATAGTATATCGTGGCAAATGGAATCAAAGGCTTTGGACATGTCTATAAAGACTCCTGCAACAGACATTTTTTCTCTAGGGCTTCTGATATCTGTTTAACTAGGGAGAAACAGGCCACCGCTGTTGACATGTTTTTCCGAAAGCCATATTGGTTAGCTACTAATAATTTGTTTTTTCTACAAAATCATAAATTTTGTTGCGCATTGCCATTTCAAATATTTTTGATAGAATCGGAACAAGTGTTATTGGTCTATAATTATTAATTTCACTTCTATCCCCCTTTTTATGTAATGGTATGACACGTGATCTCTTTAAAATTGTCGGGAATACGCCTTGCTCAAATGAAGAGTTTAAAATATGACATAGTGGTTGAGCAATATAGGGCGCGCATTTTTTTATTAATTTTGTGTTAATCTCGTCATAACCAGCAGATTGGGTGTCTTTTAATGATTTTATTATTTTGACGACGTCATGAGGGTCAAGAGGATTTAGGAAAATACTACGTGATAGATTATTTATGTCAGAATATTTTGGTTTATTGTCATTTTTGTTATTTGTTACGTTAATAAAATATTCATTAAACTGTTTACAGATGTCCGTTGGTTGTGTCACTTATTTGCCGTTTGTCTTTATTTTTTTTATGTCAAATTTTTTGGTCATTTGAATTATTTTTTATAATATTCCAAGCCGCCTTGCATTTATTTTTTGATTTTAATAGCATGTTTTTGTTATTTATACGGTGAGATGTATAAATGCATTTTCTTAATTATTTTGAGTATGTCAAGTATTCCTGTTTCTTGTTTTTTTTGTTACTTGGACTAATTGATAATTGTAGTAGAGTATTCTTTTTTTATAAAACATTTCTTTATTCCTTTTCTGAACCATCTATTTTTAAGAGGTTTTAGATGTTTTTTGATACGTATAATTGGAAAGCATAAATCAAAAAATAATTTGAGGTGGTCGTGAAATAGTTCGCAGGATTTATTGCAATCTTTTTCATCGAGGACGTCCTTAAAAGACAGCGACGCTATACATTCACAGAATTTGTTTATATTTTCCTGACTAAAATCTCTCTTTTCTTCAAAATAGAATTTATTATACGCGGGTCCTATTTTTTTTGCTGAATTTCAGGGATGTAGAATGAGGCCGATTGCCCCGTATCGTGGTCGGATAGCGCTAGATTGTGTGTTTTGCTGCTAATGTCAGCTAAAGGAATATTTGAGGCTATCTGATCTATGCTTTTTAATTTTCTTGTGGGGACCTTTATATGAATATGAATATTATAATTACTTAGAAGGGAAATAAGTTTCTTTGCTTCTGTAGACTCCTTCAGAACATTTATATTCCAATCCCCACAGATTATAATGTGTTTCTTGTTATTGTTTGTGGCTTTATTAAGAAGCTTATTTAATTTCTCAAAAAAAGTGTTGACATTAGAATCTGGAGTTCTATAAATACAAAAGATTAAGAGGTTCAAATTTGTGAGTTCAATTCCGCAGCATTCGAAAACAGAATCGCAAGATACTTGTGTGGTATATTGCAACGGCTTGTACTCAATTTCATTTTTTACAAGAATACAAGAGCCTCCTCTATTTTGATGTACTCTTGAATAGTGAGTAGCCAATTTGTAGCTTGGGAGGTGCATATTACATTCTGTACCTTTTTTTATAAAGGATTCAGTTAGACAAATAAAATTGATTTCGCCTAGATCTTTTTCCAACCCATTTATAGCTAATTCAAGCGAGTATTTTTTATTTATTGTTCCCGCTATATTTTGGTGGAATATAGTAATAAGATTGCATTTTATGTTATTATCGGCGGAGGGTCTATGTTTTCCTGACAAAAAAACTTATTCGATTTTGGTTTAGGAAGATTGTTACTTAACGAGTCTTTTTGTTGCTTTTTTACTTGAAAATAGAAGGGGATTGTCCCTTTTTTAGTTGAAGATAGAGAGTTTGAAATTTTACTAATGCTATTGTTACATTTTGATTTCTGTCTTTGTATTTGGAAAAAGTAAGGAATAGTGCCCTTTTTTGGTTCAGTGTGTTTTTTTGCCATTTCATTATTTGTTTTAATAATTGTCCTCAACCCATTTGGTGATAGAAATTTTTTCGCGTAGTCATCAGAGTCTAAAATAAAATTAATTTTTGAGCATAAAGAGTTCAAATATAAATCTTTTCTAAAATGAGAATGTCCATTGTCATGGCTGACAAACTTACATCGAGGTATTGTTTTGCAGATATTTAAAATGTATTGATTAAATTTATTACAATTGAAATGATTGCAGAATATCGTACTAATGACAATGAAATTTATATCTTTAATTTTTTTCAAATAAGCTGTGAGCTCTACAATTACTTTAAATGGATTTTTGTCGTTTTCTCCAACACTAATAATCATATATAAGGCGCCCCGTTTGCAGGATGATCGAGTTCGCAAGTTCGCAACCTGGCCCTTGATTCTACAAATTATATATGTAGATATCGTGCCTCAGTTGTGTCTCAAAAGCCAAAGAAATCGTAATAAAACCAAAGAATAAAACATAGAAGTCTTACAGCGCTCTTGTCGCTTTAGTCTCTAGCAATCTCGAGGGATTTTTCGAGACACAAATAAAAAAAATTGTTCCAGATGACTTCATAGATGGCGCTTAAGCAAAGGCGAGAGAAAAAGTTCCATACAAAAAGCAAAATTTCATTAAAAAAAATAAAACTTACGTAAAAAAACATCTAAAAAGTATCAATATTGTGATTTGTGCAACTGTCAAACTGTTAGGTGATTTTTTTCTGCCTCTGGCTGCCAATAAAAAGCGCACAATAAAGGTACAGCCATTATTACAACTCGGCTTTCAATAAAACTCCATCTGTTGAGATTTTTTTATACTGATTTTTTTTTCTTAACTAGCTGTCAGAAAAATCGCTCATTAAGACACGACATTTATGTTTGTGATTAGTAGAATCGGCCCCCTGGAGATGCGACGTCGAACAAAAGTTCAAGACGTGGTTTCCAGAGTTTTAGCTTTAAAAGGGAATTGAGCTGGCTAGAGGCACCGAGAGGTATCCCCGAAACGGAAAACAGAGCGTAGGGCATTCGGCAGCTAGATGGGTAGACGATGTTAAGAATATTCCTGGCCACAACTGGAGTAGGATGGCCCAGGACAGAGAAGGTTGGCGTAGACGAAAGGAGGCCTATACCCAGCAGTGGGTCACGGAAGGCTGTGGATGGTGATGATGTACTGAGAAGGACATATTGTATCTTTCATCCCGTGAAAAAGCATTGTACCCATGGGAAAATTACGCGGGCGAAGCCGGGGGCAAAAGCTAGTAAATAATACTACATATTAAATAAGTATACTTAGCATTCCTAATGATATTTCTGTGACTGTCTAAATCTGTTGTTGGAGTTCCCGAAAATACTAGATTCCTACTTTGTTATTCATTTGTGAAGACTTGCTTTGAAATATGTATTTTGTTACTACGAGTATTTTGTTAATTTAGCTGTTGGTCGTCCGAATGTATAAAATAAATAAATAATAAAATAATATGAACACTCACTCGGCCATGACATTCCTAACGTTGCGCGCGTACAGCTTTGGATCCCGTCGTTCCTCCTCGTTGGGGTGGTACACGGGGAGAAACTCGATCTCACAGGAACTATGCACTTGCGTGAGGGTCAGCCACAGCAGTTTCAGACTGGAACAGGTATCAGAAATTATATGTAGGCACAGAATTAATATAAGTACTACGTACAGAAAGGAAGCTCCCTGTCACTCCCGCAATATGGCGTAACCCCTGCTTACCCCGCACTTCTCACCGACGTAAATTTTTGCATGGAGTACTTACGAACAAAAAGTACTTTTGTACGTTAAGTACTTATTACTTCCATGAATTTTTGTTTTTTTTTTATCGTCGGTCTGAAAAACTATCTCCGTGTATTATAGCGAATTATGAAGAAGTCTAGAGACGTTCCGGAATCCCAAAATTCTCACGGGAGCCAAGCTACGGGACACAACTACGCTTTAGAAATCCTTTAGTTTTGCTTCTATCAATGTAACGTTATAAAATATTTGACATCCTACTTAACAAATATTGCCAATTAAGTAAAATTTTTAATTAATTGAGTATATTTATAAAAATTATCTAACTGAACTTAATTCCGTTCTCACAGCATCCATCACAATATCGCGAGTAACAGCAGATGAACGATGAGTCATCAATAAACACTTGTTTTTCGGGCATGATAAATCGTGACCCGTCAATTAATTAACTAACAAGACTATAAAAACAAGGTGAAAGGAAATAGAAAATGCACAACGGTTATTTTAATCATTTCGCTGCACAGGTATATAAGTTATTTGTAAAAAAATAGCTAAATCAAAGTTTGCTTTGAAATAATTCACAATTTCAAAAGTGATTACTTTCTGACATCATGGCTAGCGATGTGCCGCCGAGAAATTTCTAGTTCCCGAAAATTTCTAGTTCCCGAAAATTTCTAGTTCCCGAAAATTTCCGGAAATTCTCAGAAATTTGTCGGGTTTTTAGGAAAATTGATCTGAGTCTCGAGCGTCTTGAGCGTTTGGATACCGGATGATGACCGGCTGGACCGGCACACCCGGGTAGAACCCACCCGGCTTGGACGTGATCAGGTATATGAAGTACTCACGCGCCAGGGCCCTCCCAGGTCCAAGTGACGGTGTCTCGAGCGTTCGGGTACCGGATGATGACCGGCTGGACCGGCACACCCGGGTAGAATCCACCCGGCTTGAACGTGATCAGGCAGGAACGGTTCGTGCATGTGCCTTCGGGGAAGATTAGCACCTGGAAATTTATTTTAAAGGTTTAAATAGTTGTCCGAAAAAAATATTTTCTTTCAAATCTCTTTCTCTTCTTTATGAGAGTACTACGGCTTTTTCCTTCGTCTTATTTCTATGTATGATAGCCACATTCATAGGAAGGCTATAGGCTATTAGGAATCCCGATTAGGATCCACAGGAGAGATACCGGGGGTCACAACTAGTTATAAATGAGTTATTTATTTATGGAAGAACAACAGACCGTATTATCCGAACGGCCTGTCTCCAACTCGCAGGAGATGCAGTTAGAGATGGGTTTACAATCGAGAATAAACGGGCAGAAATCTCTAGTTATATGCAGTATGGTTGCAGTACTTGCAGTCAAGTTGACGTTGGCTATTTGCCAAGTTGCCAACCGTCTAACGTCTGTTGTATTAGCTGACAGCTCAAACCGAAATGAGCGCCCGCACTTCAAGCTTTAAGCCAAAAATCAAAAACCAAATATTTATTCAAAAATTTGCACGTATTCCACAAGAAAAAAATTAAAAATTGAGAAAAATACTCAAACGCTTGATAGACTTTTCTCATGGTTGTCCTTATCGCTGTGTTTGCATGACTAACTTTGACCTTTTTGCATGACCGACTTTGCAGCAAGAAGTGTTATTTTTAGGGTTGACCCTGTAGGTATATAATGTAGGTATATAATCTCATATACATAAAATTGAAGCAATGGATCGCCAGAATATTTCAATAAGCAAAGGGGCGCCGCTATAAAAGTATTGAAAAACACTGTGGTATGCAGAATTGCAGATGCAGAGGTGGTAGTTATTTGGATTGGTATTCAGTATTTAATCAACTCCAATAGACTTTTTAGCAGCTCTATCTCTTTAGTCGTATTTCCTCATGACTGAGGGTCGTGATCATTATATGGAATGAAACACACACAACGACTCTCTTGGCAATTTTAATGGGATGGTTTGCCATTGCCTTCTCGATCTCACACACTAGCTGATAATCATCAACCAGAGTGCAGGTTTCCTCACGATGTTTTCCTTCACCGGAAGCAAGTGGTGGTCGATGAAAACTAACATGAGTCAGATTGGTATACAAACTCATGTAGCCCGGGCAGGATTCGAACCTGGGATTTTGTATCCACAGGCGGGCGCCCTACCACTCGGCCACCACCGCTTTTAGCAGCTAGCACAATCTATTGATTCTGCTAACTGCTTCTCTTTCCGCGCAGATTCTAAAAGTTAATCAAGAGAAATTCCACCAACCAAACGTGGCCAGTGATTCTCGTGGCTGTCTCTGTCTACCCCGTTAGAGATAAAGACGTGATATTTTATCTATACTTATTAATGAAATAAATGTACAATAAACTGCACCTAGTTACTCTACATTAATCTCTAAGCTGTAGAAACAGGGGCGAATTTCCAATGAATTTGTATAAGTTGATGTACTTTGCTTCCAACTACGAGTAGCAATTAATATTTAATTTAAAAATTTATGTAACTAGCGGGCCATTAGATTTTTTATTACTCTGAATGCGTAGAGAAAGTAAGCCCTTCTTTTATAAGATTCTGATCGATTATTATGTTGAATGACTGTCTTATTATGATTTCATTATTTGATACACAATTGTATTAAAATGTTGATCCCTTTCGACAAATTGAGGCCTACATTGCATTTATCGATGCGAAAATGCTAACTCATACCACTCAGCAGAGGCAGGTGTGTTATTTTTAATCCCCGACGCAAAAAGAGTGTCTGTATGTCTGACTATGTCGTCTTAGCTCCCAAACCGTTGAACCGCTTTTGATCTATCGGTTTAGGAACAATTAGCATTTTTTCAGCGTGATGTCAAGGGGTTTTTATATTTTTTCATTTTTTATTAGAAATTTGAGTGCGTTTGCCCTCAATGTTGCCTGATGAAAAGCAAAGATGAGGTCTAGGGTGGTACACGCAAACTCAAAATATGCCTCACTCTTGCCTTGAAAACCTCTAAATTATATTTGTCGGGAAACAGCGACGCGAGCACAGAATTAATTTATGTACTACGTACGCGAGGTTAGAATTCCATACCTTACCGGTTCGCATGATAAAGCAGGAGGCGAACCGAGAGGTGCGGAGAGTTGGAATATCAACCACATATGGATGGAATCCCTGTCCGTCCACACCGTGTAATCCGGTGAGAGGATATGAGACGATTTCCAAAAAATCTAAATTTCATTTGTCAGGTAGCAGATAGGTCAAATTGCAACGTGTTTATGGGTTTAAGTGCTTACCTGTGGCCAGTCCTCTTTGGAAGTAGCTCTTTCTATGATCTCCTTGATGGTATTCTGCCTGGAGTTAGGGTCATCCCGCCACACATACACCGGCTGAGTGTAGTTGATCAATTCTGTAATATGTACACACAGACACACATTATAGACACACCAGTACTGATGAAGACTATCACACTACCACCCAAAAATGGTGTATTTTCATGGTTCATTTACGAAATTATTGTACAGTGAACAGAATATCAAAGTACCCAAATTCGTTCGTTTGTTCGTCCCGTTCATCAATCAAGCGAAAGGGTTATAAACTGGGAATTCTGGGTGCGTTTTTAGGGTTCCGTACCTCGAAAGGCAAAAACGGTACCCCTTATAAGATCACTTTGTTTATGACATAGTGAGCAAACGAGCGAATTGATGGTAAGCAAACGCCACAGTCCATGGACATCACCAGCAACCCAGAAAGAATCACTGATGCTTTGCACATCTGGTTTGCAATCTGACACTATTTTGATCATAATTCCACTAATAAGCCCACTATCCAAGCCTCTTCTCTGTCTACCCCGTAAGGGATAAAGCCGTGATACTGTATCGATGTATCCAAATTCGTTGCAAATTAACCTCTATTACCTCTGCATACCATGCATGGTACCTTGATATTCAATCAACTGTACATATTCGAGTAAGGAGGCTTTCGGAACCGGGACCGCTACTGCCAAGGATACAACCAGGCTACTGCTTATTGGCAGTATTCATTCAACTACCTACGCACAGTTTACAACATAGAAAAAACGTAAAAAATATCGTCTACATAAAACCATTTTAACTAATGGAAAAGTCATTAGGTATTATCTCACTGTCCAGACAGTAAGTTAAACCATTAGTTAAAATGCTTTCTAGTAGTCTTTCATTATGTACAGCATTAACAAAAGCTTAGTTAAAAGTGCAATAAGGAACTATGTGTTCATGCAGTGTCATCTCTAAAATTTCATAGCTTTCTACATACTAAACAACATTTAACATGTTTTAAACATTAATAAAAATTAAACTGTCAATGAATTCGTGAAATAAAGTGATTAAAATTAAAAACAAACCTCCCTGTACAAGCTAACAATTTTTTAAGCACTGTCATCCGATTTCATTATATGCGTATGAAAATCGGTTGATAGTGCATTTTAGATGTTGTGTCTGTAAATCTGTATGTGTTTGTAAATAAATAAGTAATAACAGACACCGAGAAATCCAAAACTGTATAAAAGATTGTGAAAGCGTTTACAGCTTCATATACTTTATCGCAGGTAGGTATAATAAGAAACTCTTACTTAGGTATCAGGTTGTACGTACGTTAGGTACTATCACGTGAATGAATGAATGAATAAATTTATTTGATGTATAAAGTCAATACAATGCTGGTGTCCCAACTTTGTTCAAGTCAGCATTGCGCCAATGAAATATAAACACTTTTGCCATGCCATAGGTTTCAATTTTATTTTACTATTGTACGAAAGTAAACCTTCTATACGTTTTTACTAATTCTGTGGAAGTTTTATAATCTACTGCAGTACAATAAATACCAACACAAACGACCGACCAAGTGGGTCAACATATAAAAAGTATCGCTACAGCACGCGAACCAATACTATGTTGTTATAGTGTTCTACATAGGGCCATAGATTTATAAGTTACTTTTCTTATACCAAATGGAAGCCATTACATGGTCTATTAAATCGTAAACTTAAAGTCAGAACTTCCAAACCTTTCCATAGCGTCACAATTATTATTACGTATCAGATAATGAAATGAAAATTGTTTTATTTAAATACTTATGCTTAAAAGTAGCACTTTTAAATCGCAATATACTTAGTTGACGTCAGAAAATTACTTAAAGCCTTCAAAGCGCAAGTGGAGAAGTTGCGACGCAACAAACTCCACTGCTGCATTTGCTCCAAAGACATCACTTTTTAACATCTATCTATCTTTCTATCTATGTGGACGAATATACATATAAATTAGGCTGGTTTTAAACTGGGGATTGGGACTCCCATCTCCATTTCCACCGATAACCCCGATATTCAACTAAGCGTAGCCTTCAAGTCTCACGGCTCTTGGCTCTGTCTACCCCGTAAAGGTAAAGACATGATACTGAATCTGTATCGGATAAATTCCACAAAACTTTTCAATACCTACCAATCACGTTTCGTGCGTATTATGTAAGATATACAGGGTGTTTTTTAAATCATTGGCATCCTTTCTACTGGTGAAAGTACTCATGAACATGAGCAACTTTTTGTATGGGACCGACTCAATCCGATGGAAAAAAAAATCTGCTGTTCCATACTATTTTCCAATACCTACTCACCCGAAATGTATGGAACAGCTGATTTTTTTTTCCATCGGATTGAGTCGGTCCCATACAAAAAGTTGCTCATGTTCATGAGTACTTTCACCAGTAGAAAGGATGCCAATGATTTAAAAAACATCCTGTATTTTGTTACTAACAAAATTATGGACTGACATCCGAAATAAATTATATTATTATATTATTTCAATTATCAAAATATAATCAGACTCATGTAATAGTTCATCATATGATTAACGATGACCATTTACGGCACAAACATTTACTAGCAGGAAAGGAAGTAGTTATTTAGGACAAGAAATGATTTATCTTATCAAAACCGAAATTGAGTGCCTAAAATTTTGGATCAATCAGGAAAATTGGTCTTTACCATGCAAGATTTGATAAGAGGTTTTTAGTTAACTATTAACTCGGACTAACGAGATGGACGGATACAATAACGTCATCTACATACCTACAGGCCTTAAAACAGACACTTGAAGCCAATCAGGCCTGATCGAGAGACCTATAGCTACAAGTGGTCACGACCCTTAAGGGCCCGTACTAGGCTAGATTGCTTCACATGATCGTCTGTAATATCTACATTAATGTAAAACTGAATGTAAAATTAAGATATAGCAAACTTCAGGACTAGCACGAGGGATTATATTACTCAAAAACACGATTGCATAAAATTTTCTCGATAGAAAAAAATCGCGAAGTTGCCTCCAAATCACCTATAATTAACACTTTAAACTGCTATTATTCAAGCAATACATTAAAATAAAGATTGAAAATTTTTGTATAAAGTACTCTATAGATAAGGCAGGGCTTATGTTACTTACTTTTTTAAATATCTTTTTATAAAGCTTTTAAAAAAATAATACGTATAATTGCCCGCATGCTTTAACCATCCGCCTCTGAGCCGCCGCGCCGCCCGCGACCCCGCGAGCATTTATTTAGAACGCGGATTGGATGCGTGCGGGCGAACTGGGTAACGGGTAGCGGGGGAAAATCTTAGTTGTCATTGGCCTAGTGCGGGCTCTTAACCATTAGGATACAACTTTGAAGAAAAAGAAACAGTACAATCAATTGTTGCAAAAATGAAGTGGGTTAATACTTGCTAGTCTGATGAGATGAAAATTAAACAAATGATTGTAAAAAAAGTAATAGATCCTATCTTAAACATTCATCAACGAATGAAATCGACACTTATTCATACACTGAACAATTCATTAAAGCCCAGAGGCTAAATTGCAATTCGATAAAAAAACATATTATTGTAAAGTTTTAATCTATTTTAACAATAGAACTAACGAATGTGCCTCTGATACAGCTATCACTTCTGTACTCATTTGAGGTCTATGCCCACCTGCATGTAAAAAAAGGTTTATTCAACCAAAAACATTTTCATGTAAATGTTTCTTTTGTTTGTAATATCTTTACAAACAAAACAAACATTACTAAGGATTCTTACAAACTGTACTAAGGATTTTTAAAAGAAGAAAAAACTAAAAGGCATTAGCAGGCTTATCCCATGTTGCCAAGATGAGAGAAGAAGGCCAGTAGAATTCGCAAATATGTTTTGGATGATTATATACGGTTTTCAAAAAATATAATAACATCTAAATTAAACAGTGACTTAAAAATTAATGTGTCGTACAGTTTCGACATGAATTCACCTTCATATACGCGCGATAACGTGCCCAAAAGTATAGCAGCTTCCAAGTCGAATGGCAATTAGTTTTGAATTATCATTTTTCAACTAATCACTTTGAAACGTGTTGTCCACTCAACCGACATAAGTACTTCACAGCAGACGGACAGATTTCACCAGCAACAAAGAAAGTGGAAAGTGAAGTATTTACCGACAAGTACCTACGGGTGGATGTGTACATGACGCCACAATCACATGATATAACATTATTTATATTACGCAACGAAAGGTTGAAGTTATTTAGACTGATTACACTGCGACGAATTCTGTTACGTTAGTTTTTTATGGGGATAAACCCTAACCAAAACCCTAGTTTTGGGTCTGGTTTTTATGGTTTTAGCTATTCTAAGTCAACGATCTAACGTAACGAATAATAGAACTAAAAAAATAAAACGGTTAAATTTACCTTATTAAATAATTAAATCTGACAATTAATAATTACTAATAAAAATATCATGTCATACATGCTAGATCTTACATTATTTTCCATGCTTGCCATTTTTCTTTCTTGTTGCTCCCATGTTTTCTTTAGTGGAACCTGTGCTGTGCATATCTTCTTTGGTCTTCCCCTATTTTTTACCCCCTTTACTTTGTATGGATTTTCCTACCTTCTCAAAATTGAGAGAAAAGATACAAAGAATTCGATCAAATCCCATAGGGATAAACCATGGATGATGTTAAAATAACGACTAGATAATTTCCTTAGTAAAAATTAGTGATTTGATAAAATCGCTCGATTATATTACTAAAACAGGGATGAATTAGGGTAATGATATCACAAACCCTGCGACATATTTCCATGCCATCGCTACTTTCATACAAGTTGTCTTACGTATTAATTCGGTATTTCTGGTTTTGTTAACACTCCACCTACGCATTCATCTCAACTCACATCAGTTTCCTTTCATCCGTCACTTTCAAATCTACTTTTTGATAAATCATTATTTAATTAAATAATGTTTTATCATTATATGCCGTTTAAAGTATTGATGATAAAACTGTTGCTCCGCTATTTCAGGTAACAAAGTTTTGCCCATTAGTTAATGTAATAAATAATTACTTAGTAACTTTTGTACAATAATGCGATTGTGACCATTACACTTTAACAAAAGATTCCAACAACGAAGGAGAAAATTAGCGAATCATTGCATCACATGGCATTCTGATAACATAATCGTTACTACCTCATGATAAGACTCATTTTCGTACAAAACAAACCAAGGTGATGATTTGGTGATTGTAACGCCATATCTACTAATAACATATTGGAATCATTCTGTACGTTACAATTAGAACTTAAACACATGCCTGCGATTGCTGTCTAGTTTTTTTCTGTTTGTACTAAAGTAGTAAGTACTATTGTGTTGATTTTTTTTTTCAATATTTTTATTTGTTTTGTTATTTTTTATTTATTTTGTAGATGGCAGTCTTCTTATGATTGTGCCTGGCACTGTATATATACAAATAAAATAGATAGATAAATATACAACTAACAAGATGAAATAGGAAGACCAAGTCTACATGAGGAAAAAGTGAGCGTCGGGTTGTATCAAGAAGTAAAACAGTTAACTTAACTTTAAGTTAACTAACTAAACTCTTAACTTTGATGATGATGAGGATAAAATTTTCAAAATTCATTACTTAGTGCTCAATAAAAAAAATCTCTACTTTTCAAATTTCTTCGTTCAGCGGTGTAGTCTCATTTTTTAAGTTATACACATATAGTTATCACCATGATAATAATATTTAAACAAGATTTAATAATGTTTATACAAGATTTAAACCAAACATTAGCTTTTCTTTCAACTTTTAAATTCCAATGCTGTGAAATTAAACTAATTATTTATCATAGTATACTTTTTGGAACTTACAGTTAAGATTATTTTTAGAAACTTTCTACCAATTAGTGTTTACGAATCACTCAGACACCGCAATTTACTTGTCAGAGTTATGTGTCAGAATGTTATAGATGCGTCTCATTATCACGTATTATGTTAACGTATTTAACAATTAGAAAGCAAAGTCGGATTAATCCGATAAAATCTTCTATGTTTTTTGACGCTAGTACTTAGTTAAAATTATTTATTTATTTTTATTTATATTTTTATTGTGGACGTATGGCGTTAAGCCATATGACATTCTCTATCAGTCAACCATTAGACCAAACAGAGAGTACCTAGTAAGGTGGTTGGGTTGTGTGGTGTGGAAATTTTTTATTTGACCTTTATTGTACAAAATACAAAAGTAAAAGCACAACAAGAGGATTTAAATACGCTTATTTAACTAAAATAGTCGTTACCAACACATGGTTTTAGAAAAACAAACAAAGGCAATTTCGCACACAAACGAAAAGGAATATCGATTCGTTACATAAGTTCTAGAACACACCGTATTCGTAAGCGGCCTTGTCTAGACCCGAGGCAGCGATGCGAAGCCCTATGTGCTAAACTGTGTTTATTTTATTTACGGCAGTTGATGGCCGAGAAACTCCCTACAGATAGGTTTTTGACAGATGTCTTAAGTAGGCCAGGAGGTGATTTCTCCTAGGTAGTCTGGAGGACTTTAAACAGACTCCGGGCTGGTGTTGGGAAATGCCGTGAAAAGAGTTAGGTGAGGTTTTTCGGCTACAATTTGCGGAGCTATTGAGTCCATGGCATATCTCCTGTCATTGTACCAACTGCCCTTTGTCTTGTACAATAGAGGATCTTAATGACGCCAACGAAAGGCGTTCCTACATATTGGTCATAAACAATATAATTTTAGCATTTTCGCCTCAATAAGAAGAAGATAATTGAAGGTTCTGGTTAACAATTTTCATAAAGACTTTCATAAAGACTAGGTTTAGAAAACTATAACTGAAAGAAATATTTCTTTAGGATATTTGAGGGGATAAACAAGGGGTAAAGGATCTTAATGACGCCAATAATAGGGCGGTTGAAGTTGCCACATACTGGTCATAAACAATATAATTACAACCATTTCGGCTTGATAAGAAGAAGAAGATAGTTAAAGGTTCTGGTTAACGATTTTCCAAAAAAAATATTCTCCGCGTAACTATCGTGGCGTCCACAAGATAAATTCTTTTCTAAGCCTCATCCATTACCATAACAATTGAAATAACCAGTTATTCAAAGTAAGACGAATCGCTTCTCTAAACCCTTTCAACGTCCACAAGACGTCCCTCTTTGTCCTATTGTGACCATGTTTGTTTAAGGAGGTTATTATTAGTTCTCCATTCTGTTTAGTTCCGGATTAGACTCATGTGTAGACGTGAAAGGCTGCAAAGATGAATAAGCTTTTCATGGGTTTGCCTTGTACGCTATAGAGACTTAATACAGCATTACAAAACATGTACAGTCTGATGCAGAGGAGCAGGTTAAGCCAAAGTTTCATTTGATTCGTAGCGATACGATATCTAAATTTGTAATCGTTTCGACAGATGACAAAAACGTTTTCTTCCGTCATCAAAGCGAAAGCGAACGTCAAATGTGTGGAAGTAAGCGATAAAACAGTTCGTTACTCTATGTTAATCGTTTTCTCTATGAACTTGCGATGACGATGGCGATCGACCACGTGATTTAGCGCGGCCTTATGTCATCCAATACATTTGAGCATAGACATAGGAAAAAAAAAATTTTGCTAGCTCTATGAATTTTAGCGTCTTCGAACTTAGTTTTCGTTTTCACAATCTGACTTTGTCTAAAGTTCCTGACCCCCTGAGATTAGGATTTTGTGAGATGTCAGATCTCTGTAGCTGACTGTACTTAAGTACTAATGCTAAGCTGAAGATTTTGCTTGAACGCTCTGATCTCTAGAAGTACCAGTCGGATTTGAATAAATATTTCTGTATATGAGGAATGCTATGATCTATCTAGAATCCCGAAATTCGTATTGGATTTCATATGAAGTTTCGGGACGTAGCTATTTAATAAACTAACAGAAAAACAGAGTTACATTCACTTTTACTAAACTATTTTTTTGTATTTCCTCCTGATTAATAGCTTCAATCATTATGTAAAAAAGGAAAATGTTATCCATGTAACGGGTTGTTTTTTCGACGAAATGGATACTATAACAATAACAAACCGTAGCATTTTCCAATCCATTTGGTAACATTATCCCTCGTCGGAAAACGTATTTGCAATTACTCTGGCAGCACCATAATGGAATTGTAAACTCCTACTTGAATAATATTGGCTTGTGGAAATTTAAATCAGCTAGAGCTGTATAATAATGAGTTTTTTTTTGCAATGATCATAATAAGTATAAGCCATGTATAAGCTATAAGATCAATTATTTCCATCACCATTTGATTAGTAAACCACCACTAATTATCACCTACTTACCTAGGTGTTCCTCTCAGAGCACCATCAATCAATCATTACCTATCAATTTATTAATGTAACTATAGCTCACTGCACGCCTTGGGCAACTGTCAGTGCAATGAGTTTCTGTTGTTAAAGAAATAAATAAAGAAATAAAGAAATAAAGAAATCAATGTTATAAATGATGTAACAAAAAATAACAAAAACAAAATTGTTAAATGTTTTATGAAAATCTCTGAAAGGAATAGAATAGGTACTTTTATATGTAACTTAATATTGATTTTCTTTCGAGATTTCGTATTGCTAATTAATTTTATTGGTTCCTACGCAGCGCTAGATTGACACAGATTTTATTACGTATATTACTTATTAGAATTAAAATATTGCGATTGTACCACCACCAAATAAGCACAACATACAACCCATCACCAACCAGGGACGGGCAAGTACGCGGCAAAAACTGGTATTTCAAAGCATCCAATTTCAGCCCAGGATTTAAATGAATCTGAAACCAGTTTTAACCGGATTCTTCCCCCATCTCTCACCAACCATAACTTCCACTCACGTACTTCCAACATAATTGTCCATGCTCTCTTTCCTGACGATGACGGAGGACATCTTGGTGGCATAGACAATGCAGCTGTCGAGAAAGGAAGAGTGGGGGGCGACGACCAAAATGGGCGCCTCTTGCCGACTCGCCTGCCGGCCTCGGATGGTGATGGCCATGCCGCCAGCCAGGTAGGACATTTTGCCGATGAAACATATCAACGGTTTCAACGCCCTAGAATCAATAAAGAAACTTTGTTATAATATACTTACAAAACAATAATCCTGACTTATATTAATGCGAAAGTGAGTTTGTTTATTTGTTACCTCTTCACGCTTTATCTACTGAACCGATCGTCATAAAATTTTGCATATACATAGTCAGTGGTCTAGAGAAGGACATTGGCTATCATTTATCCCGGAAAAAAGTACGGTTCCCGAGGGATCCAAATAAGCGCGGGCGGAGCCGCAAGCGAAATCTATAGTAAGTCATAAGTGCAATCAAAATCTATCGGGCAAAATGATCGTTGAGGTATAATTGCACATATGATTCTTGACTGTACGCTGACCCCACATAAAATGTTATAAAATGTTATATGGGGTCAGCGTACAGACAAGAATCATATGTGCAATCATACCTCAAAGATCATATTGCCCGATAGATTCTGATTGCACTTATGACTTATGACTCAGGAATGGTAAGGAAGAAGCGGAAGAATAATCATCGTCATGGCAGCCACACGAGTCCACTGCTGGACGTAAGCCTCTTCTCAGGTAGAGGCTGGAAATAGGCCGCTTCTTATGAACGTTTATACGAGAGGCCAAACATTATATTAAGGTAACTTAATTAATTAAATCTTAGGTATTTTGCCATTGACTCATATTATTGGGCATTGATGAAAATTTTAAATGTTAATTCAATACAACTAATTCAAAATTATCGAAAAATTCATGTCTAAATTAGTCGCATTGAATCAGCATCCTGTTTCATAATAAATTGTGATTTGTGATCAATATACTTTTGATAAATCAAAGTAAATATATGATACTTATTTTGACAAATAATTTGCGTCCATAAACGTCCTGTCAATTGCATCATTAGCACCTCGGTTAATAATAAGAAATAAATGTGTACCTTTGATATAAATTGTGAAAACTAAGTACCTACGTAAATATCGGATATCAACGTCAGACAGAATTCGCAGCAGATAACCTTACTTTTATCTATGACCAGCAATTAAAATTTATTTTGACAAAAAATGATACCCTTTTTTAACTGTGTTTTTTAATTAAACAGAATAGGTACTTATTAAACAAAGACAGATAATGAACTGTCATAAGATAACAAATAAGAATAACAATAAGTATAAAAATATAAGGGCTAAAGTAACATCTTGATTTCTTGTAAAGTGGAATTTTATCAAACTACTTACGCTAAACTATTTGTCATTAATCGCATAAAAGAAAATAAAACTATTAATAAGTATTTAAAGTAGGTTATTAAGATTATTATAAATCTAACTGAAAATAAAGGAAATAGTTTGGGTTTGGCGAGCGAATTTGTATACTTCTAGTCAATGATAAAAAATTCTCTTAAACTGAACGTATGTAGAAAGAGACGCACATGAGTAGAGAATATAGAGATGGTAATAACGGATGTTTTTTTAGAGGGATAGAACTTTGAAATGGAATAAAACAAGGATAAATTATTAAAATTGATATAAAATTTACTTTATTCGACGGATAATCTTTTGGCATTATAATTTAAATATGATTTCTGGCATATGACCGCCACGGCTGCCTCGGACGTAATGAATGGCCCAAAACAAGATTGCCGTTCATCCCGATTTTCAGAGAATTTTGTTTCGCGATGAAGCTCATTTTTGGTTAAATGGCTACGTCAATAAACAAAACTGCTGTATTTGAAGTAAAGATAATCCTCAAGTGTATGTTGAAACACCGTTAAATCCAAAAAAACTGACTGTTTGGTATGCTTTATGGGCCGGTGAAATCATTGATGCTGGCCAGAACGTTACAGTGAATGGTGACCGTTATAGAGCCATGGTTATTGACTTTTTCGTTCTTCAATTGAACAACCATTAGGTGCAGGAGCAGTGGTTTCAACAAGACGGCGCAACATGTCACACAGCTCGTGCCACAATTGATTTACTGAAGGAAACGTTTGATAACCGCATAATTTCACGTTTCGGACCCGTGAGTTGGCCTCCAAGATCGTGTGATCTGTGGATATATGTGAAGTCGCTAGTCTACGCCGATAAGCTCGACTCGCAACGATCGACCACTTGGAGGACCATATTCGGCGCGTTAATGTCGATATATAGCCACATATGTTGGCAAAAGTTATTGAAAATTAGACCTCCAGATTAGATTACGTCCGAGCCAGCTGTGGCGGTCATATGCCAGAAATCATATTTAAATTATAATGTCAAAAGATTATCCGTCGAATAAAGTCAATTTCATATCAATTGTAAAAAATCATCCTTATTTTATTCCATTTCAAAGTTCTATCTCTCTAAAAA
Source organism: Ephestia elutella (assembly GCA_018467065.1). Lineage (NCBI taxonomy): Eukaryota > Metazoa > Arthropoda > Insecta > Lepidoptera > Pyralidae > Ephestia > Ephestia elutella. The sequence goes on along the minus strand of CM031592.1, from coordinate 3,024,023 downwards.
AAAACACCCGTTATAAAAATTCTTTTCTGATATCTAGAAATGCAAAGAGCAATTAAGTTTTAATAATTTAAAGGTAAAATTCAGTGGAGGATTATAAACTAGAGATTATTCTCATAGGCGGTGGGCTAGCAACCTGTTTCTGAATCTCAATTTCACCAATAATAATAACAACTAAACGTGGCCGAGTCTCGCGACTCTTAGCCCTGTCTACCCCGATGTGATTTTTTCCTTCAGATCTTCAGATGTACCGTTCTCATGATGGTAGACAGACCGTAAATATACATTAGAAAAGTACTTACTTACTCACTTACTCCGCTGGCTCAGTGACCCCAAAGTGGATCTTGGCCTCCGACACGAGAGAGCGCCATAGACTCCTATTCTGCGCAGTGGCTTGCCATTACATTACAAAAAACATAACATTAGAAAAGTACCTCGTTAAATTTATTTCTGAAATATCGCCATAGATTATTATCTAAAATGAGTTCCTGATGCGATCCGGATGCGCGTGTTTTTTCAGTGTTTCAATTTGCTGTACGAGATTCTAGTATTTTGTGTAATAAAACGATTTATTTCACAGCATAAAAAAATATTGCAAATTATCCCACCATACGCCCCACATAAAGGGGAATAATGCGAAACAGGTCGAACATATAGGTAAATGTGCACAATAGCTAACTATTTTCTATTCTAGCGTACAACCGGTGACAGGCAAGCTATTGAAACTGCTCGAAACTCCAGCGCTAAAACGTACAAAGGCTTTGAATGCAAAAAAAAACTAAAATACTACGAACAAAGACAGACACAACTATTATACGTATAAAACACAAAACGATCCTTGCCTAAAGCTTGAACCACGGCACTAAGCCATTATTAACAATGCCGTGCTTTGAAATTTCCACGCTTACGATATTTAGCAGCATTTTATTTATTACCTGCCAGCTATTATAGATATTTTTCCTGAAAATTTCAATACCTATAAGATAGGTATTTTCACTCTTATACACATCATGTGAGAGCACTAAGTTAAATGTATAAAAAATCAGACTAAAATGACACATTGATATAATAGTGCTATTTATAGCGCTGCTTACTAACAGTGCGGTTACGTACATTTCTATGTACTGTACGCAGTTTACTGCATATCAATCTGACCACAATCTGACCCTTATGTAATGGTACTAGAAACGAATGAATTTGTAGGTTTATGTGCTGTGTGTACTTATTACATTTAATATTTATTCATTAAGAATGGTCAGCTAACGGAATTTTATATCAGTCACGGACTGAACACAGAAATTATAGCGTAGCTATTTTTTGTCATTTCATTAAAAACTAGGAAAATCACGATTAACTTCATGCACGTGCATTGATATATTATGTATCCAATTTTAGACCTTACCACATGGTCTTAAAGACCGATTTATTTACATATCAATGATGGTGACTGTACCATTGGCTTACAAGGATGGATATTCGAATTTTTTGCATTTTCTCCTATTTATAAATGTGTTTAGGCGGAGATGGCAGTAGAGGACATCCTCCAATCTTGATGTTTTTTTAACGACTGCTCAAAAAATAAGTGTTATGTTTTCAGGGTTCATACGCAGGGCGGATTTAGGAAAAAAACTTAGATACGTATGAACATCTGAGTTTCTCTATTCCATCATCCTACTACATCCAACTACTTAATATTATAAATGCGAAAATTTGGATGTGAGTTTGTGAGGATGTTGTTACTCAATCACGCAAAATCTACTGGACGGATTTCGATGAGATTTGGTACACGGGTAGAAAAATATCGGGAAAAGCAGATAGGGTACTTTTTATCCCGAAATTCCCAAGGGAGCGAAGCCCCGGGGCGCTGCTAGTAATTTATAAACGACTTGGCAGATATATGTGACCTCTAAGACTCATCACCTTAAATATAATTTGCAATGTTCTTTTTTAAAATTAGTTATTACATAAAACTATACGTAACTACTAGCTGTCGCCCGCGGCTTCGCCCGCGTGAGTTTCGCTTAGACGAAAAGTCTTTTTGTGTTCCAAACTGTTTCAGATGTTTCGGATCTTCGATTTTTATACGTCTACAGAAAATGCTCATCAGATTATTTAAGTTTTACTAAGGCGCCATTTCCATATATGTTATAGTGTAGCTGGTCTCTTGGAGTTATTCATCAGATGTTCCTGATCTTCAATTTTTATACGTTAGCAGAAAATGCTCATCAGGTTAAACGATTTTTGCTGAGGCGCTATTTTCATATATGTTATAGTGTAGCTGGTCTCTTGCAGTTCTTCATCAGATGTTCCAGATCTTCAATTTGTATACGTCAGCAGAAAATGCTCATCAGGTTGAACGACTTTTTTTAAGGCACCATATCCATATTTCTTATAGTTTAGCTGTTCTGCTATGGTTCTTCATCAGGTGTTCCAGTTTTCAAAATCAATTATAGCCTATATGTTGCCCAGGCTTAATAGCTATACAACAAAAAAAGTTTCATTCAAATCCGTCTAGTAGTTTTTGCGTGAAACGCGTACATACATACAGACAGACAGACAAGAAATTCCAAAAATTTTTTTTTGCTTTCTATTGTTCTTTTTAAGTGTCCCTCTATCCATTTTAGTCAAAAATACTAAATGTACAGACAAAATATTTTTACTGTTTTATTATATGTATAGATAACGCTAATGCACTAAATGAAATGGCAAGTGCATGGTTCAAGCTTTTTAAAATTAACGCAACAAAATAACGAGCAAGGCAAACCAATATCACGAAACGAATACGACATTTTTCGGTCATTGCATCTGTTAACAGCTGACATAAGATTTTTTTTTAAATATCTCGTCCCACTGCTGGCCAAAGGTCTCCCCATTTCCTCCCAAACTTGTCTATTACATGGATAGACAAGTAATATGTTTATTTTAAAATAAATCTAACTAAATTTCTTTCACAAATCAAAGTATTTTTAGATAGTTTCTAAAATATATTAGCATATTTATATGTATCGAATTGGTTATCTTAATAGACATGCGTAGAATGCCACGGCATAATTTGGGTAGGTGGTTTGTAATTCTTTGACGTGGTCTATGTTGATAAAAAAAAACGTTTCACCTATGACTGGATTTTCAATTTGGTACCATTTATTATGTCTACTTTAATAAATTGAAATTTAATTTTTAAAATAAAAATAACTATCCAATATATAAAAAGTATAAGTATGTGTATAAAATAAATTTTAATTATCTGTTAAAAATCATTACATAACAACTTTGTTATTATGCTTATGTTTTAATTAAGTTACTAAGCCTAGACAGCTGCATTCAATTATCATAAATTTACAGCATTACTTAGCTCATTTTTTTTAACTATATGTAACTTTTTTTGTTTTAGATGACGATTTTTGTTAACAAATGCAAATGAACCGCTTATTAAAGCGACAAGACAATAGGAGTTAATGAAACTAAGTTATTGTAATATCAATTCTAAAGTTGAGCCCCCGCGTACTGGTAACGAAAACGTAAAATTATCGATTTGTCATTAATCAGATCGCGAAAAGAATCTGCGCTAAAGAACATTAAAATAAATATAAAATCGATAAGGTCAATAGATCATCTATGTCCCAATATTAGTTAGTTAGTTAGGTACATAGAGAAAACTTTTGTTCAGCACAACAAAATACGTGAGTAGCCTATGGTCTTGCCGCTTCAAAAATCTACCAAAACCTACGTCCAATGAACGGAAGACGCGCCGTATCAGCCTTGGCAACCACACTGGGTGCCCCAAGGACGACTATAGCAATGGCATCGAAGAAACTGGAGTGTGGAGCCATGACGAGCACGGGGGCGTCGCGGGGCTCGGGGGAGGTGCTGCTTCCCAAGATCCTGATGCGGTGGAAGCCTGCAGCCACTATCACCAGCCGCGTCAGAGATAGGATGGAGAAGCGAAGCTTGCTGTCCGGAAAGACAGAACATTCTATCAAATTTCTTCGTCAAAAAAAACAATAGAAACATTTAACATACCTAATTGAATTATAAAAGTAAAATAACATGAAGAAAGTTTATCGAACTCAATAAGAACTAAAGCTGAACTTTTTTTAAATTACATATAATCCGAATTTTTTACCCAAAACTTCACAGGTCCTAAATTCATTTAAGTACCATTATTTGTTAAAATAAAAATAAAATAAAGCTCACCTTCTTAGTTTTATTTTTATATTGTGTTTCATAATTATTTAAAGAAATCATACTTTTTGTAAAAAATATCGAATCCAGAAAATCTTATAAACGCTCTTTTTTAAATGTCAATGGGAACTTAAAAATTAAATTGACGTACGGAAATAAAAGCAGTGTTGGCGTTCGATTTAAGACCTAGTTCACACTGCCTTACGAACCAAATTAAACATGTTTTGTTGAACTCTGACCTTTTATGTCGGAACTGTGATATATCTTTATTCTGAACTCAGGTATGACAACCCAGTGCAGCAAAAACTTTTGCAGTCGTAACACCCGAAATGGACATTGCAACACATCGCTTATTTTATGCAACTGATGCACGTGACAGCAAAAATCAAGTTATTAATTGACTCTCTCAAAAAAAATGTCGTAGTCGTTAGAGGCATGGAGTCGCAACTAAATACATAAACTTAAAATGTAACAGATTTTCTCCAATAATATCTCCCTATAGATTTCTTCTGTCTTTAGTTATTCTTAGTAGGTAATAAAATTTAACACTGGCTAAATGGAAGCAGCCTGCCTGCATAGAAAAAAAAATATGCTGAAAAAAGTCGAAAAGAGAGACCAAAGAAAAAAGGACATTCCTTTTTGAACATTAAATTAATAAATGGTTAAATTAAATGAAAAAATTACTTCTTTGTGTTAAAAAGATAACCACACTATCAGACTCTAATATCAATATACAAAAGTATGCATGTACAAACAAACTAGCTTTGACAACCGGTTTCCCGCGCGAGTCTCCTTGTCTGTCAAGCAAGTGTTAATAGATTGGATTGGAACCAAAGAAATCGGCATATTAGTATTTGGTATGTATGGAATTAAATGGAACCATTTTCAACCTTATCTTAACAGCCTTGTTTGTATTGTACCAGTGTTATGTTATATCTATAAACCTTTAATTTATAACGTACCAGTCTAGGATACTTTAGAACTTACGTTCATCGCACTCGCAAACTTTAGAACTAACGTACATAGACGTTTCGTACTTAGACATTCCGTAGCCGAGTCCACTTCTGTAAATCCTGTATTTGTGCCAACTATTTGATACTGCGTTGTCATATTAAGTACCATTATGCATTGTATAGTAAGTATTTTCTTAAATTCCAATATAAATTTATAATGTTATTCGTCTGACCCCAACCTTGCTTTTTGTATGAATATAACGTAAAACGTACAAAGGTTGCGAACTTTCCGTAGCAAAAACAAAGATTTCTTTAATTCAATATTTTTATTGCATTTCCTTAATATTAATGAGATCAAAATTTCAACCCTATAAAAGAACGGAGCCTTTAGCAAACCATTGTAGATTTTAGATCATCCATATTTTCTGTAGCGTGAGCACATACATATACATCACTCTAGTTTTTTCATACCTATTTTAAGATTTTAGGATAATTTGTAAAATACCAATAATAAAACAATAGTGTTAAGTTTACAAATTTGTTTATTAAATAAATAAACTGAGTGTAACAAGACAATAAATTTAAGTCACTATTCACTCAATCACTATTGCCAATCTCGAGGTTGTAAGTAATTTTCTTATTAGAGTTAATGACTTAGCTCAGCCAACGACCTCAGTTGATTTGATACTGTTATATAATCTTGAGGCGCGTATTCTTCGGCATTTCTTCTCAGCAGTGGTCGTTCCGAAATGCTAGTAGTTTGTAGCTTTGAGACATATAATACACTATACACTACACTACACTATATTAGTTTTCGACTTGAAAAAAAGTTTCAATAAACAATTTTTGATTTTGATTTTTGATTTTGTGGTGAGTACTAATAATATAAATGTGAAGAGATGTGTGTGAAATGTGACCTGTGATTGCAATCACGCAACGGATTTTGATGAAATTTGGTACACGGGTATAAAAATACCGGGAATGGCTCGGGCAGACTTTTTATTTTTATCCCAAAATTCCCACTGAAGCAAAGCCCCGGGGCGCAGCTAGTATACGTATCGGAGGTTCTACTCTCTCTCAGTGTATTTGAGAGCGATAGAAGTGTAAGTATGTGACCAGGGGCCCTATTTTTGAAAGTGTGACTCACCAAAAACGCGTGAGCCGAATGATTTTTCATTCGATATCCATTATTCCGTATTTTTGAATTATCTATGTCGAATAATTCGCAACAAGTGGTCTAGACCACTCGTTTTCGTATGATTTTGTAGTCGAACGTTTTTTACATCAAAACCATGAATGACATAGACAACCGGATACGGATATAGATGGAGTATATTAGAATTTTCATTTTTGCGTTCCGTTTAACGCTTACGTTCTCTTTGATTGAAAATTTACGAACATTTTTTTTACAATTCGTTACCGATTTGGTTTTCGATGCGTAGAATGAAGCAGAAATTATTTCTCGCATTATTTTCATATCACTGGCAACATTGCTAGAGGAGTGATTTCAAAAATACGGATTTTATGGTTTTAGTGACATAGTAGGACGAGTGCGACACAATAGTCTATTCGTTTTCGGCGGTATGTCATACTTTCAAAAATAGGGCCCCATATCATCTTTCACTCAAATCCGTCGATCCGGTTTCGAATTTTGGCGAATTACAAAACATATGAAAGTGATATTTTATAACCTGATTCACCATTTCAATTACTTCATTTTGTCCGTTGTAGAAAGATTCGTTAACTTTTATGACAGATGAAGAATATAGATACTTAGTAAATCTTTGTACTTAGGGACCTAAAACCTCTAAGAAGAGATTAACATTCCACAGGTAAACCAGACCGATTTAAACCTCAAAAATTTCTTTAGTCGATGAGTTTAAACATTTTTTAAATTGTGTAGTCAATTAATACTAAAATTAAAACTTATTAAAAGCAAGAATTCTACATACACCAAGAAGCTCTACACATTTATATTATTAGTGTGCAAATTAATTATATATATTTTTTTTAATTTTCTCGTATAAAAATGGATGAAAATTAAAAAATAAATCACACTGGTATTAAAAGAAGTGATTTATAGATTCTGAGGCTGCAACGCTACTTTTAATTTATCTTACCACGATACAACTTTAGACAAATTACATTGCCGATGGAAAAAATAAACTAGGCAAGGACCACAGATTGCCACGGGCAAAAAACGAATATTCGTTTCGCATTCTATGCACTGCACAGACATCAATTTTGCTTTTTACGTAAATTGATGTCTATGTGGGTCGAGCAATCGTCAGTCGCAGGTATAGTCAACCACTTGTCATATAACCGTGCATGCGTCTCTATGCGGTGGCAATAAAGGCCATTTTACAACGAACTAGCAGGTTGATCTGCTGTTGACACAGCACTCTCACTCTCGCTAGGTACCACTTTCTAGTCAACACTGCCATTTGGATTATAGTATTAAGTTATTCATCTCTTGAACAGGTTATTTTTATGGATTTTTTAGGGTTTCCGAAAATAACTTTTCTGCCATGGAAACGAACGAGGAGGTTCTAAATAAAATAGGAGAAAAAAGAAACATTATCAAGACTATAGAAAGTAGAAGAGGAAAAATGTTGGGTCACTAGATACGGCACGATGACTTCGTACGAAACATCATAGAAGGAAAGGTAAAGGGAAGAAGGGGTCTAGGAAGACAAAGACAGAGTTACATGACAAATAAAGAAAAAAGTTAGCGTCGGGTCGTATCAGAAAGTGAAACAGTTGGTAAATAAAAGAGTAAAAGAGAAGGAACTCCACCAATAAGAGCCTAGCTCTTAAAAGACATTGTACATCGCCGGCTTACTGCGGACAGTTCGTGCAATAAATAAAAGTATTATCATTCATTATAATTAATGTCAAATAGATTTTCTTAATATATATTGGAGTATGAATATCTATAATTAAAATATACAATTTAGTAAGTATTTTTTGCGTTTCCGTTATTAAAATCAAAGATGTCGGCCTTTACGTCTGTGCTGGGATGCCATTATCTAAAATAATATTACATTTAAGTAGTTTATTTTTTATTCTTTGATGAAAGACTGGATTAATTGAGTATTTTTTTAGCATAATATGTTAGTTTTATGTATTAAGTACACTCATATCATTTCATATTTATATTTTTGAATGAAGAATTATGTATTTATTTTAATTTTTACTTAAGTAATTCAATATTGCATTTTCTTTACCTGGTAACACTCGATTCTTGAGCGCGGCTTTATTTTGACGTTGACATGTTGTCTTCGGTTGACATTGACACTTGGATACTTGTCAACAACTGTCAACGTCAAAATAAAGCCGCGCTCAAGAATCGAGTGTTACCAGGTAAAGAAAATGCAATATTGAATTAAGTATTTAAGTAAAAATTAAAATAAATAATTCATTCTAAATTATAAATATGAAATGATATGCATGTACTTAATATAAAAAGTAACATAATATGCTAAAAAATATACTTAATTAATCCAATATTTCATCAAAGAATAAAAAATATACTACTTAAATGTGATATTATTTTAGATAATGGCATCCCAGAACAGACGTGAAGGCCGACATCTTTGATTTTAATAACGGAAACGCAAACAATACTTACTTAATGGTATATTTTAATTACAGATATTCATACTCCAAGATATATTCCGAAAATCTATTTGACATTAATTATGGTGAATGATAATACTATTATTTATTGAACGAACTGTCCGCAGTAAGCCAAGCTCCCATACACTTTGAACGAAGTCCTTTGATAATGATGATGGCATGGCGGTATAGTATGCATAGAGTTCTCATTCACACGCAAATTATTTTCTCATTATAGTATCCATTAAATAGGCTTATTACTGAATAATTAAATTCACATTACTGATTTGCAAATAGTGGCGTAGCTACGCTATAGACTCTACTCTGGGGCGAATAAAGATCTGAGGGGCGGCAAAAAAAGCTATATAATTATTTTTTACGATTTGAAATCCTATATATGCTAAGTGAAAATGGGACTGGGTGGAACGATATTTGCCGCGTGCAGCTACGGTGTTTGGGCCATTTGAGCTACCCATTGGACCCTGATGAAGGAAAAAGGAAATCAGGCTGCCAAAGAAACGATCTGCGACGTTTTAAAAGCAAAAGTGGTTGGATTTAGCCTTGGATAGGGAATTTTTCAAGAAGATGAGGTTGGCCTTTTCCCAACAGTGGAACGATAAAGATAAGAAAAAGAAGTAAGCCATCACAGGACGCCCGGTAGATGTAAAACATTTGAGAAACATGGCACGACAGCGTCATACCATTTGCCGTCACGGCATTCAAGTCGATTTTATTGCCAAGCCGCGCCAATGCATGTTTTACATCAAAAATGAAATCCTTGTGTGCGACGAAAAAAATTAATAAAAGGTTGTCAAGTTCCGAGGGCCTCTAAGTCGGAAGTCCCTGTGCACGGCCCCGTTTATCCCTCCGTTAGCTACGCTACTATTAGTAATGGCATTTTTTTTTAAATTCGAAATGGTGACGTAGAGATGGTATGACATTCGTACGAAATTACGTAAAATGTAATTCATGAAAAGTCACATTTGACTTGTTTTCCGTTTCCTGATTTAAGTAATTATTTTTTGCCAACATTACAGAAATTCACGTATCTATGACAGTTTTAGTTCTATTTTAATTTAATGTAGAACTGGTAAAAAATCAACGTTTGTGACGTAGTTAACCATTCCACTGATTACTAAACCGGTAAGTTTATGACGTCACGATCTCACGATTTGACGTTTTCTTTTTTTAACAAGGCTGTGTGTATGCACAGACATCAATGCCATTAATGCTTACTATGAATACGTATGGAATTGTCTGTCGATGTTTGAAATTCGGAATAAAAGCACATCTAGAAATGCCATGCTAGGATAAAATCCTAGTATTCGAGAATTGTGTCGACGTATTTTTTAGAGCGGTTGAGATCGTCGTGCCGGTTCATAACTGACCCAAAGGATTTCTCTGACGATCCAGCGTGGCAATGCTGCTGGGGTTATGGGAACCTTTGGGTCAGATATGAGATCGGACTTTCTATTTAATTAAGATTATGCCTATTCTTAGTTACTAAAGTATTGTTTTAACAAACTTAATAAAGACTTGAAATGTCATCTACTTTTTAAATACGAGAACGCCTATCGCTCTGATGCACACTAAAGTTTGCCTGGTTACAGCAATACGTACTTATGTAAACCCTGACCAGAAATATAAAAACCCTGAATTAGAGGCAGCACTTACGCGTTTTATATTGCAACATTATTGAAAGCAGTAGCGGATCTATAAGGTGGGAACAAGGGGTACGTACGTACCCTCCCCCCTCCCCCCCATATCCCCGACTGCTATTTTGTGTACATATGTACTGTGGAGGCAGGTTCCATAACAGTTCATATAAAATTAAGATGAGAGTTGTTAAACTAACAGGATTTAGTAGTAATAGTTTCTTACAAGTTTATTTCCAAAAAAATAATCCGCCACCATTAGTGATGTTCCGTTCTCGAAATTTTCAAAGAACAAGCTGCAACTTTCTTAAAAATTTCTCGGAAATATCCTCGAGAACGGAAAACGGTCCCCCGTTTTCCGTTCTCGAGAATATTTCCCATAGAAATAAAAATACTGGATCCGCCCTTGATCGAAAGTCAAACTTTGACGGGAGAAATGACAGATAGGTTTTTAAATTAGTTGCCAGTGTAAGGAATTAATTCTATTGCTTATCCGCAACATGGCGAGGGTTTTTATATTCCCGGTCAGGCTATAATTGAAAATTCAAATTTGAAGCGTGTGTAAGCTCTACGCGTATATAGACCGTTGTCTCTGAACAACTATGTTGTTGTTGTTGTCAGGAAGACCCAAAATTGGACTGGGCGCGTTTCGCACGTTGACCACTTTACGTAAACAAACAAATTAAAAATGCCTTCACAGTTGCATTTCGGACGTGAGACAATAGATAGACGCGCGAAACGCAACCAAATTGCTTTTTACGACGCGCGAAACGCGCCCTGACCACAAAATCGTCTTTGACACTTTTTTCATTGTGAAGCAGCTGAATCCGGCGACATTACGGCTGACCTCGAGCGACCGTCGTCATCATCAAGGTCATTGAGCTGCCGTTCCACGTCGTCGAGTGTCTGACACACATTATAATAGAAATCGGAACAAGTGCACTCCAATGCAGTTTGACCCTAAAACGCTGTTTGCATTTTGCACACTTTAGGAAACATGACATCAATTTGAAGCTAAAACTAAACGTTGTGAGTGTTCTTCCATCGATACTATCGACACAATTCAGTAGTACCTATTGAAAGTTTCAATTTGAAACGCAATAGTATCGATACTATCGATAGTGTCGAATCTCTAACACTATAATAATAATCGATCGTATACAACGACACTGGCTGTATGGGTTAGTAAAATAGGTACCTAACTCCATTTATTCTTACTTGTCCTATTATTTAAACAATCTTCACAGTACCTACTTTTTGTTGAATTTTGTTGAAAATAAATCAAATATTAGTTCAAGCCTAAACATTTTTTAAGTAAAACATTTATTAACCACGAAAGTAATTTTCTAAAAAGTCTATTTTAATTTATATTGTTGTAAAATCATAAATTCGGGAAGCGGTGGTGGCCGAGTGGTAGGGCGCCCGCCGGTGGATACAAAATCCCAGGTTCGAATCCTGCTCGGGCTACATGAGTTTGTCTCATTGTATACCAATCTGACTCATGTTAGTTTTCATCGACCACCATTTGCTTCCGGTGAAGGAAAACATCGTGAGGAAACCTGCACTCTGGTTGATGATTATCAGCTAGTGTGTGAAATGGAGAAGGCAATGGCAAACCACTCCATTAAAATTGCCATGAGAGTCGTTGTGTGTGTTTCATTCCATATAATGACCACGACCCTCAATCATGAGGAAATACGACTAAAAAGAAAGAAAATCATAAATAGACATGGTAAGATTGTTTATATAATAGGACAATTATGAATAAACGATAACGACTTTAAGTTTAGTGTTTAATTTGTAGTACATATCAAAATACTTCCGATGACGACTCTACAATATGTATCTAAACGATGGCGACTCGACATATATTTTTTTGATGACGAATCTACATTTACCCGCACAGAATTTTAAATTAAAATCATCATTGCTTAGAAATTGAATTTTTAATGAAATACAATCATACCTGACAAAGAATTGAATTTTTTAATTTCGTAGTACTAAAATGGAACGCAGCATAAAAGCCGAAGTCTGACTGAAGACTGAAGCCTTCACGGTTTTTACTTATTGTATTGCATCTACCTTGGACTATAATCAACTTTAAAAAAAGTTTTTTACAGTTTCCTGTGGCATTGATTTATGAATGAATAACAATGATAGGTTAACAAACAGAGACAAAAAAACAAACGTTATGCAGGTAAAAGAATTTTGAAAAAAAAAACTTCTGTAAATCATATTTAAATCTAGGAGTAGAAGTAGGAGTACCTATAATAATAAATTATTTAGATTTTCAATAACCTCTTTTGCCTCATTATAATCAAATTAAACATGGACGTAAGAAATAAATACCTGAAGTACTTTTTACACGACTGACCAAAAAAGGAGTGTTATGTTTTCAGGGTTCAGTATGTATGTAATTTCTTTATTCCACCATAAGTCCTGAACGGCTTAACACATTTTGATGTGAGAGGTATTTTTAGAATCCTTGCATTAGCCCGAATGACATAGGCTATGTGAGTTCCGTGTTTTTTATTTTTTAATAATTAGCTTGTTTTAAAATATTGTAACCTTATCTATGTATTATTGTATATTAAAACGTACCTTCTCCATCCAGTCATCGGTTTCCTTCTGAGGTCGTCTTCGCCGAGGCCATAGAGACCTATGCAGGCTAGGAACCAGGCAGTCACTATCAGGTAACAGATCACTACCACCCGGAATGGAAGCAATATTACTGTGAATATCGCAGTCTGGAACAAAAAAATACGTGTTTAATATGGTATTTATTTTAAACTTTTGCCCGCGGCTTCGCCCGCGTGAATTTCCCACGGGAACAGTGCTTTTCCCTGAATGAAAAGTACCATATGTCCTTCTCTGTACTTCTAACTATGTGTATGCAAAATTTCAGGAATATTGGTTCAGTAGATAAAGCGTGGAGATGTAATAAACAAACAAACTCACTTTCGCATTTAAAATGTTAGTTAGGTTAGGATAGTCAGCTTTTTGTGAAAAAATGTAAAAAAATTCATCATACAACAGACTCTTTCAGCTCATGGTCAGAATTAATTTCGTTTTTGTAATAATCCAAAACTTGGGAATGTTTTTTTTTATATAATTGTGATGCCTTTCAAAATACTATTATTTGAATAATTTAATTAAAACAAATATTGTCACAAAACTTTACTGCTAACAGTGTACAAAAACCAACTGGCACGACATTCATCGTCGAGCATAAAATATGTAGTTGGGTACAAAATTTATTCTGCTATTATTTGTTAAATGTAAGTAAGTATATAACAACAAAATATCAATTAATTAGCCAATTAACGAATTCTACGTACGTTCTATTAGTCTCTAAAGAGAGAGCGGCCTGCCCAGTACTGGGACATTGACATTGACAATTAACGAATTCAAAATATCTAACGAATTAACGAATTCAAAATATCTAACTAATCTAAAATATAGTAGGTATAACCGTCTCTCGATTATCCGAACTTTCGCACACCGAGCACGGCGTATGCAAGGCGAACTTGCGTGCATTATACTTTTTTTAGCTTATTTTTTAAATTTAATTATTTTTTCCTTAATAAATAATTAAAATGGTTATTTAATGAGGGATTTTCCGAGACGCAAATTAAAAAAATAAATAGTTCCAAATGACTTCATAGATGGCGCTTAAGTAAAGGCGAGAGAAAAAGTTCCATACAAAAAGAAAAAAATTATGGGATTGGTTTTTTTTTAAAATAAAACTTAGTAAAAAAAAACATCTAAAAAGTATCAATATTATGATTTTTGCAACTATCAAACTGTTAGGTGATTTTTTTTTCTGCCTCTGGTTGACAGGAAAAAGCGCACCATATAGGTTCAGCTATTTTACGACTCGGCTTTCATAAAACGCCATCTGTTGAGAATTTTTTATACTGATTTTTTTTTCTTAATTAGCTGTCAGAAAAATCGCTCATTGGTTCTTTCAGTATTTTTTTTCACAAGTAGATAATTTTCTTGTCAAAGTCAAAGTAATTTTTTTTTATTGAAACTTGGCCTTCAAAGAAGGCTCTTTATCATGTCGAAAACTAATTATTTAATCATAATATATTATGTCCCAAATCTACAAACTAATAGCAACAATATAGGTTCTATATTATTATTTACATAAAAAAATAATTGTCCCAAAAATATAGTTTTGGTGATTCTAATTACTCGTAAGTAATATATGTACGATATGCGTACTAACAAGAAAGTTACACTGTCTGGGAAGTTTCTGATAATAAGATACATAGTGGAAAAATGTACAACATTTTACGTAAAATGTACAATTTGTGTTATCTCCGCCTATCAGAAATCCCGCTCTAATGGCTCTGAGGTAACTTTCTCCTCATAACATATGTACAGTGGCCGCATAGAAAAGTATACTACATTAATTTATAGTATTACGGTTGGTATACTTTACTATACGGCCCACTGTACGTAACACGTGAGTGATCTCAAGTCGATGACAGTTAAACCATCTTCTACCGAAATAACGGGTAAATTTAATTGAAGGTTGAGCATTGAATCAAAATGACACACTTTTTCATAATTTACTCGTAGGTTATTTTTTTACTAAAATGCCTCCCTTTCTTCCACTTGGTGATATCTATTTCTATAATATAACCATTTTAACTACTTTGTGATATATCTATAAAGTGGTTTGCCTGTACATAGATTTAGATTTTTTTTTTTATTGAGTATCCCAACAAAGTTCATGGGTGAGTACATTAAATCACCGATATATCTTTCAAGATATATCTTTCGAACTAAACCTTACATACGTAAAGTAATACTACAAGCGTTTCATTTTTACCTTTTGACGTACGAAACCATTTTTGATAAAAATACATCTATTGGCACAATTTGGCAGTAAAATCGACTCCAATTCCGTGACGGAAAATGGATCAGCGTGCCATCGATGCTTAGATATTTACATCTGCCGGGTGCCATGACGGCAATTTTTTTTTATAATTATAAATGCTTGTTTTATCACCTGACAGTTTCTCAGGGAGCTCTTGAATTAAAAACTTTCCACAATGTTCGTCATATGGAATGTTAAGATGCATAACTGGTACAAAAATACTCTGCTCGATATTGGCGCAAGTAAAGGTCAGTGTCGCTACATATACATTATGTACATATACGTATATATATCGAATTATTCATCGAAACACGTGTTCAGGCCGTTCTGGAAATGGGCTATTTTCAAGTTAACTTTCAAATTACATAATAAAAGTATCATGCCAGTTCACGCACTGGCAAAGACTTTTTTGTATTGATTTTTCTAAACTTGGCCGTTTCGCTACCGTCACAGGTCGTAAGGTGAAAAAATTTTTCACTGATCATTATTTTTCTGTTATATAATAGTTCTTGGCAACGATAACGAAACGGCCAAGCCACATATTTTGACTAAGGTGTAGAGTTTGTGAAGTTAGAGCTTGTAGAGTTAAAGCGTGTAGAGCTAGAAGCTTGGCTTTACATTCTACATATCTGATATCATTTTGACTGTGCGAGTCATATAGTCTCGTCTGGGCAACATTTGACTAAATGAAAAAAAAATAATTGTGGGATTTTAAGTATTTTACATGGAAGTAATAAGTACTTTGTACATCAAAGTACTTATTACTTCCATGGTATTTTATAATTCGTTTTTTTTATGTATTATATGTAAATGTGACATCTATTTTTTGTTCTTTTAAAGCTATCACTAGTGTCAGTTTAAGGAACAAAAGAAAATTCAAGTCTTTTCTTTGCCAGGGGGCCGATTCTACTAATTACAAACGTAGATGCCCTGTCTCAATCGTGTCTCAAAAGCCAAAGAAATTGAAATAAAGTTACAAAATCTCTGTGAGACTTCTATGTTTTATTACGATTTCTTTGGCTTTGAGACACAACTGAGGCTCGACGTCTATGTTTGTAATTTGTAGAATCAAGGACCATTCTATTCTTTACCTTTTTTTTGTTCATGTAACATACTATATCAGTCTATCTATACATAGATTAAAACAGTAAAAATATTTTGTCTGAACATTTTTTGACTGAAATGGATAGAGGGACACCTAAAAAGAATAATATAAAGCAAAAAATTTTTTTTGGAATATCTTGTCTGTCTGTCTGTCTGTCTGTATGTACGCGTTTCACGCAAAAACTACTGGACGGATTTGAATGAAACTTTTTTTGTTGTATAGCTATTAAGCCTGGGCAACATATAGGCTATAATTGATTTTGAAAACTGGAACACCTGATGAAGAACCATAACAGAACAGCTAAACTATAAGAAATATGGAAATGGTACCTTAGCAAAAGTTTATCAATCTGACGAGCATTTTCTGTTGACGTATAAAAATCGAAGATCAGGATCATCTGATGAATAACTCCAAGAGACCAGCTACACTATTACATGTATGGAAATGGCGCCTTAGAAAAAGTCGTTCAACCTGATGAGCATTTTCTACTGACATATAAATATTGAAGATCTGGAACATCTGTTCCCGGTCATCAACATATATTTCCGCGGGACACGGTATAAGGGCTGAAATTTTGAGTACTGGAGTTTAGGTTATTACTACGAAGCGAAACTCATGCGGGCAAAGCCGCGGGCAACAGCTAGTATAATATAAGTATATTAAAATTATTACAATCTAGCCGTTTACAAGCTAAATAAGTTATTTTACTTTAACCTAGTTTTATAAATAAATTGAATAAGATTGTGTCCATCGGCACTTTTCTTGGCCAGGAACCTGGGCCTCGGTTTTACTTTTATCATCATCCTATATAATTAAGATGCGCATTATCATAATGACGCACTTTTAAACCATTCTCTCTTTTAGGTTGCTATCTATTTTTAAGTAGGTTGATGCCCACATCCAGTTTATTCTGCTATGTAAACCATGCACCATGCTTAGTTTCCACTTCTTGTTTGGTACCCTAATTTCTTGTTTGGTTGTAGACTCCTTTATTCAATTCTTATCGTATTTATGCTACTCATACACTACACATTATTTCTACACTAATCGTTATTTTAAAAAGTGGTTACTTTTTAGTAAAAAAAAACATTTGCGGGAAGGACAAAATAGTTTTATTGATTACTGCGTTCTTACTCTTGCTAGGTAATCATTCAATTTTCGTTAGTAAGCAAAATTTGCTAGACAAAATAGTGAATAATTTTTTTGGCCTTTTTTTTATAACATAGGGCGGCAAACGAGCAATCGGGTCACCTGATGGTAAGCGATCACCGCTGCCCATGGACTACTGCAACACCAGGGGTATCACAAGATTGTTGCCGGCCTTTCAAGAAGACATAGACTCGTTTTTAAGACTATTATTAACTGCTGTTAAGTACTTTGTTATAAAGTAGTTCTTGTAGTAATGAAACGGTCAAGCCTCAGTTTAGAGTTTGTAAAGTAAGGGCTTGAAGAGGTAGGGCGTGTAAGTAGAGTAAGAAGCTTGGCTCTACATAAGATATATAACTTTTTGACAGAGCGAGCCTTAGGCAATATTTTACATGAAAATATTTTTTATATTTAATACTTTTCGAATGCGTACTTTCGTTTGTTATGTAGGTATACCTACCATTTTTATTACAGTAAGGTACCTAACGGTATGGTTACGGTAGGCACCTAATATTATCACGTAAAAGATTATTCATAAGGTTGAACGATTTCCTCTTGCTAAGTACAACTTTATCATTGATGTATGAAAAAGAAAACGCACACCTATGTTTAATCACATAACTTTTAACTGTTCATACAGCTTTTCGAATTTTTTACGACGACTCTCAGAGATACAACTATACTGTTCATCACAAATCAATGTGTCGAATTCGACATGTTTACACACAATAAAGAACGACACACGAACGCTAGCTTGATAGAATTGATAGGTACTGTCACGAGCATTAATATGTAAACACATAGTCGCTAAGACAATGAGATAAGGTCTAAAATTACAAATCAATGCTCGTGTGTTCAATATTATACTCTCCATATTTTTCTCAATAAAATCTCGTTAGCCTTTAGGATTGCATTGTATAATGTGTTGTTTGAGTATTCTTTTTATAGCCAAGCGTGAATTTTTCTATAGCCTCTCTAGCAGAACGGGCACTTATTAAAACGTCATCAAAGACATAGTGAATCTCTAACTTTCTCTTACTCATATTCGAGTTCTGTTTCAACATTTCAATGTGTGGGTAATAGTAAAAATTAAACAGCATCCGTATAATCTACAGTGCAACAAGGATCTTTTTGCACGTGAGTGAGGGCGCCACCTACGTTTTAAATAAGAAATTTTAATAGTTTAGACATTAGTTCCGTTATCTATCATGTACAAAAACATCCTGGTCGCACTGTATTGGTTGACGTAGCTGTCAAACTGCTAATCATAAGAATGTTCACAATCGAGATGGGAGTATTTGGTCGTAAACAGGTTTTGTGTACTCAGTAAACATTTGTCATTCAAACCCCACTTAGATACCAGCCAGATGAATGAATGCTGCGAACTGAGATTTTTTTCGACTTTTTATATCTAGCCTGTAGGTGTTGTGTCTCACTGTTGAGCTAAGGCTGTTTCTTCTTTTCTTCTTCCATCTATCGAGCCATCGCTAGCTTTGACCATTTTGGAATTTGTCTATATCGCTCTTCCTCTTTTTCTGTGGTCTTTGGGCTTGGGTTATCAGAAGGTAGCTAATTTTGCCCACATTTTTGGCCGCGTACGACAAACGACAAACATGTCCTGTCAAACCCTCAAACTTGGCTGTCTTTGCCACTCTATTTAGGGAGCGCAGTTTAATGGTCCTTACCCTGTTTATTAGTCATAAGCCCAAAATCCTGCGCTCCATGGCTCTTTGGTAGACTTTAAGTCTGGACTATTGAGTCTCGGTTAAAAACCATGTCTACGTGCCATTTCCTTGCCATAGGTAAGAATATGTAGTATGCCTATGTCAAGGAGTTCCCGTTAAGGAAAAGTAGAGTGACCTTCAGTAATTTTATTGACTGCGAATCGATCTTGCCTGTTAGTGAATGATGTTAATTGGAAGAGATAACTCTCGACATTGCTGAAGTAACGCCAACCCTGTCATGGCAACTTTGACCGATTCAGCGTCAAGGCCCACCGTGCTCAGATCTTGGAGCATTTTTTCGAGATCAAGTGCTGACAATATGTCGTCAGCATACCGCTATTTAGTTAAAATTATGTTTTATCTCGTTCTTTCAATTCCAAATATTGCAAGAGGAAGAGGGATAAAGCTTAAACTAAAATAGGTTTTAATTCACTATTTTTTTATTGAAATTCTGTCTATTCGAATTTCAAGGTTTCGCGTAGTGGTCTTACCAAATCGAGAGTAGATAGAGTCATTGTTTTATTAGATAAGCATCGGCGAGGTAGATTGTATTATAATGAATATAAATATTATTTAATTTTGGATAGGTAGGCTACCAAATTAAAGACAGGTACCTTAAATTTGGTACACTAGGCACCTATAGTTTACTAGCTAAACCCGTGTACACCCGTTTTTTACATTTTTTATAGGTACGTTAATACTTGTATTTTAAAAAGTACTTCCCAATCCCCAACCACCACATTATTTGATTAGTGAAAACCTTCCTGCTCCCCTGAAGACTAGTTTTCAAGCCTGCGCAGAAAAGCCTTCACGCATCGTATAATCTTTAGAAAAATTAGCACAATATTTTTGTTTTATACGCACAAAGCGCCGCAATATACTATTCCGTACCTTTATTTTGTCATATGTATTATCTAACTCCAATTTGTGAACGAAAGGATTTAATATTTCGGCGCGCATGCCGTCAGATGAGAAAGCGCCGGTTTCACTGTGCATTTTGCCATTCATTTTCACCACAAACACTTAAGCCATACGATCAAAATATAAGATTCTTTTTTCACTCATTTTACATCAATGTAAAAGAAGAAACTCAAAACTTGTAACACTGTTTTTATTTTAACTAATTACGTATTTATTTCGGAATAAAATATTTGCGACGCAATCAAGCGGCCGCTCACGTCGAATGAAAGGCGAAACTGACTGATGTTTTGAGAGAGAAGCGCAAAGAGATTGGCTATTGGCTGATATTTTGACAGCCGATTGCAATCGACCGTGCCTGCCGAAGTATTCCGATTTTTATTAGTTGTTGTTTGATGTTCTATTTATCTTTTTCGAATTGCAGAATACTTATAAACTAACCCAATATTATATTATATTGTCATGTCAGCAAAGAATATAGTACCTACTCTACCGAGCATGTGAGTCTGTATAGGTAGGTACTTTACATTACAACTACCTAACACATTTGCGAATATAGCTTTCATAATTTTAGAAGTCCTTCATAATGTTTCTCATTGTTGTATTTCATTTACTAGAGAAGGAGTGTTCGAAGTATCGTATTTGTATAATGTAAAAAAACGTAATATTTAAATTTATTTTTATTAACTTGTACATACAATCCTTTTTTTTATGAAAACATTTAAATCATGATTTAAATGTGCTAATTTTCGTTCACTGTAATATTTTCTTCGTAAATACTGTGCGTCAATGTCACTGTCAGTGTCATATGAGTATGTCATTGATGTTATTTGAAAAATTGAAAAGCTTGCTTGCTTGCTTGTGATGTGCGAAACTGCGAATGGTTTACCTATTTTTATTGGAACTCAAAGCGTTTCATTGTATTTCATCTTATTTATATTTTTTTGTAATGGAGTGCCTGTCTTATTATAATGGCAGAGAAACTACAAAAGCAGATTATTGATTACTTTTCGTTCTTTGAGGAATTTTACAACACATCCAAAACGTGTTTGAAAGACTGCCAGGACTGCGCAATTTCTATAAATAAATTGATAAAACGCTGCAAAAACATCAAAGAGTAAGTATTTTTTTATTGCTTTATTTATTACTGTTAGCTAGGGCTTGTATATTACTCTGTTCGAAGTAAATGTGAATAGTACTTACACATGCATTGTTTATGTAATCTTGGCAGGTTTATGAAGCAGGTAGCTCTGATTAATCGTCTTTTGATTAGATTTACCTATTTATGAATACATATATATATATAACTAACTACATAAAAAGCTATGTCACATTCTCTAAACAATATTTTTGTTTATTATGGTCACTTATTTTTATAGAAACTGAAATTATAGACTTTTGTTTGTATGTAAAATACAAGTTTGATAACGATCCTTCATCCTGATTTCTATTAACTTTTAATAATGGTAAATTTCAGAGCTGAGTTGATTGGAACACCTTTAGAGGAATTTGGTGATCTCCAAAACAAATTATCTGCAGCCCTTCATAACCAAATATCTGAAGACATTCAAGATATAAAGGGTAAATTGTGAGTATTATTACATCATATTAATTGGACCCTTACTGACTGATGGGGATATCAACAAGAGACAAATTCGCTGAATAAAATTACTTCACAATTTTGTTTTACAGATCTCCTCTTGAAAACTTGTTCGAGAAGCTTGTCGTTAAACATACAACTCTGTTGGATACCTGCAAACAAGTTGACTTGGAACCAAACTCCTTACTCGTCAAAGGTACCGCTTTCCAACCTCCCTTAGAACTGCTTCTCGAGTTTGCTGAAGACACCATTACGTTTGGGGGTCAGGTTTGTGCTCAAATAGAAACCTCCTTGAACTTACTTACATATAAAGGCTTGTACACAGAGCCGTTGGCTGAAAACTTCCGTATATTCTCTGATTGGCAACGCCGCATCCCAGAAATAATTGCTTACACTTCCTACTGTGCTGAAAATAAAGTATAGCAACATGGATTTTTTGGATTCAATCTTAAATTCGATGCAAGGCCCGCCTTCTGCAAGCGAGGCACAGAAAAATGCCATGAAGAAGCAAAAAGAGGCTATGGAAAAGAAACAAAAAGAAGATAAAAATATGTTGAATAGGTTTAGGAAGCGGGTAGAAGAGAAAATAAGTAACTTCATCAAAGATTCAACAAAACCTTATATACAGTTTGATCCGATGGAACAAATGTACCGTTCCATCATCAGAGATGTAGCGGAGACTGCTGGTGTCCAAGTGTTTTCTTTTGGCCAAGAAGGTATAGACCGTTACGCAGTAGTGTACAAAAAAGATAAAGGTCCTTCTGAAGATGAACTAACAGTACGTAGAGCGGGTGGCATTTGGAATGACCAAAAAGCAGCAGAGATGGCTGAAAAGCATTTAGAAATGCAGAAACAGGCTGCACTAGAATCCGAAGAAGACAAAAATAGGAAACGTAAACGGGGTAAGGAAGAATTAAGTGGAACGTTTTATAAGCAAAAATATGCTCATCTTATAGGAGAGGATGCTGCAATACAAGCAGCTCAGAAAACCAATGTAAATAAAAGTTATGGAGAAGTTCCGAGTGAAAATAAAAAAGATCAGAGGTCTATTGAACAGACTATGGCGGACATTCGGGCGAAGAAGATGAAAAAGGCTGAAACTGAAAAAGCTGATACACCTGACAGTAGCATACAAACCTAGTATTTGTATTTAATTAGTTTAATTTCTAAGTGCCTAATATCACTAAGATATGTGGTGTAAACTATACAAATATGATGTTATTTCACATTTATATTGGAATAACAATTTTGAGCAATAACGTAAGATTTATTGATAATACCAATTTTAAGGCTGCTGATTTCTTTAATTTGTATAGTATAGTTAATTAATGTATACTGATTCAATATGTACTGATGAAGGTAACAATGGATCGCAGTCGAGACAAAAAATTTCAATGACTGTGGACATGCAATAGTGAACTTTATGTGCCTAAAATGATGTGAAAATATTTTATAATCCCTTCAGTACTTGTAGACCGGCTGTGCCGAAACTAGCTTATTACATCTTTCCCACATGTATTTACCACTGGTATAATGACGATATCCTGTATTTTCTTTCAGAATATAGAATATCCTAATATTATAAATGTGTGTTCCGTTTTCAACGCAAATCTTGTTTACCTTTCAATTTGAATTTCGCGCGCCTTACCGATGCACTTATCAATCATCACAATTCGCTGTGCTGCAGTTCTATTTAGCCAATGGGGCGCCCGGACTTCCGCTGGCGCATGCGCAGATCCTACCGGTGTCTGATAGATCAACGCCATAGGCTGGGAGCAGAAGGCTGGTGGCAGAACCAGTAAAACCTCTCCGTGTCTGTACGTGAAAGCGAAGGCGCGCGCGCATCAAACATTACATTTTACTCAATTATTCTTAATAAAACTTCAAGTGCTCAACAGTGTTTTTGGAACTTTATAATCGTGTGTGGCTGGCCGGCTAGGTGTCTAAAGGAAGAACTATTCGTGAGGAATCGTGCTCGAAGCCTGCCTACATGGTAAGTGGTTTGTGCATTGTTCCTATTGTCTAAATCGTCTGTAGCAACGCTTATTAACGGCGAATGCTTTCAATAAGTATTCGATCCAATGTGGTGATTGATAGTGTACTCTAATTTCTACTTATCGAATCAATTTAGCCACATTTTTTGGTGCCGAAACCCGGGAACTTTGGATACCTACCTTCAGTCTGCCGCCAAATACCAATTCGATTTAGTAATTGCTACTTCATTTACCGTATTCCACGCTTATTATACTTACTAGTACAGCTAAAACGAATAAACATAACATTTTGTTTCAATTACTAATCGGAAAACAAGTCTTTGTTCCATTTTTGTTTTGTTGAGTACCTTACCTACCGTTTATCGATTTAAGATGGCTTCCATCAGTTTCTAGAATATTTGTTGAAAATAAATTCTTTTGTCGTTTTATACTTATTAGCATAAAATTATCTACCGTTTTACCGTTCGCAATAAACAATATTGCAAATCCACCTTCTCATAATTTTATGTTGATAGTTCGTTATAACTCGACTACTTTTTTCCAACCGTTCAACGTTTCCTCTTGATATTTATTTATCGAAAAGTTATTTCGTTTCAAATTACGAAATATTTTTTATCGTGACGTTGTATCGTTTATCGTGTCATATTTTCAACGAATTTTGGTGCGTTCACATTTTCATTATTACCGTTTTAGGTTAAAAATCATAGTTTTTTGTTTTTACAAAAACTGATTTTTATTTTTTTTTATTTACCGTACATTAACGAATATCGCAAACCGTTTTTAGTGTTTCTAATGCTCATTTAATTCATCCTTATCGATTTAATTTATTTCAATTTAAAACTCAGGTGACCGAGGTGACAATATTATCTGTTGTCGTGTAATACCGCCCCAGTGATTCTCGTCGATTCTTGTGAACGCGGTCTCGCTGAAGACGTTCGCAACTAAACTTTTTATCGAATCCGAATATTTGTTGCTATCAGGTTTTATTGTTTTGATATTAATTATGTCTTTACTATCAAGGCGTAAATCTAAACCTACTATTAAAAAGGGTATCGAAAATACGTACACTATTAATAATTTGCCCAGTTTGCGACGTAAACGAACTATAGCATATAATCGCTTAACGAAGGCTTTGGAAGTAGGTACCTTAGCCAATACCGATGAATCACAAGTAGGGTTATTTCTTTCATATTGTCATGAAATAAAAACGATTGCTGATAGTTTTCATGACTCCCATTTTATTATTTTGGACCTTCTTAAGGATGATGCCGATGAGGAGGACGATGAACTTCAGGATCGATTTGACGAATTGTATTTTCAAGTGTTGGCAATTCAACGAAAATTTGAACAACGTTCATCTCAACAAGCTGACACTTCGAAACATAATTCATTGACCGGTTCGCACAGTGGAAATATGCGGTTACCAAAAATTTCGTTGCCAACTTTTTCCGGTGCTATCAAGGAATGGCCTGAGTTCATTGCAACTTATAACGCGTTGATACATGATTCTACCTCCTTATGTAATATTGAGAAATTTCACTATCTCGTGTCAGTTTTAAGTGGTGATGCTTTATCGTTCATTAGAACTTTTCCTGTTGCAAGTGAACATTATTTAAGTGCGTACGAGGCTCTCAAGTCCCGTTATGAAGATAAACGCGAATTAGCGTTTACGTGCTGGCGTGATATCTTGGACGTTAGTTTAAAGACTTCGAACGCTCAAGATTTTCGACGCGCCTTAGACACGATCGATGAGAACTTAACAATTTTAAAAACTTTAAAATTACCTACCGATAAATGGGATTTTGTTCTTTGTTATAATGTTCTGGCCAAACTCGATACCAAATTAAGACGCGAGTTTGAGGAAAAACATACCGATATTGAGCTTCCACAGTATAACCATTTAAGGGCATTCTTACACTCTAAAGGTGAAGCATTAATTCGCGACACGCACTTTTCGAATGTTACCAATAAAACCGCTAACGTTTCAAAGGACACACCGGGAACTTCACAGAAGTTCAAGCGACATAACGTCACGCATTCGCTTGTCGCTCCCACCGTCACTACTCATAAAAATGTTGGTGATAAACAACAAGCGAAACCTGCTCACAATTCGAGCACTCCGATTCGTAAATGTGCCTACTGTCGCAATGAACATCACATCTCGGCCTGTAATGATTTTTTGGCAAAATCAATAGATGAGCGCATGGCTGTGGCCACTGAAAAGAAATGGTGCTACAATTGTCTTAACGCATCCCATTCAGTGCGAGAGTGCACATCAATGTTTTCATGTCGACAATGTAGACGTAAACACCACACTTTGCTACATAAGGAGTCGGCGGCAAGCTCGGCGACCTTAGTGGCTAAGGATTCGTTGACTCAGTCTGATCCAACCGTAACCACAACCGTGTTACTGGCAACAGCTCTAGTCCAGATTCGTGATGCTTCTGGTGAATTTCATACATTTCGCGCGTTATTTGACACCGGCAGTCAAAACAATTTTCTCACGGCTCACGCCGCTCAACGATTAAATCTAAAACCTATAACTGGTAATATCAACGTTTATGGGTTAGGGGGCAGCCCTGCCTCAGTCAGTGGCTTTGTTACATGCGACATTGGCACCAACTGTAACGTAAAGTTTCGTCTGGGAATGCTCGTCATACCGAGCATTTGCGGAGATCAACCGATAGCAAGGCTAAATACGAAAGGATGGGAGGAGGTCAAAACACTACCGCTAGCTGATCCTGGTTTTGACATCCCTGGTCCAATCGACGTCTTGTTAGGTGCCGACGTTTTTGCTGAGTCACTTCTCGAACAACGTCTGAAGGGTAACGCCTCTCAACCGCGAGCTTTCAACTCAGTCTTCGGCTGGCTTCTTCTTGGGAAGTCCAGACTCGCATCGTCCAGTCTACTAGGAGTAGCCCCTTCTACCGTAGACGATAGTTTAAACAAAATTGTTCAACGTTTCTGGGAAATCGATAACGTTCCACAATCTTCCCGATTGACCCCAGAAGAGCAACGCTGTGAAAATAGTTTTCTCAGTAATCACTACCGTGACGAGACAGGTAGATATGTAGTTTGTCTCCCCTTCAAGGACGACGAGGAGCCAGTCTTTGAAGGTTCTCGAGAGATAGCCTTACGACGCTTTCATGCCATTGAAAGGCGTCTGTATCGCGATCACAATTTAAACCAACAATACGTGGAGTTCATGACTGACTATATCGACAGTGGTCACATGACTCTGGTACCTGCCAAGCAAATGGGTCAAGGCAAGTATTATATACCGCACCATTGTGTGCTACGTCCCGACAGCGCTACAACGAAGCTTCGCGTTGTATTCGACGCCTCGGCTAAAGATGCAACTTCCAAATCGCTAAACGACTCGCTGCTGACGGGACCGAAGCTACAATCAAATATCGTAGAGATCCTTCTTCATTTCCGTGAGCACGCAATTGTCTTCATGGCAGACGTGCGCCAAATGTACCGTCAAATCAACCTAGCTCCTCAACATCGTGATTATCAACGTATTCTCTGGCGAGCTCACCCAGATGAGCCTCTTCAAGAGTACGTATTAAATACCGTAACGTACGGAGTGTCTTCCGCGCCAGTCCTGGCGTGCCGCTCTATTCAGCAACTGGCCAACGATGAGGGTCACAAGTACCCAAAGGCCAAAACCGTTTTAACTTCCGACATATACGTTGATGACGTCATATCCGGAAGCTCATCGCTGAAGGACGCCAGAGAAATCAAAACTCAACTCATCGCTCTTTTCGGTCTTGGCTCGTTTGAGCTCCGAAAATGGGTGAGTAACCGACCAGAGCTACTTAGCGATCTTCCCGCGGAGGCGTGTCTTTCAGAAGCAATCACTTTTACCGAAACTGAAGACACAACTATCAAGGTTCTGGGCCTTAAGTGGGAGCCTGCTTCGGATTCGTTCGTCTTTACCGTTAATCCATCTAATCAACCGTGCACCAAGCGAACGATTTTGAGTGAGGTTGCCAGAATTTTCGATCCTCTGGGTTTTCTATCTCCTTTGACAATTCATGCCAAATGTCTTATTCAAAAGCTTTGGATTCTAGGTCTTTCATGGGATGATAAGCCCCCACCGGAAATTATCTCTCAATGGGAAAAGTTCTCTGAACAGCTTCCTCAAGTTAGGAATCTTAAAATTCCACGTAAATACGCTACCGATAGCGCTCAATCATATCAACTGCATGGATTTTGTGACAGCTCCGAAGCAGCATATGGCGCCGTTATATACCTGCGTGTTATCGAGTCTGACGGCTCCGTTCGCGTCTTTCTCGTATGTGCAAAGGCTCGTGTAGCTCCTTTAAAACGTCAATCGTTACCTCGCTTAGAGCTGTGTGGTGCAGTTTTGCTTACAGACCTTATCAAATTTGTCAAGGACACGCTGCGGATTCCTGTCCATGACACTTATCTGTGGTGTGATTCCACCGTTACCTTATCCTGGTTGCGAGCTCCTTCTTCTCGCTGGGTGACATTCGTTGCAAACCGCGTAAGTCACATTCAAGATATCGTACCGACCGAGTGCTGGAGGCACGTACCATCTGTCACAAATCCTGCAGATGTTTGTTCGCGTGGGCAATTGCCTCACGATTTGCTAAACAATGCCCTATGGTGGGCGGGCCCAGAATGGTTGTCTCAACCACAGTCTGAGTGGCCAATCGATACATCGAAAAATCGTTCAAACGATGACAATGCGGTGCTCTCTGAGCAGCGTCGCACCACGGTTCTCGTTTCGGATCAAATCGAAAGCGTAAATCACACGTCTATAATTGATCGGCTATTCGAAAATTATTCTTCTTTAGATAAAATCTGTCGCATTATCGCTTACGTTCGCAGGTTTTGTAATAACATGCGTAACTCTGTTCCGCGATCAGATAATCTTTTTCGTAACGGACGCTGAGCGTCATCGTGCGTTACTAATTATCGTCAAACATTTCCAACATCGTTGTTTTTGGATGTCATATCCAAATTACAATCAAAGATACAGTTACCTCGCAGTTTTCGTAAACTAAACCCGTTTTTGGACGAGCAGGGTATACTCAGAGTAGGCGGGCGCCTATCGCGCTCCGATCTTGACTTCGAACATAAATATCCCGCATTATTGCCCAAAAAGAGTGTTCTTACATCAGCTGTAATCGAATCTATTCATCGAAACAATTTTCATCCCGGTCTGAACACAACCAACTATCTGATTTTACAACAGTTTTGGATACTTGCGGCAAAGCATGCTGTACGTCATCATCTTTCAAGATGCATAAGATGCTACCGTCTTAAACCGAAACCTTTGCAACCCTTTATGAGCGACCTTCCGGCCTTTCGTGTCAATCAGGCAAAACCCTTCTCTGTCGTAGGTGTCGATCTAGGAGGGCCTTTTCGAATTAAGCTCGGGCTTCATCGTGGTGCTAAAATCGATAAAGCGTACTTGTGTTTATTCGTATGCTTGAGCACAAAAGCAGTGCACCTTGAGGTGGTTTCTACTTTATCGACTGACGGCTTCATCGCGGCATTGCGTCGCTTCGTTTCTCGTCGCGGCCGCTGCAATGTTATTCACTCTGACTGCGGTACGAATTTCGTTGGTGCAAGTTCACAACTAGCGTCATGTATCGAACAAGCCTCTCATGCGGAAAAAATAGATTTTAAACGTAACGTCCCTTCTGCTCCCCACTTTGGAGGGGTGTGGGAAATCCAAATCAAAGCCGCAAAGAGTCATTTGTACCGTATTGTTGGCGACCAGGTCTTAACGTTTGAAGAGCTTACCACACTCTTCGCTCAGATCGAATCAATTTTAAATTCGCGGCCTTTGTGTCCATTGAGCTCGGATCCCAACGATTTGAACGTTCTTACGCCCGGTCATTTTTTAACGCTGGAACCTCTTACAGCAGTTCCTGACTTCGACTACAAGGACGTAAAAATCAATCGACTAAATCGATGGCAACTTATCCAATCTTTTCAACAACAATTTTGGAAACGCTGGAAAAATGAATATTTACATGGGTTAACTCAGCGAGCAAAATGGACCACGGACTCAACACCGTTAATTGTAAACTCAATCGTACTTATAAAAGAGGACAATCGGCCTCCTCTTCAATGGGCATTAGGACGAGTTGTTTCCTTGCATCCTGGCCCTGATGGGGTAGTTCGAGTCGCAACCGTTAGAACAGCCAGGGATCACTCGCTTAAGAGACCTTTGGTCAAACTATGTCCTCTACCCTCCGTATAATCGTTTCAACTTATCATTTGTTAGCTTTTTAAGTTTAGAATAATAACTTAAACATATTTATCGTTAATTACCGTTTCTTATTCTTACTCTGGGAAAATCCTATTGGTATTTTGGTGGGCGGAATGTTCCGTTTTCAACGCAAATCTTGTTTACCTTTCAATTTGAATTTCGCGCGCCTTACCGATGCACTTATCAATCATCACAATTCGCTGTGCTGCAGTTCTATTTAGCCAATGGGGCGCCCGGACTTCCGCTGGCGCATGCGCAGATCCTACCGGTGTCTGATAGATCAACGCCATAGGCTGGGAGCAGAAGGCTGGTGGCAGAACCAGTAAAACCTCTCCGTGTCTGTACGTGAAAGCGAAGGCGCGCGCGCATCAAACATTACATTTTACTCAATTATTCTTAATAAAACTTCAAGTGCTCAACAGTGTTTTTGGAACTTTATAATCGTGTGTGGCTGGCCGGCTAGGTGTCTAAAGGAAGAACTATTCGTGAGGAATCGTGCTCGAAGCCTGCCTACATGGTAAGTGGTTTGTGCATTGTTCCTATTGTCTAAATCGTCTGTAGCAACGCTTATTAACGGCGAATGCTTTCAATAAGTATTCGATCCAATGTGGTGATTGATAGTGTACTCTAATTTCTACTTATCGAATCAATTTAGCCACAATGTGAAAGTGAGTTTGTTTGTTTATTTGTTACCTCTTCACGCTTTATTTACTGAACCAATCTTCCTGAAATTTCGCATACACATAGCTAGAAGTACGGAGAAGGACATAGGGTACCTTTCATCCCGGGAAAAAGCACAGTTCCCGTGGGAAATTCACACGGGCGAAGCCGTGGGCAAAAGCTAGTAATTTATAATCCCTTCGGTACTTGTAGACCTTTCCCACATGTATTTACCACTGGTATATTGACGATATCCTGTATTTTCTTTCATAATATAGAACATACTCTATAGATTTACTAAACTCTTTGACTTTATTATCTTCCACAAATACCAATTTAAGTTCTCCGACGTAAGTTGAATAGTGTAGTAATATTATTGTTAAGAATTGTTTGTTAGAAGACGAATAGTTTATTTTTGTACCTACAGTTCAAATAAGACTGGATTAATTTCAATGTATTTCGCGAATAAATTAAGCAATAAAGAAATGAAAAAGACAATTGTTATATTAATTTTAAAATATAATTTTGTGTTATATGTTTCATACATTAATTTATAGTTTTTTATACTATTAAACTTACTTTCTTAGCGGATGCCTACGTCAAACATCTACCTGCATGCCAAATTTCAGCCCGATCCGTCCAGTGGTTTGGGCTGTGCGTTGATAGATCACTATGTCAGTCAGTCACCTTTGAGTTATATATACATATATAGATAGGCAAACAGCGCCTACACGCAAAATCGAATTTGTTCGGTAAATTTCGATGAAATTATATAATAATATACAGGTACTAGCTGTTAGCCCGCGGCTTCGCCCGCGTGACTTTGGCTTAGATGAAAAGTCTTTTTGTGTTCCAAACTGTTTTCTTTGTTCCAATCTTCGATTTTTATACGTCTACAGAAAATGCTCATTAGATTAATCAAGTTTTGCTAAGGCGCCATTTCCATATATGTTATAGTGTAGCTGGTCTCTTGAAGTTATTTATCAGATGTTCCAGGTCTTCAATTTTTATACGTCAGCAGAAAATGCTCATCAGGTCGAACGGTTTTTGCTAAGGCGCCATTTCCATATATGTTATAGTGTAGCTGGTCTCTTGGAGCTTTTCATCAGATGTTCCAGATCTTCAATTTTTATACGTCAGCAGAAAATGCTCATCAGGTTGAACGATTTTTGCTAAGGCGCCATATCCATATTATAGTTTAGCTGTTCTGTTATGGTTCTTCATCAGGTGTTCCAGTTTTCAAAATCAATTATAGCCTATATGTTGCCCAGGCTTAATCTATACAACAAAAAAGTTTCATTCAAATCCGCCCAGTAGTTTTTGCGTGAAAGGCGTACATACATACAGACAGTGTGCAGACAGACAAGAAATTCCAAAAAAATTTTTTTGCTTTCTATTGTTCTTTGTAAGTGTCCATCTATCCATTGTAGTCAAAAATACTAAATGTACAGACAAAATATTTTTACTATTTTATTATATGTATAGATAGATAGGCAAACAGCGCCTACACGCAAAATCGAATTTGTTCGGTAAATTTCGATGAAATTATATATACAGGTATATTATAATGGCATTATATTTCTGTCCAATCTAAAAAATGTTACGCGCGGAGCGAGTCGGAGCCTTCACTTACCGATTGCCTGCATTATCGGAATTCGGTATTTTCCAAAATTAGCTTTAAAATATATAGTACACGTACATATACTATAAGTACCTACTTATTAAAAATTTCCTTTGTTCTGATAAGCTATCCCCATTATATTAAGACAAAAGGAATTAAATAAGTAAGGAAATATGACGTTCTGTTGCCCCATTACAATGGGGATACCGGGGCAACGGTAATAAAATTTTATGACGTTTTTCTGTCCCTATATGGGGACAACGGTAATACACGGAACAAAGCAGTAGGACAACTGTGCCCCGGACAGAATTTAAGTACTTGGGGGAAATCTTTCAACGGCATTATCACATGAGTAGTTAAAAGGTTATTAATCTGTGGCGGTATTATTAAAAAAAATAGTTTTTAGAACGTTTATTTACCATCAACACGTTAGGTTATGTATATCCTTAGTAACAACAAATCGATGCCAACGTACAGAGTCACGACTATAAAACAGCTTGTTACAAATATTAGAAACTCTCAGTCGGCATCTATAATCTAGTTATTTTAATAACAGGAGTAAGTGCTCTAGTCAGGGATTAAGAAATAGGTTTAACATACTTTTTTTCTTTCTCTCAGGAAATTGCTCACTATAATCAAATAATATAAATAAACTCTATTGCTATAATCAACATCGCATGTTTAAAAAAAAAGGTAAGTACATATTGCATGTACATATTTTCAAAAACTGTTAATTAAAAAAAATACAGTACTTGCTCTTTTTGTAACATTTTTAAAAATTTGTTCTTTGGCCTGACTTGCAAATACTAAAGAAAGGACGTGTGTGAATAAGTTGATGAAAGAGATTACCTACCCCAATATTATTAAAATAAATACATTATTCCACTATTTTACTAGCTTATCTACATTTTACAATATTATGTACTTTTACACAATTTAAAATAATATTTCATAGTTCGTAAGGCATACTTGCATCAAAACATGCACAATGTAAAA
Source organism: Ephestia elutella (assembly GCA_018467065.1). Classification (NCBI taxonomy): domain Eukaryota; kingdom Metazoa; phylum Arthropoda; class Insecta; order Lepidoptera; family Pyralidae; genus Ephestia; species Ephestia elutella. The sequence continues at coordinate 2,990,713 of CM031592.1, read as the reverse complement.
AAAGAAAATTATTTCTGCCGCAGTACTAATTATGTAATATTAAATTGGAAAGATAGTTATTTTATTAATCTTCAAAGAATTAGAGATATATCAATCCGTAAAGGCTATATAACCTTTTTTTGTGCGCTACTTTCATGGTATAAAGTCTGTTTTTTTTTCCTAATTGTCCTATTATGTGAACAATCTTACCATGTCTTTTATGATTTTAAAACAATATAAATTACAATAGACTTTTGAGGAAAGGACATAGGGCACCAATGTATGGGCTCCGTCCCCACCCACCAACACAAATGGGACGGATGCCAAAGTGTTCCTAAAATGTCTATTATTTCATTAAAAACCTTTTTTTTTCATAAATCAGTGGGGTTAATAAAGAAAAAAAGTTTTGTAAAAATAATTGGGCTCCATATAAAAATGTATGGGATCTACTAACAAAAATGAAACTGATGCCAAAGTGTTTCTAAAGTATCTAATATTTCATTAAAATCCTATTTCTTTTATAAATCAGTGGGGTTAATTAAAAAAACCACATTTTGTAAAAATATTTGGGCTCCATATAAAAAATGTATGGGATAAATATTTGTAAAACCCCATGCATTTGGACAACGACCCCATAGTAATAAAATATCAGCTTGCCAAGATATGTCGATTGACCTATGTTTCATTTCTGTTGGTGGGTGGGGACGATTCCGCCCATAGTCCTTTCTTGGTTAATAAATTTTTTACTTTAGAATGAACCAATATTTGATTGATTTGAATGGTTTGAACCAATATTTGATTTATTTTCAGCAAAAAGTACTGTGAAGATTGTTAATACCTATAATAGGACAAGTAAGAAAAAAGGGGTTTACTGGTAAGTAAACCGTACGGACGCAACCATAATAAAAATTTATTTTATGATTTTAAATGTGCCATGATCTAAAACCATTAAATAATTAACTAAGTATGTACTCGTACTAATTTATCAATACACTCGTTGGCATCCATATTTGCCAATGCAATGTAATAAATGATGTTAGTATAATTTTTAGAAAAGTATTAAAGAAAACTTTCTTTAATACTTTTTAAGTTTTCTTTAATACTTTTCTAAAAAATTATACTAAAAAAATAATATTATACTAAAATTATATAATTATATTCATATAGTTATATGAATACTGAAAAGGAAATTAATCTACCTAGATTATCTTGTTGGCTCACGCACTCTTAAAATTCGTTCTACCCGTCTACCCCTGACTGGACTTAAGTATTGCTTTAAAAAAAGTTTTTGTTCTTTACAAGCTTAAATTACATTAAAGGTATGAAAGACAAACTACTTACATTGTGCACTTCGCATAAGACAGTTTTTGTTAAATATTTAAGCAGTTAATTTCTACATAACATTCCTTATGTATAAGCAAAAGTATTTTTTTTATTTCGTACACAATTCAATCGGTATAATAATTGACTCGAATCGTATAAATAACTAGATAAAATAAATAAATAACTTGGATAATGATAAAATGGCTTAAATTACATAAGTACATATTCTTAATGGAAGGAATGTTAAATAAAATACCTAAAATCTATAAAAACAATGAATAATATTATACGTATGTGTTAGGACGTCTTATTTGTCTGACTATTGTCGATTGTAATCCGACTAAAATCTTACTTCGATAATGTAATTAAAATAATAAAATTTTATAGAAGGTAACAAATACAAAATACCACAAGAATAATAAGTACAACGAATACCAACTTATTTCGTTATTGGTATTAACTGTTATGAATAAATTATTTAGGACTTCTTATATGATAGGATTTTGAGACTAAATACGTGCCTAGTTACTTAATATCAACATGACAATAAACAACAATATTTTTTAATTAAATAAACATAAAGGTGCTCCCGCACAGGGGCATTGGCCTGTGATGTAACGTTACGGATACCTACATCAGTTGTGAGAGAAGAATCGAGCATAGCATATGCGCAACCTGTACTTAATGATACAATTTGTAATATTTTAATATATTTGTAATATTTTAATGGTATTAAAATAATACAAATTGTATTAGAAACTAAAACCTACGCTCAAAATCGAATCTGAAGTTACATACGAATGCTCATCAGTGTAGGAGGCATATTGTAACGTGTGTTGGCGTAACTGATTTTGATTAATAAATAAAATAACTTAAGTTTATTTTACAATATTTATTATCAAAATATAATCTTCAGGCATAATGGAATTTAACGATTGCGTAATAGATTACATAGATTATCATAATAAAAGTAACACAACACTGACCTTGGGATTACTCCAGCAGTATCGCACGATTTCACTTACACCTTGTATCGAACGTCCGTCCGCGCTGACGGTTGAATATTGAATGCCGTTTCAAATACTCGAACCACAAAGAGTGAAGTCAATGATTGAGTGAACTGATCGAATGTTCGTTCGAATTTGTTTACTCGATCATTTTAAAGACTTTTTATTTTACGAATTTAAATATAAATATGTAAATAAATTTAGATATAGGTAAATATATGTATATAATATACTTTAATAAATAATTACGCTAACAGCTCGGCCATCCTGCTAGAGCAAGTCCCTTTGCGATTGTTGATTAAATTAAATATGATTATAAATGACAAAAATTAACAATAATAACGGATACTCTAAAGTACATTACAGATAGATCGTACCTATTCATGTATCAGTAGTACATTACATTGCATTTCTTTCTATTCTAAGACTAATACAAATTTATGTATCTATGTTTATGAATTATCATAGAGAACGAGCATTACTTGACAATTACAATAATATGTTAGCACAATGTTCATTAAGACTGCGCAATCAATTAAAAGAGCAATCAATAATAATAATGAAGATAAATTCGAACTTATCCTTAATTTCATATCAAACACTTAAATAATTTAGTAAGCTATTACAAAAACATTTCATAAACTCCTTATTCTGGCATCTTAACAAAACAAAAATATTATAATTTACCCTAACTTGGTAGAATAATAGACCTAATTAATTATTGTGATATATGACGATTATGCTAGCTGTTTAATTAATCCTCTTGTGTAGTTTCATCATTATCAGAGTCTGAACTACCAAAGTTCTTATCAAAGCTAAGCCAAGGCTTCATTTTGTCGATCGCAATAATATTCTCGTAGCGGCGACTACCCTTCTTATGCGTGAGAGGGTATCCTCCACTAAATAGCGGTCATTAGGCAAAACTTTTAAGACCCGGTAAGGTCCTTGATACTTAACAACTAATTTTTTTGACTTGCCATCGCTAGGAACCTCTCTTTTTACACAAACTAAGTCCCCCACAGAAAAAGTGACGCCTGTGATACGCTTACGGTCATATTTAAGTTTGTCATTAGCCTGCTGGTTAGATATACGTATACCTGCTTCATGTCTAATTTCGTCAATACCCTCGGACGGTATTGGGTCTGATACCTCATCGATAATTTCACTAAGAATGTTCTCAGTGGTACTTTTAAGCCGAACACCAAACAGGAGTTCAGACGGACTTTTCCCGGTAGTTTTATGTACTGTCGTATTTAAACCAATCTGTATGTCGGGTACGTACTCGTCCCAGCATTTATCATCCTGATCATGACATTTAGTGGAAAGCGCATCTAAAATGGTTCTGTTGAATCTTTCCACTTGCCCATTTGCTCGCGGCGTGGCTACGGCATTAAGGATATGTTTAATGCCTACCGATTTAACAAAAGCGCGGAAACTATTACTGGTGAAGGACGTCCCCTGATCTGTAATTAATCTGACGGGAGTGCCAAAGTAGCTTATATGCTCGCGAAAAACTCTAATCGTAGTCGAAGTCTGTGTATTTCTAACAGGCTTTATGTTTATAAATTTAGTAAAACTATCGATGATCACCAATAAATACATATTGCCCCTTTTACTGCGCACGAATGGCCCCAAATGATCCGCATGGATAGTATGAAAAGGGATTTCAATTTTTTGGATAGGGTGTAATTCACCTTGTTGCTTACTAATGCCACTTTTGTGGTGCGCACACTCTAGACAAGACCGGACATATTTTTTACAAAGCGTCTCATTTTAGGAAACCAGAAAGATTGCTGTATTCGGTGAAGCGTTTTATCGAACCCAAAATGGCCAACATCGTCGTGATTCATTTTAGCGACCTGCCAGCGAACACCTTTCGGGACGAGCCAACGCATACTTTCTTCTCCCTCTGGTCCTACCATTCGATAAACCTTGCCATTTTTAAGTTTGTAGTTTTTAACCACATCCACGACCTGCTCAGAACCTGGATCATTTAAAATTTCTTTAATTCTGATTACCTCCTCATCACTAGATTGAACGGTGGCTATCCAGTCTTCTGGTTCAGCCGCAAGCACATCAAGTATATTATGGTCTTCGGAGATAGCTCTTCCTACCGGATTCCTACTTAGAGCGTCTGCATGAGTCATTCTAGTCCCCGGGCGATATTCAATTTCACAATCAAATTCCGTGAGTTGTATCCACCATCTGCCAATACGTGGTATTAAATCTCGTTTTGTAAGCGTTGTTCGTAACGCATTACAGTCCGTGAATATTTTAAAAGGTATACCAAGGAGATAGACGCGAAATCGACTTAAGGAAGCTACAACAGCTAAGGTTTCTAATTCGAAAGAATGTAGTCGTTGCTCGTCAGGTGTGGTTTTGCGGCTGAAATAAGATACCGGCTTAAACGAACCTTCATCAGTCTTTTGTAGCAAAATCCCTGCGACTCCGTGTTTGGATGCGTCAGTGTGCACTTGCGTCTCGCGTTTAGGGTCATACAGAGTTAAAATCGGCCTTGAGACTAGTATCTCTTTTATGGTATTAAATGATTTTTCCTGTTCCATCGTCCACTTCCACGCACAGTCTTTTCTCAAAAGATCTGTTAAGGGTTTACAAATGACAGCAAAGTTGCGAACAAACCTTCTAAAGAAACTAGCCAATCCTATAAACTGCCTTAATTCATGCTGGTTTGATGGGGTCGGAAATTTACTTACAGCCTCAGATTTACGCGATCCGGGCTTAATACCATCAGGACTTACTTCAAACCCGAGAAAATCTATCTTATTAAATAAGAAGTAGCATTTTGCCAGCTTTAAAGTTAATCCTCCTTTTCTAAGAAGTCCTAAAACTTCCTCGAGTCTCAATAGACCTTCTTCAAATGAGCGCGAAGGAATCAAAATATCGTCCATATAGATTAAAGCATATTTTACTTTGGCGTCTGACAGTATTTTATTAATCGTTCTTTGGAATACCGACGGAGCATTCACCAGCCCAAAGGGCATACGAGTATACTCATATTGCCCGTCGGGCGTTATGAAAGCGGTTTTCTCTTGGGAAGATGTCGAAATAGGGATCTGATAGTACCCTGACGAGAGATCAAGAGAAGTGAATAAAATGTTACCGGATAATTGATCCAATTGGTCCTCAACACGAGGAAGGGGATAGTGGTCTTTTTTCGTTCGCTTGTTTAATGCCCGATAGTCCACGCAAAGCCTTTTTTCCCCTGTTTTCTTTTTAACTAGCACGATAGGGCTAGCATATGGCGATGAAGACTCTCGTACGATACCCGCCTCCAGCATTTCATCCACCATATCGCGCACAAGAGCTCTTTCTGTAACTGACATTCGATATGGTCGATAAACTACTGGTTCGGCGTTTTCGACCTCTATGACCATTTCACCCGCAGTTGTAAGCCCCAAGTCATTTAAGCAGGATGAAAAACAGTCACTATATTTGGATAAAAGATTCTGTAACTGCACGCGTTGCTCACTAGATACAGCCGGCCCACAATTAATTTTATTATCCACTTGTGAATTTTCAAAATCTACGGCTGATATCTCATTAACTGTAACAACAGGCAAGCCCCTAGTTAATAGTGTATCCTTTTTAAAATTTAAGTCCTGCTCGCAAGCGTTTAATACAACAATCCGACCTAAACCTTCTCTAATTTTATACTCTCCAGGCAATAAATAATATTCTTGATTAATAGGACCTCTCATTGAACCGCTAACGTAAACACTTCCATCAAAGCCATCAGATGAAACCACCGGAATAGTACCGAGCTCCTGTGATTTTAACGTTACGTTTTCTTGAACTCGCAAACATAGTTTATCGGATTTACTTTTTTCAAAAATCAATTGACTCGGCGTTTTAATAATAGTTATCTTTGGTAACTCTGTAAATGTATGTCCCAAAAGTACCGGATATTTTAGGACATGATCTTCAACTACAAGTACTTCGATATTTTCTTTAATACCTTGTATCGTCACATCAACTCTAGATCTACCCAGCGGTGTCACGTGATGGCCCCCTATCGCTCTCATTAAAGGTAAATTATCAGTATCCGTGTGCAAACGTAATTTGTTCGCGTCTTGTTTTCTAATCAAAGTACACTGACTACCTAGATCAACATGACAGAGTAGTTTGGTATCATTAACCAGAATATCAAAAACGTATTTAGAGTTAGTCCCTTCTAAAGAGTTAAGTTCAGAAACTTCTTTTTCTTCCTTAGTGGACATTACCGTTTGATTTGTGTCCGGAGCACTACGTTTGCTCGATCTACAGACAGTGCTCATATGACCCATTTTCCCGCAATTGGAACACTTAGTAGGAGGTTTCGGACATTTAAAACTTTTGTGACCTTCCTCATTGCAATTATGGCAAACAATTTTCTTAAGAGAGTCAGAGCGCTTATTAGTAGAGAGTGTCGTGCTAACAACCCTTTTATCCTGTTTAGTCTTATCACCTAAATCTCTGCTAGATCCTGCCTTAACCGTTTTTAGATACATCAATGCCTCTTCAGGCTCACGAAATTGAGCAGCTTGAGCCCCTACCCTAACTGCCCGATCCTCTATACCATTTAAAATGCAATCGACAGCCTTTCTCCCTTTGATGCCACATCGGTTAAGCAAATTCATCTTTTCATAGTAATAACATTCTAAAGATTCGCCATACCGTGCCTTTTTAGCTAGCATAATCGTCAATAGTTCCGCGTAATCCTCACGGCAAGGGAACGATTCTATGAGTTTCCGTTTCCACTCATTCCAAGAGTAAAGGACTGTGCTGAGACCCTGATACCAAGATTTGGCAATTCCAGTAAGCTTAGGAAGTGCAAAATGTACTATTTCTTTCTCTTTCCATCCGTAAATCTCAGCACACTCCTCCACTTTAGTGAGCCAGGTCAAGATGGTTTGATCCTTAGACATAGGATCAAACTCCGGAATAACATTATTCAGCGAAAGCTTAGTCGATGATTGATTTTTCATATCTTTTAAAATATCTAAAAACTTATCTAACATATTATGAGTATCTTTTAAATCATCTTTAGGTTTATTGTAATTATCTCCACTACGATGTAACTCCGTTTGACGTCCATTACCACCGACGCGAGGGGAACGAGAGTACAATCTTTTTCGTTTATTTTTAAGAAAATCGTAATCATCTGAATCACTACTATGAAGGTCCCTCTTATTCCCACCACGCCGGTACTGCTGGCGTGCACGGGGTCGCGAGTGCCTATCATAACGCTCCAAAGAGTCTCGTGAACTACTACGTGCACGATGTCGCCGTCTTAAATCTTCACGCACTCTACGATGCATCTGCGCCTCATCATCGAGACGAGTTCGACTACGGCTACGAGGCATACGTTCAAAAGAGGAGGACTGGCGATATCGCCTTAAAGTATGATTTACAGAGCGTTGTCGGCGAGACTCCCCACCATGACGGCGTTGCCTCGTCGACTCCCCGCTCGTGCTCCGTGATTCACAGATTCTTGCACGTGACAGTCGGTTATTTGGGGACTCGCGATGGCCATGATTATCGTAAGAATTGCGGCTTTGCCTACCTTTCTGGCTCCCTTCCGCTATTCTACTTGGCCCTTGCGAAGTCTGCCCCTGATCCGCGTGGTCATCAGCATGATCAGCGTCCGCATAGTTGTGCACCACGACGCTGCTAGCAGCATCTCGGCCAGCAGCCGTCGATTCTTCAACAGCGGATTCCATCACTGAAACTTGCAGATAGTAATAGTCAATTTCACGTTGTGACGTTGTGTTGTGTATTCAGCATGTCAATTACTATAATCTATTTTTTTTTTAAATTTTAGATATACTAAGTGTATTGCAAGTTGTATCAAATAAAATTTAAATAAACAAAATGTGAAAATAAGTATAGTACTTTCTTTATTTATGTTCAATTTTTTATTGGAAATAAAGTTGTAAAAATACAAAATATCTGATGATTACAAAGCTATAGACAGATTTAGTATTGAGTTTTATTTCCAGAAATGTTAAATAAAATCTTAATAAATGAAACGTGGAAATAAGTGCATTACCTACTTCCTTACTAAGATGTATTTGAATTAGAAATGAATAACCACAGAAATATTTGATGATTGCAAAGATAAAACCGGATTAAGTACGGCAATCATGACTTTCTACTTAATTTGAGCAAAATATTCGTTTGTAATATCTTCATTGTACGAGAAAAAAAAACACATAAAATATAATACAGGAAGGTAGATGACAATGGCGAACTTATCCCGTATTGGGATTTCTTACAGTCAACTAATGATAGATTGATAAGACATTTACACAATCGTATATTCGTTAAATTCCATTGATTTTTTTTACCCCAAATTGAAAAGTAACGTAGTTAAATTAAAATGTTAACTAAGTATTTGTAAAGCGAAAAGAAAATGAAGAAAGTAAAAAAAAATAAACCGAGTACGAGGGCGGGATAAGCGAACAACATATATAAATTATTCGCCCATCCCACTTCTGAACTGTTGGCGTAACTGATTTTGATTAATAAATAAAATAACTTAAGTTTATTTTACAATATTTATTATCAAAATATAATCTTCAGGCATAATGGAATTTAACGATTGCGTAATAGATTACATAGATTATCATAATAAAAGTAACACAACACTGACCTTGGGATTACTCCAGCAGTATCGCACGATTTCACTTACACCTTGTATCGAACGTCCGTCCGCGCTGACGGTTGAATATTGAATGCCGTTTCAAATACTCGAACCACAAAGAGTGAAGTGAATGATTGAGTGAACTGATCGAATGTTCGTTCGAATTTGTTTACTCGATCATTTTAAAGACTTTTTATTTTACGAATTTAAATATAAATATGTAAATAAATTTAGATATAGGTAAATATATGTATATAATATACTTTAATAAATAATTACGCTAACACGTGTAATGCTCAAAATCGAATCTGGAAACATTACATTAAATACAGGCGAATGCTCCCGGTATAGGAGCACCAAATATAGTGACATATTAGAGGACGTTACAATACCTATTAATAACTCCTAAAATTCTTATTACAGATATAACCAAGTCTAACCTACTACGTAATCAGTGCCTATTATAACAAGTAGATATAGAAGCTATAAAACCAACGATAAAATGTTTATATAAGTATAATGGGAGTAAATACATCTAGCAATATTAGTCAAAAATGTAACAATCATTATCACATCGAATCTTATATATTTATTGATATATGATTATTAAATGTTATTACCACAGAATTCTGAAATATTTTTCTGTGATTATTTTAATAGGGGTTCGGATATGGTGTGAGAATTGTTAAACATACCTATACAATATTCTGACAGAATACCTACTTAAAATTAAACTAATTTCTGCTACTTTTCAGCATGAATTTATTATCCGGAATTAATTTGTTAGAGATCAAACTTTTTGGGAATATCCTACATTTAGTTAGGGGCGTTTTGCACAGGAGCGTTTTGGTATCTCCCAAACATCGCTCAAAAATGTGAATTTTTTTACTCGTCGAACGTTAAAGTACGTTGCAAGGAATATAATATTTTTTCACATTTTATATACATTGGATGAACAACATCGATAAAATACTCGCTTCATAAAAAGTAAGAGGTGTAATTTTATGGTATTTATATTGTCAAGCACCAAAAAAATAAACTTTTATCAAAACATTACCTATTTAATACTTAAATAAACTATGAAAATTAAAAAACTAAGTTTTCCAAATGTATATAGCCTAGCCAAGATAAATTTAATAAAAAAAATACAAAATATATTAATTAAGTACTTATTAGTACTATAAAACCAATTTCACTTAAATATATATTTGAAGCAAAAATATTATAAATTTCATCTTAAATTTTATTGTCACTAATTTATTACTATGAATATGCAATTTATAGATCCAGGCATTGCATTTAGTTTTAAAATTATAGTAATCTCTAGTTTTCACAATATTATTTTTTGTTGTAAATAATAATATATAATTAAATACTACCTACTTAACTAAATAAAATATTTATCTGGATATAAAATATTTTAAAATATTATAAAATTCACCTACTTATACTGGATTATAATATTTATTGTACGTTGTTTACAAAATTTATTGTCTTTCATGGAAAACACGTTTTATTAGTAAATTAATTTTATTAGCCCAAAAAATATTATTTAAAGTTTACACTTTATTGTCACTAAATCATAAGGTATTATTTATTAGTTTACATGAAAGTAGCCACTAGCATGCTGTAATATTTAGCTGCCAATTCTTTAATCTTTATATTTATTTAAAACCGTATTTTCAAAATATAATACTGACTAAATAAGCGTAAAAAACTAAGATTATTATATCTTAGTTTATGTTAGAATAGCTCCTAAATTCAACAATGATATGAGCACTAACATTTATAACGTTGATAATATTGTTTTGTCCTCATCCATTACGTTAAGAGTATTTTTCGTCAATGTGTCTTTCGCATAGACATATACAGGATGTTTGTAAATATAAATTAGGACATTTAAATACTCCATTAGTCATCAGTCAGTTTAGTAGTCAAACTAATCATTTACGGACCAAGACCACTTGCATATCTTAGTGAGAAATATAATCATGTTGAGATTACCAAACGAGCTTAGATAAATGGATATGTTTGATCGAAATGTTATGTATTATTGTCGATATGCTTACTATTAGATATTTATTGTTTCTTGTCATTAACAGCTACTATTGATAAAATAATACCATAAAATATACAAGTATTTTTTCAAGTCTTTTTTTACAAGTGTAAATATGAGGGTACCTGAAAAACTTATGGTTTAACTAGATAGGTAGGTACCATAGGTACTCACGGTACCTAATTAAGACTTGATTGTACATGGATATATCACGTAAAGTCTTGGATATATCAATATATAAAAAAATTAACGTCCTGAAAAATAATAGATAAACAGGACTAATATGTCTTTGTTCTTTCGAGAATTTTCCATGGTGAACATTATACATTTCCGTAGCTAAATTTTATATCTAGCTACTACTACTAGATCATACCATAGAGCTTATATCTAATAGGGTAGCTAAGAGTTCCGGACTTTGGCCTTTTTGTTCCGGAGTTTGGAGCTAAAACTCCATTTATGTAACTTGCGATATGATACAGATTTTTTTGTAAAAACCATCTTCTACTCTTGGGAAATAATTTACAGGTAGCATCAAACTTCTACCCCTAACGCCACCTCATGAGAGCAATGTTCGCGATTCGATGCGGTTTATCGATGTATACTATCGAATGACTCTCTTACTCGTCAGGCCACCTCATGAAATCAATGTTCGTGATTCGATGGTTATTATCGATGTATATTATCGATTCTCCGGTTCCCTTACTCGTCGTCGTCGGAGTCGCAGCAGCCGGGCCAGCAGCAGCGCTCGCTGCCGTCGGGCCGCGTGCAGAACAACAGCGTCTCAGTTGCCGACACCGGCCTGAAGTATAAAATGTTTATTCAGAAGTATAAAATGTCAAGAAATTTTAAAAATCTTCTTGTCAGAAGAAATTTGACAAGTGTTCGTAGCTAAAAATCGAAAAAAGAAACCAAGGCCATTTTTCTCAGCAATGCGATGACATTATATCAGATACTTGGGTCAACTCACAAACTTGACCAGGCAGTAGCATCAAACATGTTCAAGGCGTGAACCTTAGATAAAGTAGGTATACCTACTACGTCAGTATTTTACTAAATCTATGGGTTAGAGTGGTTTTATCTTCTCTTTCACTTACCAAAAACTTTGATTGTCAATTTACATTTGGCAACGCTGAAAACAGGGCTTGTTACCGATACCAAAGTCTCATGAGTACCTACATGAAAGTACCGGTATTTTTCGGGAGTTCCTCTTCTTAGCGTGTCGACTCGGCGGGTCAAATTTGTGATGACTAATATGACGCCACAGATACAGCATTATATGGAGGAATTAGCACCTGTAAAAAGGCCTGGTTGAAAGAAATTCATACCTACCTAGGTTCGATTCCATGGAAGTCGCGCAATTCCTCGGCAGGGAACCAGGCGCGCTCTTCATCTTCTATTATTACGATGCCGAAGTATCTGGAAATATTCAGTAGGTACTTTATTAATTAAGATTTCCCTTTGAAGAAATAAAATAATGGTCGCTTACAGATTGGTATATCCAGTGCAAAGACGAAACCGCTGAACGTAGAAACTTGAAACTTTGCAAAGGTTCTTTATAGGTTATATGACTAAGAAAGGAATTTTGGAAATTCCACCACTAAGGGGGGAAAATGGGCACATACCATAATAACAAGGGCGAAGCAGGTGGCAAAAGCTTAGTCAGTCAAAAAAATTCCAAGGATTGTAAACACTCGTAAGGATAAAGCTTTAAAAATCACGCCTCAATCTCACGCAATCAATCTTATCTTAAAGAAACACATACCTGCAAATGGCCAATCCAGGTATCCACAGCACAGAAGCCAGCACCAAAACCACAACCAGCAGCACCGCCCATATCGGCCACGGTTTCTTCACAGTGTCCCCCTCTGACGGTATCCAGGCGTCGTAGCCAGAGCCATCTGTTGCCAGTTCCACGAACGAAGATACGAGGATGGCCAGCATCGCCATTGGGGAGAGGTACTTCCAGCAGATGAGCCAGTAGATCCCTGGTCGGGTCCCGGTCATGAGTTCTATGTCGTCTGCAAATCTGAAATTAAAGTGATGTTTTTGTATTCTAATAAGTACCTACGTAAGGTTTTTGCGGTTTCATGTTTGTACTGTAGCTCTTGCCCGAAATTTCGTACGTGCGGAATTTTCTACTGTTAACACCTCAGATTTTAAGCGGTGTTTATTCAGGTGAAACCTGCGCCAGATTTTAAAATAGACCTTCTGATGAAAATCGCATTAAATTTCATTCAGTAGTTTTATGATGCGATACAAATAATACAGACAAAAATTCAAATAAAATATATTGCCCTTGCCCTTGCCCTTCATATAAATTTTCATGAGAAAGAATCTTCATGAAAATTTATATGAAGCGGCCGAGGCGGGGGGACGTCCCGGTTGCGCGCCATTCACATTTTTATCAAAAAGTTAATAGAAATGTTTAGTTTTTCAAAAATTTAAATCAGTCACGAAATCGAAAAGGTAAAATACCTTTGTGTTGGTGATTTTAAAACATTTTTTATTATAAAACACGGATGTTATCTGTATTCATATGATATTTTAGAGGTAACTTCAGGAATTTTTTCTATCGAGCAAAATTTTTCCCATCGTGTTTTGGAAACAGTCCTCCCTTTAAACATACGTTCTACAATACATATCAGAAATTTCAGGGCGAAAACTCTTCAATTCTTTAAACAGCAGCTTATAGAAAACAGCCAATATTGCCGTTTTCACTTACTAAGAGCCCTTAAAGATAAGGGTTTCTATTCCATTCTATTGGCCCTTAAATTATCTCGGGAAAAGCATATAGTGTAGCTTACTATCCCGAAATTTTCACGGAAAGCCCCGAGGCGTTTCCAATATAGACAAATTAGTATTCATTACGCAATGTATACTAATTAATTCTATTTATCAACTTCCAGCCCCGATTTGTCGAGCTTTTGTTCTCAACTTTGGTCATGACTTGTATGAATCTCCGTTTCTCACATTCTAATAGACTATGTCCAATTTCTGTATTGAAGTGGGTCTCAATGGAAAGACGTATTGACGTGATTATTTTTTTTTACATATTAATATATTATGAGGTGGGTTACGAGTATCAATGAAAGTCCCAGGGTAAAACTATGGAAAACTTTACTATCACACACACAGTTTTACAACATATAAAATTATAATGAAAATGAGTTCGGAAAAGTCCCTACAAACAGTTCGTGTTTGCATTTAGTGCAGACAGAAGTTAGTTAAGAATGCGCGGGGGTCGCGGCGAGCGACACACAGCGAGACGTGTTTGAGTGAACCCGGTCGTCGGCAGACTGACTGTGCTGGCCGCCGCAAGCGCCTGGCGCTGGGGTGACGGAATACGCATGCGCGTTAGGCGGGCGCAACTCCCGAGAGAGAGATAGCGACATGTGGAATGTGGCTATCTCTATCTATATCGCACGGGCATGCAACAGCGCGATTCACGGACTGGGCGTTGGCTTACTATACACTCCCCCTCAAGTCCTGGAGAACGCCCCCGCTCCTGGACTGGTATTTCAACTTTATCAGCCTTATCAGTCTTAGGCGGGCGTCCCCGTCCCTTTTTAGGATTGACTGGTTTAGGTAAGGGTTCCACATTGGTGTTACCTTGGTAAAGAGTGAGATCTTTAGAGTGATATTTCCCTACAATAATGTCTGGTTTCTCAGTACTGGAGATGTTAAAGGTTGTAGGACTAACCTTTGCGGCAATCCTGTACGGACCATCCCGGCGTGGATGAAATTTAGCCGTCAGGTTCTTCTCTCCTTTACTGAGTAAATGGGACTTAATCATCACAAGGTCACCTACCTTAAAAGAGTCTAATGGGCGGCGTATAGCATCAGCATATTCTTTGTTCTTATCTTGTTGTCCTTCTACCCGTTCTCTTATTGCAGAAAGGGAATTTAAAAACTTACTAAGATAAGGAGTAATTTGTGGGACAAAGTTATCTTTGTCCGTAATGGCACGAAGATCATTGACAACTTCGGTAGGAGACCTCATCTCTCGACCGAAGGAAAGGTACGCTGGTGACTTACCGGTTGTGCGGCACTTGGCACTATTTAAGGCATACCTGATAACCGGTAGTTTGTTTGGCCAGGATGTGTGATCTTCCTCCACGAGTTGTGCTAGCATGGCCTTTAGGTCACGGTTTTTCCGCTCTGCAGGGTTTGATTCTGGATGGTATAAAGGTATAAAATTTTGTTTGATGTTCAGAACTGACATGCAATGTCGCATTACCCCGGATACGAACTGTACTCCATTATCGGAGACAATTCTGCGCGGCAGACCATACCTTAGGAAATATTCCTCCAGGAGGACATGAGCACAGGCTTCCGCCGTAGCTTCTTTCAAAGCATATAGCTCGGTCCAGCGGGTTGCGGTGTCTTCGACCAGCAAGATCCAACGCTCCCCCTGTTCTCCTGTCGGTAATGGGCCGAATAAATCTATTGCTAGCACCTCATTTCTTTGACTCATTACTGGAGTCTGAAGCAAACCTTGTGGTTTGGAGTTAGCAGCTTTATAGCGTTGACATTCGATGCAGGCTTTCACATAATCTGTGATTTTTCTCCGCATTCCTGTGAAATAATATAATTGAGCTACTTTATGGTATGTTCTATCAATACCTGGATGGCCAGCTGTTGGAGAATCATGAAGTTCCTTCAAAACATCAGCAATTTGGCTGGTAGGAACTACTAGCTGAGGGGTTTCACTCTCCGAGTCGGGATTGAACCGGTATAAAACACCTTGGTCCATTAGATAACCCCTTTCTAACCATCTTTGGGCTGCGAGATCGTCGGGTCCTTCGAGCTCTTTGATTACCTTTTCCACTTCAGTGTCCGCTGTCTGTTCCGAGCGGAGTTGGCTAGGAGTCTTTGTGGGCAGATCACATATGACGGAGCAGATACCACAGCCTTCGCGGGATTCGCCAGAGCAAACTGGCCTGCTAAGTGTATCTGCCACGACGTTTGCCTTACCTGGTGTGTATTGGAATTGGATATCAAAGGATTGGAGCTTTAAGGCCCAACGTACTAACCTGCCTGTTGGTGATTTCAATGATAGCAACCAACGGAGAGGCTGATGATCGCTGCCAATTATAACTGGTTGACCGTCTAGGTACGGCCGAAATCGTTCTACCGCCCACACAACAGCGAGCGCCTCCCGTTCTGTTGTCGAGTAGTTTCGCTCGGCTGCATTGAGTAGTCGGCTTGCGTACTCGATTGGCCTTTCCTGATGTCCGTCACCCTGTAGTAAAACCGCGCCTAAGGCGTAGTTACTTGCGTCTGTACGCAGAACGAAAGGACGGCTATAATCGGCTTGTACCAGTATTGGAGCTGTAGTTAAGAGACGTTTCAGCTCGTTAAATGCTTGGGTCTGTTCTGAGCCCCAAGACCAATTTTGGTTCTTCCTAGTTAATCGCGTCAAAGGTTCGGCGACCTTTGAGAAGTTAGGTATGAACTTTCTAAACCATGAACATGTTTGTAAAAATGTTCTTAGGTGTTTGAGGTTACCAGGTTCGTTCATCTCGAGTACAGCACTCACCTTTCCTGGATCAGTGGATATGCCTTCTTGCGTTATGACGTGGCCGAGATATTTTACGCTTTCTCTAGCGAAAAAACACTTCTCCCTGTTAACTTGGAGGTTAAATTCAGCCAGTCGTTTGAAAACTGCCTCGAGGTCCGCTAGATGGCGCTGATAACCCTCAGAGATTACAAGAATGTCATCTAAATACGTCAAAATAGTTACCTCTTTTAGAGCAGAGCACGAGCGAAGACGATCGATGAGACGCTGGAATGTGGCTGGCGCGTTTCGAAGGCCGAAGGGCATTCTTTTGAACCTGTAAGTACCTAGAGGACAGACAAACGCTGTTTTGTCTCTATCAGCTTCTCGTACATTCACCTGCCAGTAAGAAGAACGCAAATCCAACGTACTCATGTAACAGTCTCGCTTCGTGCTTTGCACTAACTCATCAATGCGTGGCATTGGGTAGGTGTCAGCTTTGGTGATTGCGTTTAAGCGGCGATAATCGACGCAAAAACGAATTGACCCATTTGGCTTCGGCACCATGAGTGCCGGTGAACACCAAGCCGATTCACAATCTTCAATGACGTCTTCCTTCAACATCTTGTCTATTTCATTCTTCATCAACTCCTTTTTCGAAGGGTTGAGACGGTAAGGAGGTACTGATATAGGTGGATGCTCACCTGTATCGATTCGGTGTTCAGCGAATGGTGTGGGGCCTCCCCCTGCTTCAAAAATCCGCGCGTGCCTGTTGACGACGTCAGCGAGCGCCTGACGTTGAGCTGGATTGAGATGTGCACCTTCGTCCTGTCTAAGAATGTCAGTAGATGCACACGAGGAGGGTTCCCTACGTGAGGAGGGTTCAAAACTCAAATTGTATTTAACCTTATCATCCGCACTGAAAAACCAAACCTCTTTACTAAAATCTATGACTACGCCAGCCTTAGAAATAAAGTCTATGCCTAATAATGTTTCATTATTGGTAGAATCAGGAAATATTAGGAATGGCGTTGTAAAAGATTTCGTTTCTAAACACACCTCTAAGGTGGTAGTAAGTACCTTCATGGTACGTACGACACCGTCAGCAAGTTTAACTTCTCGCGTTGACGGGAGGAGGGGGTGTCCCCTTCCTTGAAGTAGAGTGTATAGTGTGTGACCCGCAATGCAATGTTTAGCGGCGGTGTCAATTAACGCGGTGCCGTTAAAACCTAAAATTTTTATATTAAAAATGGGTCGCAAATCGAGTCCACGCGGGGTATCCCGGTGTTGCTACCGCTTGCACATACATCTCTACAAGAAAGTACATCTTCATAATAAACATTTTCACCAAATGATATTTCACAATTTGATAAAACATTACTGTCCCTTGGACTATAAAATTTATTTGAAGGATTTACATTTATTTCAGAAAAAATGTTACTGTCCCTCGGACGAACTGAAAAAGTACTACTATCCCTTGGACTATTTGAAAAAGTACTACTGTCCCTTGGGCTATAACAATTATTTAGATGATTTACATTTGTTTCAGAAAAAATGTTACTGTCCCTCGGACGAATTGAAAAAGTACTACTATCCCTTGGACTATTTGAAAAAGTACTACTGTCCCTTAGGCTATAACAATTATTTGGATGATTTACATTTGTTTCAGAAAAAATTTACTGTCCCTAACTGAAAAAGTGTTACTGACTCTCGGACTATGAAAGTTGTTTGCAAAAACTAAATTATTAGTACATACATTATCCGTGGATAAGTTTTGTTTACAACTATTATTATTATAAGAACAGTGTTTGACGGTTTGTTTACTAATGTTATCAATAACAATATCACTAATGTTATCACTAGAAGAGTTTTTCGATGAAAAACACGATAAAACCTGAGTTTGATTACGAACATGTTGTTTACGACTACTATTATTACAAATACAGTATTTGACGGTTTGTTTACAAACGTTATCAGTGTTATCACTAGAAGAATTTTTCGATGAAAAATACGATGAAACCTGACTTTGATTACGAACACGTCGTTTACGACTATTATTATTACTAATACAGTGTTTGACTATTTGTTTACAAATCTTATCAGTCTTATCACTAGGAGAGTTTTTCGATGAAAAACACGACGAAACCGAACTTTTTGAACACTATCGAGAGAATAAAAACTTGTATTTTCGTTAACACTTTTAGGCACTGAATCAGAGTTATTAGATGTTTGTGACTCACCTGGGGTCAACAACTTACGGCACTGGTCCCTTGTATGTCCGAAACGCTTACAGTAGACACACGAAGGTCGGGGCTTTTTTGTCGCAGCGGCGGAGTCTCGGCTCGGCGCCGACGGAGCTGACGACGCAGGCGGTTGCCGCGCAGGAGCTGATGATGAAGGCTGCTGCCGTGTCGTGGCGCGCGCGGGAACGGCGGCCGTTAAGGCCGAGTCGCACGTGTTCGCGCCGTCGGAAGATGGCGCGGCCGGTTTCAACCCTGCGCTAGGCCTTCGGGCTTCGTCGAACGCGTCCTCCACTATCCGTGCTAGACGGAGTAAATCGGTGAAGCTGCCGAACTCTTCCCTGCGGAGCCTTTCTCGAATGCGGCTGTTGATGAGACCGTACGTAATATCCAATTGGGCCGACAAAGAGAGGTCGCCTTTTGGTAATCTCGCTAGGAGAGCACGTACTCTGGTCACAAACATATCAGTGTTTTCTTTATTTTGAGGAGTAGAAAAAATTTCTAGATAAATACGGTGAGGTGGGCGGCGGTCCCCGTAGGCACTTATTAAATTTTCTTTAACTTGCCGCCACGATGAGACGGTGTCCTTGATACCCTGCCACCACGTGGCTGCTTCGTCTTTGAATAGGTATGCAAGGCCTCTCATGATATTTGAGTCTGCCACTTGTGAGCATTCACAATATGCCTCCACGGCATCTATAAAAGCCTCTACAGATTCTTTAGGCCGACCGGAAAAAGTTGCCTTGCAGCGCGCCAGGGTTGCATCACCTGGCGGAATCAAGAAGGTGGAGTTCGCCCTCGTCACCGACTCCAGGAGGCTGCGGAACGCATCTGCTTGCGACTGCTGGAGGGAAGCGATGATTGATGCCACATTATCGGCAGAAAATGTGGTACTTGCTTCGGCGCGAGGTGGCGAAGCGTCGTCGCCGCCATTTTGTGGAAAAAATGCGAACGACGGTGAGGGCGTGGTCGGTCGAGGCGAGGGATTAGATTCTTGAATTTGAACTTCCTCTGATTCTTCCTTCCTGCGAGTGAGACTCGCGGCCCTACTTCTTGTGATAGGCATCTTTATTAACACTTTTTAACTAAAACTAAACTGAACTGCAACTAAACTAACGTTGTGCGCCATATATGAGGTGGGTTACGAGTATCAATGAAAGTCCCAGGGTAAAACTATGGAAAACTTTACTATCACACACACAGTTTTACAACATATAAAATTATAATGAAAATGAGTTCGGAAAAGTCCCTACAAACAGTTCGTGTTTGCATTTAGTGCAGACAGAAGTTAGTTAAGAATGCGCGGGGGTCGCGGCGAGCGACACACAGCGAGACGTGTTTGAGTGAACCCGGTCGTCGGCAGACTGACTGTGCTGGCCGCCGCAAGCGCCTGGCGCTGGGGTGACGGAATACGCATGCGCGTTAGGCGGGCGCAACTCCCGAGAGAGAGATAGCGACATGTGGAATGTGGCTATCTCTATCTATATCGCACGGGCATGCAACAGCGCGATTCACGGACTGGGCGTTGGCTTACTATAATATCTAATAATGCATAGATGACTTACCTACATAATAGAGCACAGGAGGCCAATTCTCGCGTTTGCGATATTTTATCGAATTTGATAATATATCAAACTTCTTTTATCGAACAAAATTATCACAAAAACCTCCAAAATGGTATTCTCGAACCTATTCGACATAAAACTCGATATTATATCGAAAACTAGGGCTTCTCTAATTGAAAACACGTTCCTTTTTCTCGATTATACTTAACTACAATCGAGAAATTTATGTTTTATTTGTTTCATTAAATATTTTATGTAAAACCATTGTTTTAATAGTGAATTTATGTAAAAATAGTTATAATACTTTATTTTATGTAACTTAATAAGCTCCAATGCAAAATAAAATGCAAAGAAAATGAAATATTTTAGAGTTGATGGAGAGAACGGAACGCGAGGATACTTGTCATTGTTTGTTTATTGTGTGTGTGAGGTTATGTGATATTTGTTATCGGAGTATCAATTATATTCTTATGTACCTATGATATTGTTTCTTTACGAAATTGAATCGAGAAACAAATAAGGTATGGTACTCGAGGCAGAAAAAAGCAAAGTATGTATCTATCCAAACCTCTATATTAGGCTTCAATAAAATAATTTTATGTAAATAAACAACGATTTCCAATAAAATTGAATACAAAATCGTCAGCAGTCATATTTTACTAAACCATAGCTGAAGAAAAATACTAAGCGTCTTGTAAAGTACGAATATTATGTTATTCAATAGCTTTGAAGCAACAAATATCACACACGATATGGTTTTCGGCCACGCTCGACCACTCGATGCGTATCGAGGGCTGACGCTGGATAAATGTCACATTTGAAATCACGAGAATACGCAATTTCGATATTTATCGATATCCGCCATGTTTTTTCGATAAATGTCGAAATTGATATTATATCGCAGACCCCAGAATTGCCTCCCTGATATGGCAAATTTATCGTAATTTTGAGAGAGTTTTTGCGCGGGCAACCTACGTATCCTCAATTTAAAGTGTTGTTCTATAGACCAAGTATAGACAGTATTCTAAACACACCAATACTTTGCTTAAACCTCTTAAGAGATTTCGACCCTACAAAAGGTCTTGAAAGCACTCAAAGCTTGCCCCGGACTCGCGGCTCGTAATATTTAAGGTTGTACGGGGATATTTATAAAAATAAAATCGATCAGCCATATTTAAAAGGTGCCAGGAATAAACGTTTTTATTGATTGTTATTTAGATTTTTCTTAAAGGACACTTACTTAAAAACCGGCCAGTGCGAGTCAAACTCGCGCACCGAGGGTTCCGTACACGCAATGCATCATACATTATAGCTCTAACTAAAAGTCCAACTAGTTTCAAACACAAACTTAACTTCGCAGTTCGAACCCTAAGACACATACTGAATCCAGCGCAAAAATAAGTTTGTAAAACTTTTTTAGACTTCAAATAACATATTTACAGTTTTCAGTATTCCTGTATAAGTACTGTTAGACCTTGCTTTTGCCAAAATTCATAATTTTAGGTCAACGGGAAGTACTCCATAGGTTTTGATAGCTGCCTAAAATCGCAAAATATGCGAAAATTCGCCACATTTACGGTAATATCTCTTGATCGCGTTGACGTATAATTTTTAATTATTTTTTTGCTGACAGAGACCTTAGATCCGAGTAAGTATTCTATATTAATTTCAACTTGATACCTTTAAGCGTTCCTGAGAAAAAAAGTTTGACAGAAAGACGGACAGACGGACAACAAAGTGATCTTACAAGGGTTTCGTTTTTTCCTTTTGAGGTACGGAACCCTAAAAAACATCTTCCCAAACTACGATTTGCATTTATTCGTGAAAGTAAACTCAAAGTTATTAATAGTGACACTTTATCTTCTGGATCTATATCTAAACATCCGCCCTTTTGCCCCAACGCACGCCCATTTACTTATCGAGATAAGCATCAATGTGTACTTAGTATGTGGGTGGGGGTAATTCCTCCGAGCTTGAACTCTTGAGCTTGAAATTATATTTAACTCTCATTGCATAACTTTTGATTGTACGCAAATGTTATTTTTCATAGCTGGCAACAATTTTAGATCCTTCATTCTTCGATGCAGAATACAAGTCTTCCAAATCACACAAGTGGGAAAAAAAAACAAGGAAGTTATATCCCATCCATGGAAGCGAAATAACGTTCAAGTTTGCGTGGCAATTCCCCCACTCTTTCGGCGCTTAAAATGGCTGCCGCTAGTGACGGGCACTGCCGATAAACTTTATTATCGTTGAAAACTTTCGGGCAACGTTTCTTATTGCATAAAAAAAATCGTTCATTGTCCCCGACTCCAAAAACACGTAACACTGTATATTGAAGCTAGTTATTTATTTTTTAAGCAACAATAGGCATATTCTTTATATATTTTAGTATTACAATTTCAATATCACACTAATATTGTAAAGAGAAAGTGTTTGTATTTTTTTTTGTTGGGGGTAATTCGGAACTACTAAACCTACTACCTAAATAAGAGAGTAGTTCGTATTCGTAGTAGTTCTTATTCTTTATAGTTGAGTAAACTACTCGCCTTGTACATACTGGTATCTGTGGTTGGTCCAAGTTTGGGGTAATCTTCGGAACTACTAAATCTCTCTCTCTCTCTCAGCCTAAAGACGTCCACTGCTGGACAAAGGCCTCCCCCAAGGATTTTATCCATGGGGGGTTTTGCCGTAATCGCCACGCTTGGCAGGCGGGTTGGCGATCGCAGTGTGATGGCATAGTACGCGGAAAGATGCTGCTGCCCATCCTCCGGTGTTTTAAATCCCTTAGTCGCCTCTTACGACACCCACGGGGAGAGATGGGTTGGTGCTATTCTAGGGCCACACCACAGGCCAGTCACACTACACACAGTACACTACACTACTAAATCTACTACCTAAATAAGCGAGTAGTTCGTATTTGTAGTAGTTCTTATCCATACTAATATTATAAATGCGAATGTTTGGATGTGAGTTTGTGAGTTTGTGAATTTGTGAGTTTGTGAGGATGTTTGTTACTCAATCACGCAAAATCTACTGGACGGATTTCGATGAAATTTGGTACAGAGGTAGATAATGACCTGGAATAGCACATAGGCTACTTTTTATCCCGGGAAAAAACACTGTTCCCGTGGGAAATTCACGCGGGCGAAGCCGTGGGCAAAAGCTAGTTCTTTATATATATATACTAGCTTTTTGCCCGCGGCTTCGCCCGCGTGAATTTCCCACAGGAACAGTGCTTTTTCCCGGGATAAAAAGTAGCCTATGTGCTATTCCAGGTCATTATCTACCTCTGTACCAAATTTCATCGAAATCCGTCCAGTAGATTTTGCGTGATTGAGTAACAAACATCCTCACAAACTCACAAACTCACAAATTCACATCCAAACTTTCGCATTTATAATATTAGTATGGATTCTCTAATTTCGGAATAAACAATATCCTATATGCTATTCCCTTTATATTGGTATTCCTATATTATTGGTATTTTTCTACCCGTGTACCAAATTTCAGTCCAAAACCGTCCAGTAGACTTTGCGTGTTTGAGTAACAAACTCACAAACGTCGTAAATTTCGCATTTATAAATCTACAACCAAATGTTTATCGATATAAGAAAATACACATCACTATAACGAAAATGACTTGGGTGAAATAATGAAAAATACAACAAACTAAGCTACCATGATACAAAATGTTTGTTTTATTATTTCAGAAGCATCAATTTACGTTGTGACAATCGTTAATTTCGAAGTAAAAACCGTGTAAAAACTAAAAATTGTTTGCTAACCTAAAAATGGTTACTTGAGGCTGATTTTGAGCACGACATTGCATTATTGAGCATCTAGGAATTTTGTAACGTAATTGCCCTATCACACTATATAAAAAAGGTATTTATTAGTCTTTATCTTAAATAAACTCAATATAAATAAGAAAAAACATTCAAATCACAAGAACACTTGACAGGTTATATACTACTGTATTTACGTTCGCTGGCTCTAACAATGGCGATTTTTTCCCACGCGTCCTAGAAACGGTGACGTCATCGCGAAATGTTGCCAAAAATAAGAAAAGTTAACCATCCCACTATCCTTTTTTACTTATGGCGTGATACTGAGGTTAAAAAGAGACAAACCTATTTTTTTTTGATTTGGCGTCGAAAAGCTTCATATTTGTATAATGAACAGTTTATATAATATGTTGAATGGACCACTTCCATAGATATAACTTCCTTGGAAAAAAACGACGACATCTTTTACTTTAACGCAGCCTTCGAAAAGGTAATAAAATATGATTAATGTACCTACATTTATACTAATGTAATCAAGCAAGAATCAATTAAGTCAAGCAATGCAATCAAGTTTGATTCCTTGAACGTGTCTCTAGAACTACCAGTCATATTTGAAAAAATATTTCTATATATGATACTCGTAGCCACCATACATGAGGAAAACCTAAAAATAGAAATAATTTAACGTGACCTAGAACTTCATTGACCCCTAGTACCTAATTTTACTAACGACACTTTCTAAATGTATGAAAATAATCAGTTAGTTACCACGATTTTTGTGTCAAATTTATTTAGCGATATAAAGGATAGCGTTTATAAAGTGTCGTTAATAAAATTGGGATTGACTTGTTCTAGGGGTCAATGAACTTTTAGGCCACGTTAAATGATTATAGCTTTAGCATTCTGGCTTTGCATCCGAAAAAAGGACAGGGGCGAAGTTGCGCGCGCGCCAATAAAAATGTTTAGAATGATCACTAACCTCTTAACACCATAGACGTACGCGATGCCGATGCACTCGCAGAACGCGATGATGAGGAGAGGGAAGTTCCCGCTGTACATGTCGAAGAGCAGGAAGATGTAGCTGCCGGAGCCGTGCGCGAAGCCCATGGATAGCAGGCAGCACATCAGGCACAGGCCGCCTGCAGGTTCATTAATACATTTCTATTAATAAAATTTGAGAGGAATTTTTTTTATGAAAGACTAGCCGCGCCCGGGATTTCGTTCCCGTGGGAATTTCGCGATAATAGTACCCTATGTGCTATTCCCGGTATTTTTCTACCCGTATACCAAATTTTCGGAGGCCAAGATCCTCTTTGGGTCGTCGAGCCATCGAAGTAAGTAAGTAAATTGTATCGAAATCCGTCCAATAAATTTTGCGTGATTGAGTAACAAACATCCTCACAAATTTACAAAGTCACATCCAAACTTTTACTTTTTAGCAAAAATATCGATATTTTTCTATGAAATGCTGCCAAGTTATTATCAAAAATGAATGCTGGTGCTTGATTTATACGAAAACGATACCAGACACGATATAATGTTTAAACAGAATAGGCACGAGTTCTTCGCTTGTAGCGCGCGGGGTGCACTCCTCCCCCTCCCCCCAATTGGAAGAGGTACTTTGTTGATGATGGTAACATATGTCAACACGAAATCTGGGACCATTACAATGTATATCAGAAGTCGAAAGCTATCCATGATATTAAATACAAAATTCTGCCATGACCGTGCAATAACAGAAAAAGTCCAAATTAAAAAAAAATCGTCCTAGTAACTTGCGCATATTTTGTAAACGATAGGTCCTAGCTATCAACATACACATCCAATTACAATATTATAAAAAAATTAATGAAGAACATTCTTCAGACAGTTTTTGCGTAGCTTTTACCGTCTTCATAAAAAAATAGAAAAGCGAAGATTTGGGACATAAAAGGGGGGTTAGGGGGGGAAAACATTCATTTTCATATCAATATTAAAATAGATATATGAAAGCTACATTCATGCCAAGTTTCATGCTTTCTTCCGGATGGGACCATAAAAACGATTTTTGTTAGGACAAGGAGCCGTACTAGTTTAATAAGGAAGTACCTATTTCGTTGCAATAATGAGAAAATTTCATATTTCCGAATTCCTTTATTTTTTAAATGTCTTTTTTTTTTCTTCGTCTTAATTACAATCATTTGATAAGTCACGTTTGAATCCTTACCTGTAAGATATTCCTTCCTCAAGTTCGGAAACAGCTTCATATCCACTATAGACGTGACCACTCCCTCCAGGGTGCCAAACTGGGAGTCGATCCCGAGCGTGAACAGCATTAGGAAGAACAGCACCGACCAGAACTGAGCACCGGGGAACTGGTTGATGGCTTCTGTGAAGATTATGAAGGCAAGACCGGTGCCTGAGGCGGTCTGAAAAGGAGAAAATGTCTGTCATACCTTGGAGCCCAAAGGAATGTAATTTTACAGTCGGGGGCAAATACAACTGACCCCCCTGACTAAATCCTATCTCCGACTGTACATGATGCAAGTGTGGGTTGGTCGTGAAGGTTCCCTCTATTGGTTGAGCTTTGCGATGGCTGACCCTCGCGTCAACTCGTGAACGGGTATTGCTAGGGGGAACTGGTCTGCTCGATTCTGATTCGAATTTTATTTTTATTCTTTGTTTCTTAATATAACCATTTCATTATGGTTATTCGATCACAAAATAACGTGTTTTGTTATATTATATTTGTTTCTTATATTTTATTTTACTTTTGACTGTACATAGTCTAGTGTATGTATAAAGATTATAATTAGCCCCTCTGGCATGTTAGGTGACCAAGACTGTTTCATGAGTTTCTTTCGGCATTTCTTCTCAGCAGTGGTCGTTCCGAAATGCTAGTAGTTTGTAGTTTTGAGACATAATATACTTATATAATGACTACTTATTTGACGTGAAGAAGCCTTCTTTGAAGGCCAAATTTCAATAAAAATGTCTGATTTCAAGTAGCTTGCGATATGTTTAGTTTAGGGACTTGCGCAGGTTACATGCATCGTTTATAGAAGTGAGTGAGTGCAACGGCTCGAGCATGTACGTACAGTGTGTACAGTCATATGCAGAGAAACCTAAGTCCCTGAGATTGGATTCTGTGAGATCAGGGAGGTCACGACTGTACCAGCGCGAGCCAAGTATTGTATGCATGTAGCATTCGCATTTTGCACAAATAGGTTGCGCATATTGCACGCCTGTCAGAAAATCCACCGGTATGACTTAAAATTAGATAATCCTTATACTAACTAATATTATAAATGCGAAAGTGAGCTTGTTTGTTACCTCTTCACGCTTTATCTACTGAGCCAATCTTTCTGAAATTTTGCATACACATAGTAAGAAGTATTAAGAAGGACATAGAGTACATTTCATTCCGGGAAAAAGCACTGTTCTCTTGGGAATTAACGCGGGCGAAGCCACGGGGAAAAGCTAGTTAAAAATAAATCATGATGTTTAAATAATTCTTAAACAAAGAATTATTTAAACATCATGCAGGAAATCTTATTCCCTTAATTATGTCTTTGAGACAATCAAGTAATTAATGGTAATGACTTACATTATCTAATTCCTTCTGAAGATCGCACTCCGGCAAATGAGGCATTAATAAGTTGGTCAAATTCCCATTTCTATTCACCGACACCATCTGCCCGGCATCCGGGAAAACCACAGACTCATACGCGGGCCCAAAAACGTCCAATAACGTCGCATTCCGATCTTCCAAACATTTTTCATACACCATTGTGGCTTTGAAGCCTATAATCGAAAAAACGACGATGCCAGCGAACATAGAAGTTAGGCAGTTCGTCATAGAGACCATTATCGCGTCTCTGTAACAGTTGTTATCGACAGGGTTGTACGACGAGAAGGCAATTAGGCCGCCGAAAGCTAGGCCAAGCGAAAAGAATATTTGGGTGCCTGCCTCTAGCCAGACGACAGGGTCTAAAATTGTGTGCCACTTCGGAGTGAAGAGATGGATGAGGCCGTCGCTCATCCCTTTTAGTGTGATGCCTCTGAAGAAGAATATAACTAGGACAATGTACGGAAAGGTGGCGGTGACGTAGACGACTTTGCCAGATGAAGCTATGCCTTTGATCATGCACATGTAGACGAGGATCCAGGCTATGACGAGGGCTAGTGCGATTTTGTAGTTGAAATTTTGTGGGTAGTTGATGTCGTCCGAGATTTGGAGCGTTGTTCTGTACCAGAAGTACTGGGTTGGACTGCTGACCTGTAACAAAGACAGTTATTTGTAATGTCCAACATTTCTAAAAATCTTGTTTGTTTGTTTGTAATATCTTTATTGTACTAAGTAGGCGGGGCATTTAAATTTTTTTACCGACAAATTCCTACAACCATGATTCTTATACTTAACATTATTTTGATGTTTTAAGACATCTTTATATAAAAAAAAAAGAATTTTGATGATCCGATATGAAATGGGAGGGGTAAATAAACTATACTGAATTGCTCGTAAACAAAAAAGTTTACAATAGAGATTACTGTTCACAATTAATTAATAAGACTTCATTTACCTGTAAATAAAAGTTGGCCGGTTTATAATAAGGCTTTCTAGTCATAAAATGTATTTTTAACGTTATAAATGTCAATATGATTTTTATTTAATTACAGGAAATCGGGTTCATAAACATGAGTCGTTTTTTAAAATTAAGATTGAATAATTCACATTACGTACGAATATACAATTTTCTGGCATGTAGAATTAAAAAAATTTAAAAGTTAATAAAAAAAACTGTTGTAGTCACCCTTATAAAAATTGAAGATATGGTTCATTACAATAGTATACGAATAATATATAAAAGTCACCATTGCTGGATTTTTTGTTTTTGTACAGGATGTTTTTAAAGTATAAAAATTACAACTCATTAAAAAATCCATTTCGGATTGTTATTTATTGGTGATTTTTTAAATCAAGCTTTTATTATTCGTAAGGAAACATGTAATAAAAAATCACCCTGGTAGGATTTTTTGTTTGAGAGTTATAACAATATGAGTCTTATAATAGCGTTTAAAAAAAAACGGCGGTGGTGATTTTTTTACACTTAAATTTGCAGTTGTAATATCATAATCTATGTAGTTTATAAAAATCACCATCGTAGTATTTAATGTGAACACCTCCATACAACTGAAAATTCACAGCCCCGACTATAAGGATACACAGTGAACTTAACATAACTAAAAAGGTAAATATACAATGACGGACTTATCCCATGAAGGGATCTCTTCCAGTCAACCAGCGATAGATTGAGAGGATATATTTACTCAGTAAAAGGGTAGAAGTAAGTACGCACAAACAGAAGAAAAGAGATTAGTACATATACATAAATATGATACATAAATAATATACTTATAGATGTAATATAATAATACATATGACTACTTATGGGAAAATTAGAAAAGGAATAGAAAAAAGACTACGTATAGCTTAAATAATTGAAGTAACATGCGATGATTGTAAAAGTTTTGATTTGAAAGAAGATAGGGAAGGAGCCATCTTCGAGAGAGGAATCGAAGAGGAATCTTTCTTTTTTTAATCTTAATAAGTCGTAAATAGAGACATCGTGCCAAGAATACGTTGCCAGGTACCATTCCGCTGTGCAAAATAGTCCCATCAAAATAAATCCCTATCTAAAACATTTCAAGGCTTAGAATTTTCGACAAAGATATTTCTTTATATCCAAATATTTAGCCTAAGCGAAGGCCAGATGATGCCACAATTCATTAAGCCGATAAGGCTCACATAAAGGAAATGGCAAAATAACGCCATTTATAACATTTTCCGTCTTTGTGGACAGATTGAATCTTTTTCCCGCGTATATTTTTATCGCTCAACGCCCACGACCCTTGGGAATTCGTTGTGAAGTTATTGACGAGTACGAACTTTGCACTTACCGGTATAAGTGTGTGTTCCGAGTTTTGAACGAAGT
The DNA here is from genome assembly GCA_018467065.1 of Ephestia elutella. NCBI lineage: Eukaryota > Metazoa > Arthropoda > Insecta > Lepidoptera > Pyralidae > Ephestia > Ephestia elutella. The sequence continues at coordinate 2,960,640 of CM031592.1, read as the reverse complement.
TTTTAATAAAGACTTTAATGTTGGCTTAGGGATTTATATTAAATTCTTACAATGCTCTTATATAAACATAATTTATATTATCCATTCTATGTCAAAAATCTAGAACCACAAGAAGAATACCGGGAATAGCACATACTTTTTATCTTATTTTGTTTTTCCCTTAGTCATAGAAAAAAAAATCATTTCTTCTAAGTTTATGGATTTTCCTGAAAATAAGGACTCAGCAAGTTTTAATTTCAGATGACTTTTATCACTTGAAAAATAACACAAACCTAACCAAACAATCGACCAGCTTAAACAAACACTGCGGCAGAAGTTATGCAAACACGAAACGAGAGGAAAGGCACTTTGATATTTGTAAAGGCATTTAAGAGCGAAAACTGGTAACTTAACAGCTTTTTAATTCACTTGTTCAGAACTTCTCAAGGTTAATTAAAACAATTGCTTTCTACGTAAACACAATATCACGTTTCCTTCCGGGGTAGACAGAGCCAAGAGTCGATTCGTTAATGCCATAAATTTACCTATGTAAAAGTTAGAATGTTTGGCACTCAAGCACGCCATAACAGCTAACTTGATATAATTAAGTCCTAAACATCTGTAACAACCGCAACTATTTCATCCAGAAGTTTTTGCGCTATGAATGAATGAATTAATTTTTATTGCTGTAAACATGGTAATAAAATAGTTGTTATAATACATAAATTTTCAGGAAACACATGTTTAGTGATACTGCAATTCAATTAAAGAGTCACATTTATTTGAAACATTTCATATGTTGTGATATCAAGTCAAGTTGTAAATATTCTACTACATTGCGCACAAACATACAGACAGACAGATAAAAAATCTAAAAAGAAAGCATTCTTGCTTCTAGGCCAATAGTTACAGTTTAATTAAATACTAATATAAAAACTATGTATGTATTGATTGATGCCAAACAATCAAACGTGGATTTCATCCATAAAGTAATTCATCTAACTAAATGAATGAGATGTGCACATAAAACAAAGAGCAATTCATTACAGAATGAGACCAAAGAAACAACGTATAGATGAGCGCTCAATGGGCTCTGATTACGGTCTAAGGGCCGCCCGGTGAAGTACGAAATTGAGCCATTTACGTAAGAAACTTGGTTCAAGTATAATTTAGGATTCTCCATAATCCTCCACCTACTTACATTTACATACATATGATAGTGACGTCAATTTGAAGATCTACGAAGATTATTCACACTTGATAAAAGGTTTAACCTATCTACTTTGGCTATTTGAGGAATAACCAAAGTTTTAAGAAATACCAATAAAGTTAACTTGATTTTAACAAAAAAATAACTGTTATTAGCCAATTGGCTTTGGTTACATATTGCAAAAAGTTATGTAGTCACTTTTTGTGTTAAGGGTTGACGAAAGTTTGGTTGTAATATAAGTAAGTACCTAAGTATTTTTTTCAGTGTACCAGCTTGTTTTTAGGGTCATCACTTCCGTGGGAATTTAGGTATAAAAGGTACCCTATGTTATCTTTCCGATATTTTCCTACCTGGTTACCTGTTCATCAAAATCCAATAACAGATTTTGGATTAGTAATAATTAAAGAAAAACTACTCGAATTTAACATAAAATAAATTGGTTATGGACAGACTCTGGAAGGTCATAAATAGAGTGGTATTTTTTTTAATTTATCTATCCTAATAGATCGTGAAACATACGTACATATCTATACCAAGTGCATGTACTTATGTTTCACGAATAAATGATTATTTCTTTCTTTCATCCAAGTAAAAGTTAGTAAAGTAATACAATCATTTCAACATAAAATAAAATACCGAAGAAACGAATTGTAAAAATAAGAACGATCCAATTTGGTGACTTTTTTTAGTATAAATTACATTTCCGTTCATCATGGGGCCAATATTGTTTCATGAATTGCTTTCTGAATTTCTTCTTACTTCAGTTTGCCATTTCAAAATACTAAAAAGATTGTAAATTTTGTCTTATCCCACTGTCTAAGTATCCATACTAATATTATAAATGCGAAAGTTTGGATGTGAGTTTGTGAGTTTGTGAGTTTGTGAATTTGTGAGTTTGTGAGTTTGTGAGTCTGTGAGTTTGTGAGGATGTTTGTTACTCAATCACGCAAAATCTACTGGACGGATTTCGATGAAATTTGGTACAGAGGTAGATAATGACCTGGAATAGCACATAGGCTACTTTTTATCCCGGGAAAAAGCACTGTTCCCGTGGGAAATTCACGCGGGCGAAGCCGCGGGCAAAAGCTAGTAATATTATAAATGTGAAAGTGAGTATGTTTGTTTGTTACCTCTTCACGCTTTATCTACTGAACCAATCTTCCTGAAATTTCGCATACACCTAGCTGGAAGTACGGAGAAGGACATAGGGTACCTTTCATCCCGGGAAAAGGCACGATTCCCGTGGGTAATTCACGCGGGCGAAGCCGCGGGCAACAGCTAGTTATTATATAAATGCAGAGTTTTGATATGTGCCAGTATATTTGTTACTCAAACAGACTATATTTATTGGACGGATTTCGATGAAATTTGGTACACGGGTAGAATACACCTTTAATTTGACATTTAAAGTTCTATTATTATTTGACAACTTTGTAATTTTCTACGCCTCAGCTGGCAAAATATCTTTAACACTATGTTTTTATTGACCATCCTGTCAACACAATATTTTAAAGGAAAACATGATTATGATTATAAGTGCTTATAATAGGGCACATTTTATCTCGAAATTCTCATGGGAGCGAAGCCCCGGGACGCAACTAGTAATATTTTAGGGCGTTTTGCTACTAAGAATAACATTTATATTTTGATCATCTCACACGCTCTATTTATTAAATTTAATCTGCGTCCATTTTTCAACCGACTTCCCAAAAAAGGAGGAGGTTATGTTTCTATGTATGTATGTTTTTTTTTATATATGTTCGCCGATTTCTCCGCCTATAGAGGACTGATTTCCGAAATTATTGTTTTATTCGAAAGAGTATATTCCCAAGTTGGTCCCATTTTAACCACGTCAGAATCTGTTCGATAATTTAAAAGATACCTAACAAAATATAAAAATTCAAACATTGGATTATAGAGCAAAAGCCCGCGACAGCATGCCCTTCCTTATTTTGAGAAAACTTAAGATTCCCTATGCATGTGCCCAACACAGAAATAGCGATGAGCGACTATAAAAGTTGGATCATGATTGCTTAGACAGATAATTTGTAGCAATCATATTTAAAGTGGTAGCTTAATTTTTTTTTTTAAAGATTTTATTCCGAATAATATGAGAAATCATGCCATCCATTGCCAAGCCATTGGTGCAGATACAAACCCCTGCTAGACATTGTAACTATACTAAATAATAGTCATGTTTGTTTTATTATTATAGCTGAATTTAATAATACTTTGAGAGGTCCCCCAAAGGTGCTTTCGACCTATAAAAATCACTTTTGCTATCCATATTACCTGCATAAGCAAGAAGATTCAAACTTTATGCGTAGTCGCTAATATTTTTTACACGTATATCCCACACAGAGACAAATTCAGCATTTTTGAAATAAGGATGGTTGGTCGTCGCGGGTTCTTGGTCTATTTATGTGCCAAAAATTCCGTGGAATTCTGACAAGTTCTGACATTTCAAATCAAACTGACATAAAACGTTTTGATTTCTTAAATTTTGGCCAGTGAAAAAATAAGTTTAAGTTTTCATGACAACAAAATTTTGCCAAGTGCAATAAAAATGATAAAATATTTTTTTTTCCCAAAAAATTAACCGACTTCCGTGGTAAAATTTAAAATCATGAAATAACTTAATAGGCAGAAAGAAAAATGTATTGGCATGCTACCTACTGAATGAGGTGAAGTCGGTGCCAAATTAAAAATTAGATAATCTAAATTAACATTAGAATCATGTATAATTAAAATGTCTAATATCCTTACTCCTGCACTTGGCACCGACTTCACCTCATTCAGTAGGTAGCATGCCAATACTTTTTCCTTTTTGATTAATCTCATGATTTTAAGTTTTACAATGGAAGTTGAAATATATCTGGATTTATCAAATAATAATACGTGTTGCTTGAAAGACTTATATTTTACGACAAGACACATGACAATAAAAATCTATGGCTAATACAAAAGATGACAAACTCTTTGGAGGCCACAGCTACACCTCCACCCTTAAAACATTACCTTAAAACCTTATAATTCCACTTACACACAACAACAACACTGAGTGTAAGTTAACCCGTTAATCAAATTCAAAACCATAACGCTTGGGCGGTTTGCGAACCCTTGCTGGACGCGCTTCACTGACGCAAGACGCACTAGGACGGTCAGGAGTGTGCTGCTCTCGCAAAGGAGAGGGTGCAATCGTCGGCGCGCGTTCCGGCTCCGGAGAGCCCGGCTGACTCGCCAACCGACCACCATCCGGCGAATTCGGCTGACTCACCAACCCACCACTATCCTCCTCACCTCCGCCATCATCGTTACCCGGAGAAATAAGCGAACCGCGCAGACTATTGCTTTGCATCCTAGATGTTGTTAGCGACGCTCTGCCCTTCAACTGATCTATATGCCTGTGTACCTCAGTTCCATTTCCGGCTAAAATATTATAATCCGTATTTCCGAGCCTTTTAGTTACCAGGCCCGGTACCCATTTATCAGGTTGTCGGTACTGCCTAAACCAAACCGGGTCGCCTACGTTTATCTGTCTTTCGGACCCGCCCGCTGACTCCCGCTGTCTCAGTTGGACAGACCTGACGCGAGCCTCAAGGTTGGGCTTCAAACAATCCAGCCGAGTTCTCAATGATCTACCCTGCAAAGCCTGTGCTGGGCTGACACCCGTGGTGCTATGTTCTGTATTGCGGTAAGTAAGTAGGTACCTATCCAACGCTGTGTCAACATTAATTTTCTGTTTAAGCGCCTTTTTAATAACATTCTTACAGATTTTTACGGCATTCTCGGCTGCTCCATTCGAGGCTGGGTGATAGGGCGCGGACAATACCTGTTCAACACCATTTCGACTTAGAAACTCTTTAAATTCTGCACTAGTGAACGGAGGCCCATTATCACTGACAACCTGCCTAGGAATTCCAAATCTTGCCCACAAATTTCTTAAGACACCTATTACCGCTTGAGCTGTCGTTCCCCTCATCCGAATCGCTTCTAACCATTTTGATCCTGCATCTACCATAACCAGATACGTGAGCCCATCAATTGGGCCTAAGAAGTCGAGATGTAACCGGACCCAAGGTCGTGCCGGCCACGGCCACGAACACGGCACATGCCTCGGGGGCGCGTCCGCTTCCACCGCGCACACCGTGCATGCGCGGCACTGCGCCTGTATCGCTTCGTCCATGCCCGGCCACCACACATAACTTCTTGCCAGACTTTTGGTTTTAACTACCCCCATGTGTATATCGTGCAGCTCCTCGAGAACCTTATTCCGACAAGCACTGGGGACGACCACACGATGACCCCACATAACAATACCTAACTCAGTGTACAGCTCATCCTTTCTATTGAAATAGGGTTTGAGACCCTCTAACTCGATTGAACTAGGCCAACCGTTCCTAATGTAGCTCGTCACTCGACTGAGTAATACATCCCTACTGACTTCTTTTTTAAGAACAGTATAGTCCAAAAGCAAGGCATCTGACGCAAAATGAAGATATGTTTGTTCTGGAACCTGACCAGCTTCCTCGCTTGTGCTCTCTTTATGTGATTTAATCAGCCTCGACAATGCATCCGCTGTATTTTTATCAGTAGAAACATATTCTATGTTAAAGTCATAAGCTGTAAGAATGATCGCCCAACGTTGAAGTCTACTAGCAGCTGTCACCGGAACACCCCGCCCTGGACCAAAAATGGTTACTAAGGGCTTATGATCAGTTCGTAAAATAAATTTTTGCCCGTATAAATATTGGTGAAATTTTGTGACGGCGAAAATAATAGCTAAAGCTTCCTTATGTATCTGGCTATAATGAATCTCATGTTGTGTAAGAGCGCGCGACGCGTAGGCCACCGCGCGCTCAGAGCCATCGGGCCCACGCTGGGCCAGCACCGCGCCGAGACCCCGAGCACTCGCGTCGCACGTCAGCACGCATAACCTACTACTATCGTAATGAGCTAACGCCTCAGTGCTTGTTAATTTCTTTTTAATATTCTTAAAAGCCTCTTGGTGCTCCCTGCTCCACTGCCAAGCTACACCTTTCTTTAATAAGCTGTATAACGGACTTGTGTAATAACTCAAGTTACTTATGAATTTACCATAAAAATTCACCATACCCAAAAACGAACGAAGTTCCGAAACACAACTCGGGAACGTCATTTCTAAAATCGGTTTAATTTTATCCAGAATCTACACTCACGCCATCCTTATCTATCATGAAACCCAAAAATTTAACCTTGTTGGCTAAGAAAACACATTTACTTTTTTTCAGTTTTAGACCATTTTCACCTAACCTAGTTAGTACTTTATTCAAAGTATTAAAGTGCGAATCTATATCTCTGCCCATAATTAAAATATCATCAAAAAAACTGATTACGTTTGGAATATCTTTAAGTAGATTTTGCATTATTTTCTGGAAAATACCTGGGCTTGAAGCAAGGCCAAAGACAAGCCTGTTGTACTTAAATAACCCCCGATGTGTATTAATCACTGTAAACATTTTGGACGGTTCATCCAGTTCACATTGATTATAAGCATGAGATAAATCTAACTTACTGAAATAAACATTACCATTAACACTAGTCAACAAATCCTCTACCTTTGGAACTGGGTACCTATCCACAAACAAACACCGATTAAGTGTCACCTTATAGTCTGCGCAAATTCGTATTCCACCGTCCTTTTTGTTAACGATGACAAGGGGAGTGGCCCAATCGGAAGCGTCTACCGGCTCAACGACGCCGGCACGCAGCATGGCGTCCAGCTCCGCATCGACGCGGTCGCGTAGTGCGTATGGCAGCGGCCGTGCACGGCAGTACACCGGCGCCGCACCCTCCCGCACATGCAGTGACACCTTACCGCCAGTGAAACGCCCCAACGATTCCTCAAATAACGATTCATGCCTGGAAATTAATTTTGACAACATTTTATTTTTAATTCCACATACATTCATTACATTTATTGGAACAGCAGGTATATCGATTCCCAGCTCCGCTAACCATTGCCTACCCAACAGACTAGTGCTACCATTATTTATAACATACAAGTGCAGCCTTTTTGTAATACCCTTATATGTGACATTCACATCTAAATACCCTAATGGATGTATTCTGGAACCATCATAAAATTTAAGAGTTAAATCAGACGATAATAACTTAAAATTGCTAAATAACTGTTTATATGTCCCACTACTTATACAAGAAATTGCAGAACCTGTATCAATTTCCATAATTAACTCACAATTTTCAATTTTAATTGATAAACATACCGGTTTATAACATCCCAATGACATTAAGTGTAATGCCTCTTCCTCAAAGTCGATCCCCTTTTCCATGTCGTCCACGCACTCAGGCCCGCCCTGGTATTCCAAACCAGGTTCGGAGTCACGTTCGTACCCGACTTGATCATCCCGCACCCAGTACTGGTTGGAGCTCGCCGCCCGCGAACCCTGGGCCCCGCCGCCGCCGCGACGACTCCACTCCGGCGCCGCGGAACCCCCGCTGGCGCCAATACCGCGCATCCCACGTCGCGCTGCGCCTACCAGGCCCACCGACGCCTGTCCCCGACGACTTGCTTCACCAAAAGTATTACTTTTCTTCCCGGGGCATACTCTTCTCAGATGCCCAATCTCTTGACAATTCGAACAGATATAAGAACGGAAACGACATTCAGTCTGACGATGTCCATCTTCGCCGCACGCCCAGCAACATAAAACGTCACGTCGAGCAAGTGATTGGCTGCCTGCACTGGCCGATCCACCGCGCATAATCGCGTTCATCGTGACAGAACTGACCGACCCTCCTACAACGCTATGCGAATCTCGCTCTGCCGCTTCCAAACAGCTCGCAAGGGTTACCGCCTTTTGCCATGACAACTTTTCCTCAGCAAACAACCTTTGCCTGATCAGGTCGCTCCTAATCCCGCAAACGAACTGATCTCTCATATTATCGTCTAAGGCCGTACTGAATTCGCAGAAGCGAGACAACTTTTTAAGTTCAGCTACAAACGCCGCCATCGATTGTTCGCCCTCTTGCCGACACTGACGGAACTTGTAGCGCTCAGCCAAATATGAAGGCCTTGGCTGAATGTGATCACACATTAACTTAACGATATCGCCAAACGAGCACTCTTTTGGCTTTTTCGGGCTACATAAATTTATCATGAGCTCGTAAGCCGCATCACCAACAACAGAAATAAGAGTTGGTACTTTGAGCCCTTCTTTTTGTTTCGTTGACAAGGAAAAACATCTCGAGTCGATCACAATAGTTCCGCCAATTTCCATTTTCCACATCAAACGCCGTTAACTTATTGGTAACCCCCGACATTTTATTAACAGGATAATCCCACCTCGTTAGCCACTGAAATATATCTGGATTTATCAAATAATAATACGTGTTGCTTGAAAGACTTATATTTTACGACAAGACACATGACAATAAGAATCTATGGCTAATACAAAAGATGACAAACTCTTTGGAGGCCACAGCTACAGAAGTCGGTTCATTTTTTGGGAAAAAAATTATATTAATTTAAAGAAACATAGATTTAAGGTGTCGGTAAATTCAATAGAAATTTGATAAGTGCTAGGTACATTGATGTAGGTATCTTTGAAAATATTTTGATACGAAAATATATAGCTATGTTAATTTAGCTAACAGTTCTCCGAAATGTGTACAATAATAACTGGACATGCTAATAGCCCAGTCATGAAGCATGAAAAGTGTGTATTTAACTACACAAATAAAAGTTGTTTCACGGTATAAAAATACATTTTCTTTCCATTCCGTATATGATTATTGTGAATTTCATAATAGTGATTAATCCTACTTCTTACTAATATTATAAATGCGAAAGTTTGGAAGTGAGTTTGTGAAATTGTGAGGATGTTTGTTACTCAATCACGCAAAATCTACTGGATGGATTTCGATAAAATTTTATATACGGGTAGAAAAATACCAAGAATAGCACATTACTTTTTATCCCGAAACTTCCACGGGAGCGAAGCCCCGGGACGCGGCTAGTTATATTATATATTTTCCAGCTTCATGGATTAAACTTATATATGTTCTATGATTAGAACCAAAATATGTATAAAGAGTTTAGAAATACATATAAGCAAAGAAAAAATTGAGCTCCGCAGATTGCAGACCTTGAAAGGGAGATATTAGGAGCACCCATAATCGGAGAGCATGTACGAAGAGAGTAATGAGTGTAGTGTAGAGGAAGCAAGAGAGATCTGTAAGGATCGTAGCTAGTGGAAATCGCTAGACTGCTTACCCCCACGGGAAAAAAGCGTAACAATATGTATGTATGTATGTAAAGAAAAAAAATTAGTCAGTTAAGATTACCAAGTTTCAAAAAATTATTGTCTACGCTTTTTAATCATGTCTATCTACCTTCTGCACAGTTCCCATAAAATACATTTCAACCTCATAAAATGCAATTCGTCTGTCTGAACATCAAGGCATCAAGTTACTTAAGGGCTCTCAGTAAGTGAAAAGGGCAATATTGGCTGTTTAAAGAATTGAAGAGTTTTCGCCCTGAAATTTCTGATATGTATTGTAGAACGTATGTTTAAAGGGAGGACTGTTTCCAAAACACGATGGGAAAAATTTTGCTCGATAGAAAAAAATCCTGAAGTTACCTCTAAAATTTCATATGAATACAGATAACATCCGTGTTTTAATAAAAAATGTTTTAAAATCACCAACACAAAGGTAAAACTAAACATTTCTATTAACTTTTTGATAAAAATGTGAATGGCGCGCAACCGGGACGCCCCCCCCCCCTCCCCCCCCGCCTCAGCCGCTTCATATGAATTTTCGCTGACCGCCTAACCCCCCTTAATGAACGAGACTAATTTAAAATATAAAAATTGTGCCCTGAAGTACTAGTAGATGATGAGTAGATGTTTATTAATTAAAGACTAGATAAAACATATTTAAACATGATACTTCAAATAGCTTTCAAAATGTGAATGACCTCGCGCTTAAAAATGTTATAAAAATTTCATACGAGTCTCTTGCTACGATAATCGCTACGACGCGACGTAGGCGTCTACGAGCTACGAAGCGTAGCCGCGTAGGCGTGACAGTTCCATACATTGCTTTTATTTATGAGGAGAGCAAATAGTCCCGTCCTGTACTACAATGATACTGAAAATTCGTAAAAAATAAAAGGAAAAATTTGCCCTTTGCTTCGCACGCGTAAATTTGGTTTTTCACCCATTGCAACTTCTTAGAGAAGGAATTTCCAAAACGTATTTCTTAGTGTTGGCTTACACTATACAGGGTTACTAGTACATCGACCTACATCCGGTGAGAGGTGTTACTACAAAACAAACTATTTTCACCCCCTATTTCCTTATCCAAAAGTTAACAGTTTCAGAGACATTTCACATAATAAATGTTTTTAGAAAATGGTCACCTTTACGTGGATATAGTCTTGTATTACTTTTTTTATAATATCCTACCTCTCAACGGATGTAGGTAGACTTAACAGTAACCCGCTGTATAAAGAACCTCTCTGAAAATTTTAAGTTTCTATGTTAAGAAGAAAAAAAAATTAAACAGTTGGCAATGGAGAGAGAAAAATGGAAGATACTACACCGACAAGAGCCTCGCTCTTAAATTTGATGATGATGATGTTAAGAGGTTTCGTCTCTGCGTTGATAATCTCAATTATTATTAAACAAATGATGATTCGTTTAAAACTGAGATGGCAATATAATAAGACAGAGAAACAGTTATAGAGTAGCGAGGCATGTGTGGCGGATAACTCACCATAATCTTGTCTTCACTAATGATACCATTCGACAGAAAATACAAATAATGGAATTAATAACTTGTGATCGAGACACGCACGTACTTGTGTACAAACTTATTGTCTACGTCGTAGGCGTCTACGAGCTACGAAGCTACGAGAATGTCTACAGACTCTTCAAGGGTAATGACCTATGAAATTGGATTGAATTTGTCAAATATCAGTGAGTATAATAAAGGCCTTTTTCTTAAGAATTTATAGACATCTGTACGGTAGACAAAAAGGCATTCCCTAATTATTATGCTAGAAATTAAATTTTAACTACATTAAAATTCTAAAAACTGCCTACTGTGAGGCATGGAATCAAAAAAGCATTCCTGTTAGATAAAAACATTGTTAGCAAATCAAAAAAGCTATAAAAATCGACAACCACACATTCCACGCTGCCATATTTAGAACGTATTAGAAATTTAGAACAACAAACTTTGCTCCTTTGCGTAAAATATTTGTGTCATTAGCCTAGACATAGGAATGGTAATTCCGGACAAATAATGCCCTTTCTTAACCCTCATTGTTCTCCAAACGTAACAATGGCCATTATATCCAGCCTTATTCAAGCAATTATAGCTTTGTTAACCCGAAGATGTGTTAAGAGTTTGAACTGATATGTCACTACATAGTCGCATGTTTATGGAGAGTGTTTATGTTTAAACGTTTACAAGAACTAATGAATAACAGTTTAGAGCCCCGCTCCGGTTTCGCTCGGGAGAGTCGGGAGGTAAAAACATATCTTTCAATTGGTGAAAGAATTTTTGAAATCGGAAAAACTTCCTCTTTATAATATTAGTGTGAAAAGTAATGAACAGTCATAGTAGTTTATGCAACTGATACAAATTGAGAGGCATTAAAACATGAGTGTGGTTTTATGAAACGAGCCGAAGGAGAGTTTCATAATAAGATATAACACGAGTGTTTTAATGCCTAATTATGTACAGTTGCATACACTATTTTATCTTCACTCATAAGAACAATTAAAATTAAACAAAGTAAGTAGCTAGGTAACAAAGAAAAAATCATAGCGGGAAAATAAGTTCAAACTACGAATACGCGCCCCACTTTTTTCATACTGCACGTGCGTGCGCCTCTTTTTTACATTCAGCCTAAAACAATAGCCAATTTAGAAATTAAAAAGTAAAAGTGTACTATAATAGTACATTGTGATATAAGTGCGGTAAGTTGAAAATTACAGCCGAGGCGATATTGCTAGCCCGAGCCGTAGGCGAGGGCTACAAGAAAGGCAGAGGCTGTAATTTTCAAAGCGCACGTATGTCATACGACGTTTTATAACATATTTGCGAGGAAATATTTAAATAAAACTCGGAAAACGACAATACCAAAGAAAAAGCGCGCGATATAATTTTACTTGTTCACAAATTATAATTAATAATAAATTATAATTATTAATAATTCATTATAATTATTCGAAATCGCAATTATAACGCCTTTTGTCTCCAAGTCTATTCTAATAACACCTCTTATTACAATCCCATGGTTAGAATGTGTCGCCAATACAATGATATTTTGGTATCTAATAGAGATAGACATTTATCACTCTTCTCTATACAAGTTTCTCATCTAAAGGACAATAACACCAATAACTAGATTTATTACAGTTTATTCACTAAGTATTTTAAGTAACTTTCAATACTTTCACTTATTGCTGTCTTTTTCTACACATTTTTTATTATGTTTAATATCATTTCTTTGCTTTCATAGTCACTCTAGTGTATAATAATTTAAATTTGAAGTTAAAACCATTCTAGGCAAGCATATGTTTGGGTTACAAAGTAGATCTAAACTTTTGTGAACTCTAATTATTTATCGCTCTCTTGATTGTAACCTGTTTTGTGTGCTACTGAATAAAGAATAAATTAGCGATGCGCGCGCATCAGCGCTTTTTTTTAAGGCAGCTCAAAAAACAGCCAGTATTACTAATAAAGTAAATTAATATTTTTGTGTTTTGTTACAGATAAATAGTTATGGAGGAAAATGGTTGTAATTTATAGTCAAAATTAATTTAAAGAATTAAATTTTTATTTATTTTATCTCCTTAAGTTAGTTTTATTCATAAAATATTGACCACTTTTCTGACATAAAAACTCTTTGCTAAGATTTAAAAAAGTATCGTTCGTTTTTAGACGGAGCGTGCGTTTTACTTTACAATAACGCACAAGTGCGTTATGAGATACAATACAATATTGAAATTGGTGAAATAAGTGACACTTTACGAGCAAATATGTTATAAAAATTAAAAAGTTATTTTACGATACATCTAGCGGTACTATAATTACTTTTATATACACTCATGTCGAAATATTCGAATTACGAATTTGAAGATGGTTTTATAAAGACGTACTTTATCAACCCACATAATATATCACTATCACTATCACTATCATCACTATCATCACTATCACTACATAGTATAAAACAAAGTCGCTTTCTCTGTCCCTATGTCCCTTTGTATGCTTAAATCTTTGAAACTACGCAACGGATTTTGATGCGGTTTTTTTAATAGATAGAGTGATTCAAGAGGAAGGTTTTAGTGTATAATTTGTTTAGGTTTTGTGTATATTTGTTGAAATATGACGATAATTGTTAAGGAAGTCGGAAAAAATTTAGCCGCCCGGCAGCTTTCATCGAAAACGCCGTCCAATCCCTAAGAGATGTATCAAAACCATGTATGGAAGAATTGTGTATCTATAATAGGTCTACAAAAAAGTCCGCGATAGCATATATCTAGCTTTTATATTTCAGCCACAATAACCACTTTTATGTTTTAAAAATAATTAAAATCCTTAGGTGTTTTTTAACTGGTGATAATAACCACAGTTTATTAATCCTTATCAAATTAAACAAGTCTATCATCACAAGTACTTAATATATTTAATATTTGCTTTTTACTGCATGTAATTTGGATCAATAGTTTACGAAATACTATGAGTTATCCAATGCGCCGCGTAACCACCTTGCACTCGCAAAGACGCTAGGCGCAGTATAGGTATATAAATAAGTACTGCGGGCGCATTTTCGTATCTATTTATTTTAGGAGGTAAGCTCTAACTAAAAGACCAACTAATTTCAAAAACAAACTTAACTTTGTAGTTCGATCCCAAGGATTCATACTGCATTGAGCGCAAAAATAAGTTTGTAACACTTTTTTTTAGACATACAACACCATACAACTTTCAGATTTATTCCTGTACAAGTACTGTTAGACCTTTCTTTTTGCCAAATTTCATAATTTTAGGTCAACGGGAAGTACCCCATAGGTTTTGATCGCTGTCTGAAATCGCAAAATATGCAAAAAATCGCAACATTTACGGTACCAATAACTCCTGATCGCGTTGACGTATAATTTTGATTATTTTTTTGCTGAAAGAGACCATGGATCCGAGTAGGTATTCGATATCAATTTGATACCTTTAAGCAAAAATTTAAATCGGCCTTTAAGCGTTCCTGAGAAAAAAAAATTTGACAGACAGACGGACAACAAAGTGATCTTATAAGGGTTCCGTTTTTGCCTTTTGAGGTACGGAACCCTAAAAACAAATATATTGTCCACCCGAGCGAAGCCGGGGCGGGCCGCTAGTAAGTTATAAAATAAAAGTCATCATTCAACTTTTTAATTTTTATAGTACACTTTTACTTTTTAATTTATTATATGCTATGATTTTAGGCTGAATACGTAGTACCTACTTATATTCATTCTATGGCTGAATGTAAAAAGAGGCGCACGCATGCGCAGTTTGAACTTGTGAAAAAAGTGGCGCACGCATTCGTAGTTAAACTTAATTTCCCGCTAAAAAAATTTCTTCGTTACCTAGCTACCAACTTTGTTTAATTTTAATTTATGAGTGAAGATAAAGTAGTGTATCCACTGTACATAATTAGGCATTAAAACACTCGTGTGATGTTATTATGAAACTCGCCTTACACTCATGTTTTAATGCCTCTTATTATGTATCAGTTGCATAAACTACTATTATTTTTTAATTTATGTATGACAATGTGCGTTTATAAAGTACGTCTTTATAAAACCATCTTCAAATTCGTAATTCGAATATTTCGACATGAGTGTAGATAAATAGATTTTTCACCTTACGCACCGCCATATTTTGGCCAAGCCACATATTTTAACTAAAGTGAAGTTTGTGAAGTAAGGGCTAGTAGAGTTAGATACAAGCTCGGCTCTACATGAGATCTGATAAGTTTTTGACAGTGCGAGCCATATGGTTTCCTCTTGGCAACACTCTACGTGAAAATGTTATTGGTAGAATATTGTTTTATTTTTTCTTGTCTGCTTACAAAGTCTTTATAAAAAGTCTTAAACTATTAAAGTAAAACAAGTTGTTATTCTAAGTATATAAGCGTTTATCCATACGCCAAGTATTCGTTAGAGGATTTAATTAATGAAGCTGCACCCGGCGTGATTATGAAACATTATAGTCTGTTGCAAAACCACAGATAATACAGACTTACCTACTCAGCCAGAATTAATTAGGAAATGATACAATATGTCTATCTACGAGTAAGTATAGTTGGATCCACTACCCATTTTTAACAGTGAATGTTAAATTTTGAAAGTTTCTCTATAGTGTGATGTTACTCTTTTAGCGGTGGTAACCTTAGCTTTAAGTAATTTTATGACGTCTACTAACTAAAAACAAAAAATACGATGATTTAAAAGCGCTATTTTTTGCCTATTTAAATAAAATAATTTTCATTCACTTCATTCATTCATTCACTAAATAGTGAATAGAGTCCACGTGGGAGTTCGTTTTTCTCTTTTCCGCGGACTTATAAAATTATTGGAAGAAAAAATAACTCAATTGATTCTCAAAATAATTCTCAAAATAATTTAATTTAAATATTATCATTTAACTATTGCCTTTAGGCGACTTATTTTACATTATTCGATAAGAAAGAGCATTCAACAGTTATATTTATTCTATTTTATTTATCCACTAGCTGTCGCCCGCGGCTTCGCCCGCGTGAGTTTCGCTTAGATGAAAAATCTCTCTTGGAGCTTTTCATCAGATGTTCCAGATCTTCAATTTTTATACGTCAGCAGAAAATGCTCATCAGGTTGAACGACTTTTGTTAAGGCACCATATCCATATTTCTTATAGTTTAGCTGTTCTGTTAAGGTTCTTCATCAGGTGTTCCAGTTTTCAAAATAAATTATAGCCTACTAGCTGTTGCCCGCGGCTTCGCCCGCGTGAGTTTCGCTTAGATGAAAAATCTTTTTGTGTTCCAAACTGTTTCCTGTGTTCCAATCTTCGATTTTTATACGTCTACAGAAAATGCTCATCAGATTAACCAAGTTTTGCGAAGGCGCCATTTCCGTATATGTTATAGTGTAGCTGGTCTCTTGAAGTTATTTATCAGATGTTCCAGATCTTCAATTTTTATACGTCAGCAGAAAATGCTCATCAGGTTGAACGATTTTTGCTAAGGCGCCATTTCCAAATATGTTATAGTGTAGCTGGTCTCTTGGAGCTTTTCATCAGATGTTCCAGATCTTCAATTTTTATACGTCGGCAGAAAATGCTCATCAGGTTGAACGATTTTTGTTAAGGCACCATTTCCATATTACTTATAGTTTAGCTGTTCTGTTATGGTTCTTCATCAGGTGTTCCAGTTTTCAAAATAAATTATAGCCTATATGTTGCCCAGGCTTAATAGCTATACAACAAAAAAAGTTTCATTCAAATCCGTCCAGTAGTTTTTGAGTGAAACGCGTACATACATACAGACAGACAGACAGACAAGAAAATCCAATTTTTTTTTTGCTTTCTATTATTCATTTTAAGTGTCCCTCTATCCATTTCAGTCTAGTGTCCGACCGAATGTTCGGTTTCGGTTTCGTTTTCGGTTGAGTTTCGGTAAAAACACGAGTTTCGGTTTAGTTTCGTTTTCGGCGGCAAACTTGCCGAAACTACGACCGAAACCGAATGTGCATTCGGGAGTTTCCGCGCTGTTATCGGTCATGTTCGGCGCGTTGAATGAGTGAATGAATACGATCAGAGCCAATGTCGTGATTCGCTCGCTTGTTTGTTTTCTGTTCGTTTTGTTTTGTTGTGGTGGCGAAATTCGGATGAAATTGACGTTGCCACTTCGGAAATAGAAAATCATTTGAAGATGGACAAAGTTAATGACACAATAAGGGAAACCTGTAATTCTGGAGATCCACAGCCGTCTTGCTCAAATACAATAACGTCCTTAGCAAAAGGAGAAGGGCTTTGGGACGCCCACGATAAATCTACTTGTCAATTAATAGAAACCTCAGGTGAGGAGAACAGTGATTGTTTATCACAAGTTAAGCAAACCGTTCAAGCATACTTGTCTGAGCCTAGGTTACAGAGAAATGCCCATATTTATTCGTACTGGGATTCTAGTCCATTTCTGTCTTTGAAAAAGGTAGCACTGAAATTCTTGTCAGCTCCACCGACGAGTGTTTCCAGTGAACAGTTATTTAGTGCTGCTGGACAAATTTATTCTGACAGAAGAAGCAACCTGCTAGGCGAAAATGTTGATAAGTTATTGTTTCTTACCTATAATATAAGATTGTTTAATTATGAATACTAATAAGTAAGAATAAGAAATAACGATTACCGATAATTACGGATTAGTTAACTAATTAATGAAAGTTATTAATTATGTTACTAATAATTTCATGTAGGTATATCTGTAATCTTTATTTCTTATTTATCAGTATTTATGTGGTTACTTCACTAGTCGTCGCCTCTTGTTCTGCATTCTTGTGATTACGATCATAGTTTATACTTAATTTATAGTATTATATAATACAGTCGTTTAGCTTTTGTCTTTTTTCTTTTTTTTTACTTTTTTGACTGAAGGGTCATAAAAAGTGTCAAACTGAGTTTATAAGAAAGAAGTTTAAGTTTATTTGTTCTAAAGATAAAAGTGATTTATTTTTGTTTATTTTATTACTTAAATATTAAGTAACTACTTATACCTATTGTGATTGTGATATTAGTAACTATGTGATTTAAAGAGAAATCTATGTGATTTAAAGAGAAAACAATAAAGACTGATTGATTATAATAACGTTTTCTTTATTTTTCCCTCAAAATATGAGCCTTGTAAGGAAGTTTCGGTTTCGGTTTCGGCCGAAACAGACACCGTTGCCGAAATTCGTTTTCGGTTTCGGTTTCGGTCGTAAAACTAGTTTCGGTCGGACACTATTTCAGTCAAAAATACTAAATGTACAGACAAAATATTTTTACTGTTTTATTATAAGTATGTATAGATATAAATAGATAACATTTTTCTTAGGTAAATAAGAAACAGCGTAGCAGATTTACATCAATTTGTCAGACATAGCATCATTACTGTTTGCCGGAATCCGATACTGCCGATTCTGAATTTATTGATACATTGTGCCGAAAACACTTTTTCTTCAGAAACTAAAAATGTTTCGTGGAGATATATTATTTCAGAAATAAAACAAGATTTAGTACAGATTTTCAGTATCAACGGTCTCGAACAATATGTTTTGAATAGTGTCTCTCTCTCTCTCTCAGCCGAAAGACGTCCACTGCTGGACAAAGGCCTCCCCCAAGGATTGCTGCCCGCATCCATGCGCATCCCGCGACCTTCACCAGGTCGTCGGTCCACCGAGTGGGAGGCCTGCCAACACTGCGTTTTCCGGTTCGTGGTCGCCACTCGAGAACTTTTCTGCCCCAATGGCTATCTGTTCTACGAGCTAAGCTTGAATTGTGTACCTATTTATTTTTATTACCTTACTATTATAGATTTAATATATTTGTGAAAAGCAATGAAAATGTCTTTAGCTTTTTTAGTTTCAGCCGTTTTTTTTCACTAAGGTACCTGAAATTCCTGCGAAGGGGAAGGGAGGATATGACTGGCAATGAAGATTTATGTAAGAAAAAAAGACATTTTGCGCCGACCGTTGTAAAAATGGGAAAAGGTAAGAAAGATGATGCTAAATCTCATTAAAATCCGCTCAACGATTGAGTTACTTTAGCATTATCAGATAAAAGAGTACATTCAGGCAATGTTTAACTTTTTAAAGCTACGGAGGACGTTTGAAAGCTTTTAGCCGAGGTGGAAATTGGCGGACGCAAACTTTTCGCTTTTATCGACAACTATGTCGAAGCAGGTTTTCGCCTCAATGCGTGGAATTGTAGATTTATTTTATGCATTTAATTATTATTAAAAAAATCCTTCTTACCGTCATCCACATGCCATATTTTGTGTGTTTTAGTAACATTTTGTCACTTACGACCATATGACATTTAAAAATTTAGAAAGGTACTTAGATAAAATTTTTCAAATTTTGTTTTTATTTTAAATCTAAATCACTCCGGAATCTTTTTACATTTACTTAAATAGGTACCTAAGTACTTATTTATTTCGTAACTGCCGTAAGTATCTAATATCCATTTAATCAGACTTTCAAATAGGTCTAAATGGAATCCTAAAAAAACAAACCTTAAAAGGTATTCTAAAAGGATCATCGAACAAAAACGTAACAAAAACGCTCTCAGGCTTAAAGTAGCAAGTTGGGAAAGCCGAGAATAAACGTATTTCCATAGTACAGTGATAAGTTCAGAATTTAATATAAGCTGGGGGAAGTTTAACCCTTATTTGGAGAATAAATCACTTGCGATAACGACCATTTCGAGTCTGGACCCTTTTCTGAAGTTTTACACCGATTTTTTCAAGGTACCAAGGCCAATCACGAACCAAATACATACTAAGTATTCGTCCGTGGGTCGAATACATAATTAAATAGCTTTTTTTGGATTGGATTAAATCATCGCAACGGGAAATAACTTTTATTTCTCTTAGATAGATATCGGACTTACGTTGGTAAATAAACTAAACAGAAATCGGATTTTTTTGCCTACACCGTATACCATATTGCATCGAAATCCGTCCAGTAGATTTTGCGTAGGTACTTGAATAACATACATTCTATCCGTGAGGATAGAATAAATAGAAAAGTAGAGTAGTAGATATATACTATGTGGGATAGTACAACAAAGAATATTTTGAATTTTCAAACATGTTTGTGTTTGTCAATTTCAATTTGTTACACGTAAATAAACAGCATCTCTGGCTCCTCTATGAGTTATTAAAAAATATATAAGTTTATAATTTCTAATCCAAGCAAGCCAATTCATAAATCTTTGGTAAAATTCCCGGGAAAATCCGTACAGTACCTAGTTTTTGAGTTTATCGCGTTCAAACAGATGCGGCGCGAGGTTTTTATTTTTTTATTAGTGATGTCCGTAACTGAAATCGATTTAATGGAAAACGTGATTGGATCACGATAGAACGTTCGAAGATTATTTTTATTCGAAAATTTAATTTGTTTAGGGTAATGAAAACACCGAAAAGCCAACAAGGACTGAACAGCATGCGGGATCTAGCTTTTATAGGAAGATACTAATAAACTAAACAGCACTTACAGCGCATTCCGGTTCAGTCGTATAGGATCCATTTGCGAAGTACTTTTTCGGGCACTCAGCCCACGGCAGCTCCGCCTGAAAGCTCTGCGCGAAGTAGAACAAGCACCACGCGATAATCGAGTTGTAGTACAGAGCCACGTTGAACGACACCACCGCCGAACTGATCCCTATGCCCCCCAGATAAGGCGACACCTGGTGCCACACGCCGATAGCTCCCTTCCGCAAACGCTGGCCGATCGCTAACTCCAAATAAAATATCGGAATCCCTTCAATCGCCAGCATCACGAAGTAAGGTATCAAAAACGCGCCTCCACCATTCTTCTGTGCTAAATATGGGAATCTCCACACGTTACCTAAGCCGACAGCGTACCCGACCGTTGCTAAAAGAAATGTCAGCTTACTATCCCAAGATTCCCTCTCTCCTTCTCCACCTTCAGGCTTTATCACCCCTCGTTCTTCCACAGAACTAGCCTTACTCGTAGGGGTTTCTGAAGATCGTCTATTTGGACTCGTATCTTCGAATGCCTCGTTAGTTGCTCCATACATGACATGGGCACGGTGGGAAGGATGGCCATTCTCCATGGTGACCAGTCGCCCACGTAACTCTTTCATCTCCATCCGGTCTACAGACCTCTGGGCGTAGAGGTCTCGCGAACTCTGTCGCCTCATCAAATGAGCTGTATTCGCCATTGTTAGTTAATCTACTTTTGATCGTCTAATTAATCTACTTTAATTATTGTCGTAAAATTTTATTGTCATTTTATTTCATAATGAATTAAATGGTCGCTTAAAACGACTCTTCTTCACTATCGTGGCACATAATGGAAAGCAGTAAATAGCCAGTGAAAGTTATGATCACTTTTATTATGTCGAAGCCTGTTAATGGCATGTGTATTGATTCGTGACTGGACATTTTGATTTCGATTAAGATTGTTTGATTAGTAATTTCACGTCACTAGTCGGAATTATTTGATTTTAGAGACTGGCTGGTTTTTATTATAACATTATTTTTTTATGTTTTTTTTTTACGTTTTGGCCGAATGGCGGCCCTCGCGAAGGTAGGCCGTCACTGGCGGTAAAGAGGTCCGGGGTGAGGCAAGTAGGTAAACGACGCATGCGTAAAAACCAAAATGCCTCTGGCAAAATCTGTATACCTACCTACAATACAAAGAACACAAAATGATGGCTTTCAAACGAGAAAGGATCAAATCCATCTGGTAATGAGACAGTGATTATTATAGCAGATTGCTCATCAAAGCGCAGATTTTCTTAATTCACTTAAATTAATCTGTTATACTTAAGTGCTTGTTTAGCCCTATTGGTTTTAATTAATTACAGTCAGAATTGTCTCAAACAGTACAGAGTTACTATAATTAAAATATTGGCACTATCGTACTGAAATCAGCATGACTTATATCCCACTGAAGAATTTACCATTAAACTTCTAAGTTTGAATGTCTTTAGCTTAGCCTTAACCAATAATTCTTCTATCCCATTTAAAAGTAATGTTTTAAATTAATCTGTCATACATATAAAGCTTTTTACACACTCTTTTGATTTATCTTTGCCATAATAATAAAAGGTTTGCCTGGCCGGAGTGACCGCGAGACAGTGATTAATTATATTTGACTGAAAGTCAGAGCGCTCTGTAAATGTACGTAGTAGGTATGTATTGCTACTTTCTATCTACACCCTAACCGGAGAGCATGTATGAAGAGAGTGATGAATGTAGAGGAAGCAAGAAAGATCTGTGGATCGTAGCAAGTGGTAATCGCTAGTCTCTGCCTACCCCCACGGGGAAAATGCGTGATAAGTATGTTTTATGTATATCTACACGTACCTACAGATTGAACGCCGCCGTCCTAGACACTCTGGACCAGACTTTATAAATCTCAGTTTGTTTCAACAACTTCTTTCTTTTCAATAAGTACCTTCCTTTTCAATCGGTATAAATATAGGTAAAAAAATCAATTTTTATATTGTTGTAAAATCACAAAAAGATATGGTAAGATTGTTTATAACATATTTGCTCGTAAAGTGTCATTTATTTCACCAATTTCAATATTGTATTGTATCTCATTACGCACTTGTGCGTTATTGTAAGTAAAACGCACGCTCCGTCTAAAAACGAACGATACTTTTTTAAATCTTAGCATAGAGTTTTTATGTCAGAAAAGTGGTCAACATTTTATGAATAAAATTAACTTTAGGACATAAACTAAATAAAAATTTAATTCTTTAAATTAATTTTGACAATAAATTACAACCATTTATCTGTAACAAAACACAAAAATATTAATTTACTTTATTAGTAATACTGGCTGTTTTTTGTGCATTTGCCTTAAAAAAAGCGCTGATGCGCGCGCATCGCTAATTTGTGAACAAGTAAAATTATACCGCGCGCTTTTTCTTTAGTATTGTCGTTTTCCGAGTTTTATTTAAATATTTCCTCGCAAATATGTTATAAAACGTCGTATGACATACGTGCGCTTTGAAAATTACAGCCTCTGCCTTTCTTGTAGCCCTCGCCTACGGCTCGGACTAGCAATATCGCCTCGGCTGTAATTTTCAACTTACCGCACTTATATCACAATGTACTATTACATAATAGGACAATTATGAATAAATGGACTTATACCTATTGGGACAGCTAGCTTTGGATGGAAATCCAAATAGTGAGCCAGTTACGTAAAAACCCGCAAATTGATGTATAGGATTGCAATTTGGTACACAGATACGTTACGTAAAAACAAACATTTTGAGCGGTAGTTCCGAAAAATCCCTCCCTTAGGGTGATAATGATGCGATTTAGAGAAAAATAAAATTTACTATTTTTTGGATTTTTTTTATCGTTTCACAAAATTCAGAATCTCAAACTTTTTAGTAAAGAAAAAAAATATAAAATATAGTACTTAAATGTTAAAATTTTTAAATTAGTTTTTTTCAGAGTTGTAAATGAGTATATTAAGAGTCGTTTGTTTAACAAAAGTTTACTAATCAGCCTCCTTCCTGGAAGAGCCCAAACTTAGCATGTTTTGAGAATATTTTTTGGTTTTCTTGACCCTAGAGTGGGCGCGCTATGAGCATTTTGCCGCCCGCGCTAAAAAAACGTTAATAATTCGAAAAACAATTCCCCGTTAAGCTTGCGCTTTTTAGTAGCTGCCCCTATTCTCGTTCGCAACGCGTACCGAAAAGTAGGGCCCCATCAGTGCGAAGGGGACTTCTTGAGGAGAAGATTTTTACCACCAGGTGTCGCCAGGCGGCAAACTGCTCACCGAGCGCCCACTTACGTAGGTAAAATTTGTGTGATTTGTTTTTGCAAAGTTGAAATGTACGTAATAAATTATGGTTATTATCTATTAATATATTATGGTGCATTTTTGTAAAAACTAAAAATATAACCTATTATTTCAGTAGTAATCGAGTGATAGTAACAAAATGGACGCTCAAATTGTGTCTTGGCTAGAGGAAATGTCTGATTTTGAAGATTACTTTCTGACACATTCTCGTCTTCAAACTGTGAACTGGCACAGTATGTAGACGAGAATGTGTCAAGAAATTGATCGATCTAGTCATCACAGTGCGCAAAAATATGGACACAGAACAGTCAGCAGATGACCATTCTGACAAGGAAGAATCTTCTCCAGTTGCTGTGCCCTCTTAAGTACCACCTATTCGACGCCAACGGACATCTACTTACTTCAGAAAGAAGCTGTAGCCAATCACCAGCTACCATACGAATAATATGTCATCAGTCTAGATCTCGTCGTAGCAAACATCTCCAACATGGATGTCCATGTCCAGTAATGATGATGAACCATTACACCATGTAATCAAGCAACATTATGACCATAAGATCTTTTATAAACACAGTAAATATTCCTTTGATGATTCCAAATTGCTCCTTTGTAATAGCAGAAGAAGCATCACCTTCAAGGAAGCAAGGCAAATGCGGTAAGTTAGAAAAAATAAGCGCACGAAAAAAGGGTGTTCAAGATGACCTAAGTTACTGTGCAGTGAACATTGCACATACCTTTATGAGGACTATTTGGATAAAGCATATCCTGTAGATTCAGAAAACATATATATATTTTTTATTTTTTTCCGTCTTTTTCAGTATTGTAGAGTATTATATGGGATAAGTTAAAAAGTTAATTAAAATATCACGATTACTAAAATCTTTTGTAAACCAAAGTTCTTAAAACAGAGTTTAATAAATATATTGATTTATCGTTACTTATTGGGGTATAAATTAATTCAATTGCAGTATTCCTACTTAAAATTGACAAAGAAAAAAGAGCGGCAAAATGCTCCCCACGCGCCCACTTACGTTTTTCGGAAAGACGCGCCCACTGTAGGGTTTTTAAATTAGTTTTTTTTCAGAGTTGTAAATGAGTATATTAAGAGTCGTTTGTTTAACAAAAGTTTACTAATCCAGCCTCCTTCCTGGAAGAGCCCAAACTTAGCATGTTTAGAGAATATTTTTTGGTTTTCTTGACGATGTTGCAAAACAAGTGAACTAAAGGTAATGTTGTAGTATATTTTAAGAATTGGCTCGTCAAGCCCTTTCATTTGATACCCCACACGATAAGTTTCTGAATAAAAAAATTCAAATACCATACAAAATATTTATATCGTTATTACTCCCTCCCTAAGGGGGGATTTTTAGGAACTACCGCTTAAAATTTTTATATAAACCAAACGCACCTTTGTATTAAATGTACAAATTTTACAATCCTGTATAGGTATCCCTTTATAGTTTCTATTTTTATGATATCTCGACAACAAACTAATATATAATTCAATGTATCTCGACCACTAATTGGATGGTGTACGTGTACAAAAATATGTAAGACCTTTGCGTCACCACAAGATCAACATTTTACCACAGTGCCCTTCGATCACCATTACTGTGCCTCAGACCGCGCAAGCATTTTAATTAAATATTGAATATTTAACTTTTTTGGATAAACAGAAATGAGAGGCAGAGCAGAAGGATAGAAGTAATATACTTAACTTCTTAACTTAATTTCTGTACTTCTGCCTCTCAGTTCCGCCTATTTTTGATCGCTAGAAACCAGAATGCCGAAACCATAGTTTGTTTTGAAATATATTTTATGGTAAATGGTAATACAGAATAAAGGTTGTAGGAAACACTGCTGCCACTGCTGTCACAATAAATCACAACACAAACTGTCAAAGTCAAATCCTAGAAAGAATCGCAATTCGCATTTTTTATTTTAACGCAGTCAGTGCTCAGTGGAATAATTTTTTTGCTAATGTGTATAAAATTAAGGAAGATATCATTCGAATCATGTCGATTGCGACGCAGTTGCTGATTAACCTTATCACACCTCGATAGTGTTCACCTGCGCGGGTCACCGAGATGTATTGTTTGCAATGGCTGATCCCCGTGCTGTTAATACCAAAGCCTGTGAACCCGGCGTTAGTGAATACACACGTTATGTTCATGGTGTTGTACCTAATAGGATTTTTTCTAGAACGGAAGCCTTGTACAGTGTGCAGTGTAGTCTTCCTAGCTGCAGTGATTCTGATTTGTTATAGCGGTATAGGAAATTGCTTGTTTTGGGCGAGTCAGTGCGAAGGGGAAAAATATGAGACTTAGCTGAGCAGTGCTTCCAGAGTTACCAACAGTGCTCAAAATAAAACCAAGTGTTCCAGTCGCGCGTAGTAGCGGGGAATTTGACTAAGTCGACGTGGACTGTGCCGCGTGCCGTTATTCTTTATATTTTTGTACATAATGTGAATTAAAAAATTTACATCTCATTATTATTGTGTGTAAGTGGCCGGTTGCAGGTACTTTTTTGAAGGTGACATCATTGCTATAATATTAGCGTAATATAGGCACGATAGCTCCTTTCTAGCAAATAAAAAGATATCACAATACACATATCTGAGAAGCCATAAAGTAAACCAGGAAAATACTTCATGCCAGTGTATTTATATGCTGTTTCTAGGTATAGTGTGTTTTTATTACACCAAGATTGAAAAAGGCATAATTAATAGAGACTGATGTTCCTTGTTGCCTTTCCACTTCAGACTTTTGTCAAAAGTGAGCTTTGCCAGAAAAAAATCACGAGATGTTCTTAAGTTTTTCATTTATTGGCATTGTTTTGTAATTACCAGTATAATCGCTCCAACTGGACATCTCTCGTATTTTAAAATGTAACCTACATTTAAATCTCATAATTCCATCTTGATGGTACAGTCTTAAGCAATAACATATTTATACATTATCACAATTATTTTCCGTGTTCAATATTTTGTTTACATGTTATTGCTTGTGACTGTACATGGTACAGTGTACAACAACTAATAGCGTATGGAACATTAATGCATAATTAATAAATGATTTGGCATAGTGTATTTTGGTTAATGGCCTATAATATCTTTTTGTATTATTTAAGTCTATCAGGTGTGACATATATCATTAGTAAAGACACTATGGTGTCTATAGTCTTGTGTTTAAAAACTTGTTTTTTCAATACCGACAGTTTTACCCACATGGTTTAGTATAAAAGACCCAAGAGCTTTGGGTTGATCAACTAAAGATGGCATATATTTTGTACTACATTTCCACAATCATACATACATACATATTATCACACCTTTTTCCCGTGGGGGTAGGCAGAGACTAGCGATTTCCACCTGCTACGATCCTTACAGATATCTCTCTTGCTTCCTCTACACTTATCACTCTCTTCATACATGCTCTCCACAAACATCTCTATTACTTACTATTTAAATTAAAATTTTTTGCTATTTCCTAATTGCTGATACCAGTGCAAACTCCAGACAGGTGATCAGCCCTCCAATTCTTGGATTATTTAACCCAATACACTTAGAGATCCTTTCTAATGTGCAAGTTAACTGGTATGGTTACTCTATATTGAGCGAAAGTGATTCTCACTTCTTTCTTTCACATGACAACTTCAGTTGATTGACCTGTAAAAATATGAGAACTTTTTGACAGACTTTACAGATGTAATTGGGATTGAATTTTGAGGGATAAGATTTTTATATTATTTATTGTAGCCGGCCTGTGACATTGTCTGATCGGAATGTACCTTCTGTACTTATGTCTCATTGCTTTGTTATTCATTATTACATGATAATTAATGTACAGTTATTGTTAGTGATTGATTATTATTATATTGTGAATTACAACATGGGATTACAATTTGTTGTATTTATTTTATAAAAAAACAGAGTACAGAGAGTAAATATAATTGGGAATGCTCTCCCAGTAAGAAAACATTTTGTGTCAGTCAGGAATATAAAGAAAATAAAATTATTATTGATTTAGTACTTTTTGGAAACGAAAAATAAGGATTATATAAACTGTACTTATTTATACATTAATATAGGAAATGTAACATACGAGTAGATAGTTAATAAACAACATATACCTAAACACCTGACTAATACAATTAGTATGTACAAGATGCGTAAACTAAACTGATAAAAAACGCTAATAAAACTACCAGGAGTGCAAGATTTTTGTAACAATTGTTTTTTTAGGGTCCCATTTCCTAGAAGGAAAAAAGAAACCACATAGATGGAAAAAATTAAAGCCCATATAGATTATTTCTCATATATCAAGTTAAAATTATCAAACTAGCGACCCGGCCCATGCCTTGCATGGGTGGGTATGTACTTATAAATAAATAATTACGGACAAATCACACAGATTGAGCTAGCCCCGAAGTAAGTTCGAGACTTGTGTTATGGGATACTAAATCAAAGATACTATAATCATAACAAATACATATAGATAACATCCAAGACCCAAGTGGAATAGACCCAGACCAGACTTTATTTCACCTGGAAGAAATAAACTAAATGACATCGATCCTTTGGCACCCCTATATTTTTATACTGTGAAAATATCATGCTTTTTAAACTAACAACACAATCAATAGATATAGACGGCGATTGTCGCTTGAAACCTAGATTAACACTTGATAGCAAATCAAGATCTTTGTAGACAGCCTGAATCAGGATATAAAACAGGAAGCAAAACCGATAGCCATTAATAGTAAAAGTTCGTACGGAACCCTTGCTGGCAATTCGACTCGGATATTTTTATCTGTGATAAACATGATAAATATTATTCTGTCATGACTAGTTGGCATGACTTAGTAATGAAGAACAAAAGAATATAAAAGTCGAAAGGAATTGTACACAGGGGCGTGGCTACTGTCCTGTCTCGAACAAGGGGCATGAAAATAGTGGCCCCTCAAGATGTGTCCTATTTCGGAAACGGGAAAACCCCTCATTGGTCATAAGGCACTGGATGATGACTTTTTTGTCGTCGTGAGGCACTGGGAGGGCACAAGCCTATGATTCGCCACAGGGCCCCGTAGGGTGTAGCTACGCCACTGACTGTACATGTACGAATATAATGTTTAGTTAAATCTGATAAGTACTTATAAAACAAAGTTGGGTCAAGAAACGAAGAAATTTTCCTCCTTAGACCTCATCGTATCGTCGATCAATGAAAAGTTGTTGAAACGAGGTTCTGTACACACCGTGAAGAATAAATACCTGTATTCCGTCTCCGTCCAAAAAAATTTTGCGTGAAAAACTATCAATCATCCATTCATTCAACATTCTCATGAACTTTCAAGTTTATAAAATACTAACTTTTGCCCGCGGCTTCACCCACGTGAACTTTCCAGGGGAACCTTGCTTTTTTCCGGGATAAAAGGTTCCCTATGTCCTCAGTACTTCAACTATGTGTATGCGAAATTTCAGGAAGATTGGTTCTGAGGATGAAGCGTGAAGAGGTAACAAACTCACTTTCACAATTATAATACAAGCCGCGCTCCGGGGCTTCGCCCCTGTGGGAATTTCGGTATATAAAGTAACCTATGTGCTATTCCCAGTGTATTTTTCTACCCGTATACCCTACATCGAAATCCGTGCATTAGATTTTGCCAATTGCCTGATTGAGTAACAAACATCCTCAGTTGGGATTGTCGTCGTCGAGCTTGTACAATAAAAATTCTATTTGATTGTTACAAGGTTTGTAACATACTCGTATTCGTGTATTTGCTCGTGTACATATACAACGCCGCGTCCTATTTACCTACAAAATACCACTGTTGTAAATGGAAGTTTTATGAATAGTTAGGTAAATTGAGAATTAAGATAAATGTAATTGGTACCAGTTGCGTCTTTTTACCTGTTTTCAACATCTATGCATCAGGTAGATTAGGTACTTATAGAGCATTTTATATGTGCACTAGCCGTTGCCCGCGGCTTCGCCCGCGTGAGTTTCGCTTAGATGAAAAATCTTTTTGCGTTCCAAACTGTAGTAACCTAAACTTCAGTACTCAAAATTTCAGCCATTTGGTTATCCCGTGTCCCGCGGGAATATATTAGGTACTCGTAGTACAGTCACGGTGTTAAAATGAATCGTCTGCTCGTTATCTACAATATCCCGTGTACCACCACTCCCACCCTGAGTCCCTCTTTGTCCTATCCCGTGTCCTGTCAATTTATACGTCAGTAGAAAATGCTCATCAGGTTGAACGGCTTTTGCTAAGGCGCCATTTGCATATTTCTTGTAGTTTAACTGTTCTGTTAAGGTTCTTCACCAGGTGTTCCAGTTTTCAAAATCAATTATAGCCCATATGTTGCCCAGGCTTAATAGCTTTACAACAAAAAAAAAACATTCAAATCCGTCCAGTAGTTTTTGCGTAAAACGCGTACATACAGACAGACAAGAAATTAAAAAAAAAAATGTTTTTCTATTATTCTTTTTAAGTGTCCCTCTATCCATTTCAGTCAAAAATACTAAATATATGTATGTATATGTCAAAGGTAGACAGTTCCGAATGGAATGCACAGGATGGACTTCCACACTCTAACTTGGTGAAGGCAACACAAGGTGGCTCAAAGAAATCTGCAAGTATAGCTGAATACAGACAAGAATTCTGATTGGGGCCTTGACTGGACACTTTGAAAATCGCAGTCACCTCTACAAATTAAAACTTGTCAACAGCCCTCTGTGCAGGGCCTGTGCAGAAGCAGAGGAGTCCATGTGAAACACATTTTGTGTTAAACAAGTGACTGGACCACCTGGGACCAGCATATCCGGCCCTGGAGGACTATAGGCACTTCGCAACAGGTGATATTCTGAAGGTCATGCAGTCCTTCAGAATTCCCGATGCGGGTGAGTGAGGCATTGCGGTAAGTACAAAAAAACCCAAGGTTTGAAGTACCTCCGGACCTCGGACCCCGCATGTTAAGATCAGATAGCGCATTTTAGGTAGTCAGTAGTACAGAAAAACCTGACCCCCTGGGATAGGGGGTTCAGGTTACTCTGCAGTTGACTGTACACATCTTTGTTATTTTGAACAACACCAGCAACCTTCTAGAAGTGAAAGTACTCAATGAAAAAATTTTGTACGAGACCAACACTGAAATAAAAAAAAATCTGCTGTAAAAATGCGAAAGTATGTTTGTTACCTCGCTTTATCTACTGAACCAATCTTCCTGAAATTTCGCAAACACATAGATGGATATATGGTACCTTTCATCCCGAGAAAAAGCACTGTTCTCGACTTCCCGTGGGAAATTCACTCGGGCAAAGCCGCGGTTAAAAGCTAGTATTCTATAAATGTTGCACTTTGTCGTCATCACTGTTTGTTTTTGATATCTCTGGTGCTAAGCATCGCGGCATATAAAAATGAAACCTGGGCCAGAATTTGAGTTAGACTTTCAGCAATACAGTTGTGAAAACCGCATTAAATTCATTAAGTAATTTTTGAGTGATGCATATACCTACATTCAGACTAAAAAATTGTATGAAAAACATTTAAGCTTTTATTATTGCCCCCAATAAAAACCTACAGTAAATGAGTTGAACTTTTGAATAAACCTTTCAGTCACAAAAAGGGACATTTTGGAAATTTACTGCATTAAAAACAAAAATTTCCTAGTTATTAACATATAATGAACTAGCTGTTGCCCGCGGCTTCGCCCGCGTGAGTTTCGCTTAGACGAAAAGTGTTCCAAACTGTTTCAGATGTTTCGGATCTTATACGTCTACAGAAAATGCTCATCAGATTAATCAAGTTTTGCTAAGGCACCATTTCCATATATGTTATAGTGTTGCTGGTCTCTTGGAGTTATTCATCAGATGTTCCTGATTTTAAATTTTTATACGTCAGCAGAAAATGCTCATCAGGTTGAACGACTTTTGTTAAGGCACCATATCCATATTTCTTATAGTTTAGCTGTTCTACTATGGTTCTTCATCAGGTGTTCCAGTTTTTAAAATCAATTATAGCCTATATGTTGCCCAGGCTTAATAGCTATATAACAAAAAAAGTTTCATCCAAATCCGTCCAGTAGTTTTTGCGTGAAACGCGTACATACATACAGACAGAAAGATTAGAAATTCCAAAAAAAATATGTTGCTTTCTGTTGTTCTTTTTAAGTGTCCCTCTATCCATTTTAGTCAAAAATAGTAAATGTACAGACAAAATATTTTTACTGTTTTATTATATTTATAGATAATGCTGGTATTCAAAGAAAGCAATTAATAATGGCATCTTTATAGAAAAAAAGTTTTTGTATATTTACTGCATGCACCTCTTGAATTTGGCATGTTCTCTTAACTGTAATACTTTTCTTTTGATTCTTTACTTCAAATGAACAAGAATAAAACAATGGATAGCTTGTAATTATTTATTGAGATGGTAATAGCTGTTCACTGATGGTCATCTTTGACGGTTTCTTAAGATGTTAATACATATTAATTTTAATATATAATTGGGTTACATAGTGCCTTAACCTAGAGTAGATAATGGTGCAAACCTGGAACAAACAGAATTCTTGTTACTTTTATTGTACATTTACAATTTACATTACCTACACTGCATAAAACATTGAACTTATAAGTCTATGGGTAAACTTTAAGTAAATTATTGACATAAAAGCAACGATTAGCTTACAATGTTGAAAAAGGTTATCGTTAGCCATTTCTATCATGTTTATCAACCGGCAATAGCGTAAAGTTAACACGAACATAACCTTAAAACTACTTTCATATTTGACACTTCAAACTACTTTGATTCCAACTAAAGGTTTATAGATTTTGATTGAACTGTACTTACTGCTTATCTTAGTCTCCTAGCTTCACGCTCAGACTCGAGGAGGGTGAGAATGTCGCCATCACGAACCGGACCCTTCACGTTCCTGATAATCTGACGGCTGGTCTCTCCGATGAACTCAACTTTCACCTGGGTACACTGTCCCTGGGAGCCAGTGCGGCCCAGGACCTTGACAACACGAGCGAGAACATTAGGTTTATCCATTTTTTACTTGGTATCGAGCGAAAACCAAAAAATACACGTGCACTTGCGCTAGCGTGTACGAAAAAGAATTTGACAGATTAGTGATGCGGTAAAATCTAATATGATCATTGGTTAGATCATAGTCAATTGATTCATTCTTCGCTGAAAGTTTTAAAAAAATATATTAGATAAATATTGATAAAATGTAAATCATAGATTTATTTGATGTAAATACTAGAATCTAGAATGGTTGCATAATCATGTAATAATGATCATTTTTAAGTTTAAATGCCATGTCAAAATTTAAAGAAAAAAATCGTTATCAAGCAGCGGTTCATGAGGAAAAATCATATGGAAAAATATTTTCTTTGATGCAATAATTTATTTCAAATGGATCGTAAATCAATTGATTACAAAACTATTATCTGCGTCTGCGCATTGTGAACAGTGTTGGTGGCGGTGCATCAAAAGTACAACCAATATAATTTAGACACTATCGATAGTGTCAAACTAAACTAAACTATTGGTACTATACTATCGATTCATAAATCATGCATTCGAAGCAACATCACTATTTTTAGGGTTCCGTAGTCCGACAAGAAACCCTTATAAGATCGTTCAGTCCGTCCGTCCTAATCTGTCACAGCAGAATATCTTCTACGTTTATGGACTGATTTGCATGTAACTTCGTTCGAGGATACTTCACATATAGATCTCATTTTAAAAAATACAAAAAAATAAAATTACCCCTTTTTAAGCATGTAAAGGGGGGGGGTGAATTTTTTTTTTGAGTGCACCCCCTTGTGTGAGGTATCGTTGAAAAAGACTACGAAAATAAGTTAGGGTTTCCATACAACACTTTTTTATCAGCTTTACCCTTTGCGAGATATAGCCCGCCAAAGTCGTTTACACGGTGTCCCCCCCCCCCACCCTGTAATTTCTAAAGTCTTGGACCTATAAACTTTAAATCACTCACGTAAAGAAACAGGCGCGGAAACTCTTATTTAAAATTGTTTCGGGTACTTATCCTGTGATAAATACTTTTGAAATTATAAATAAAATAAAAATTACTTTAAAAAAAAGAAAAATGACTACGGAACCCTACTTTATGCGTGGTCCGACACGCACTTGGCCGTTTTTTTTATCTTTTAAAAGTTTCGCTTGTTGGTAAAGGTAGCGTTGCATTGCAGGACTATCGATAGTTTGACTATCGATAGTTAACTATGAAAAATAGTCATTTTATCGATAGACCTATCGATAGCCATTACTATTGATGTTTTCTAATCAATACTATTGAATTTTTACAAGCTATCGATAGTGCAATAGTATCGATAGTATTGAAAAGCAATACTATCGATAGTTTTGGGTATCATCAATAGTATTGCAACTATTGGCTATCGATACTATTGACATGTGTCAATACTATCGATAGTATGACTATTTTTCAAGGTCACAATACTATCGATAGTCAACACTATTGCTGCAACACTAAGGTAAGGTAAAGGATGAAGGATCTTTTTGCCAACTTCTTTTTTTTGAGGTCTTGGTCACAGAATTTTTTTATTTCTGTGGTCTTGGTTAAAAATAAAATTATTTCTGTAGTCTTGGTATATATAATGAAAAAATTCCATGGAGCAAAGACAGAGCAACACGGACTCCTGAGCGCGGAAGTCCTTGTTGCTCGAAGAGCTTCCGCGCGCGAGGAGTCAGTGTTGCTCTATGTTGTTGCTCGAAGAGCAAAGTAGACTGGATGATTTTCAAGGAAGTGTATCGAATGGTGATCGAATGATATGGAAATAGAAAAAAAAACCTTTTACTTCTCTGCTGTTACGGGCGAAAGTAATAAATAAACTCATATAAAAATGTAACATTTTTATTAAATTAATGTCTTTCGCACACGTTGTTACAAAGCTCTCCGCACTGTTTGTTCCATAATTTACTCTCATCACACACTTAGCATTTAAAGTCTGTTCATCACTGACTAAAATAAGAATACATCTATGACTGTACAACGAAATGAGTATCCACTAAAAAAGAAAATAGCAGGCAAATAAGATTAATTAGAAGTTCTAGGATTCTGGTGTATCTTGGTCTATTCTTATTTTAGTCAAATCACACGCACTCGATCGCACTCGGCGTAGCGTTTGGTGTACACAATACGCGAAAGCGTTGCATTAGTCGTCGCCCGCTGATCTTTTTGGCTTTCCTTGCGCGTGGGGACTGCTTGGGCGTTTTTGGAGATTTTTTCTGAAAACAAACGCACTCATTTACAAACCGAAAGTAAGGATTTATGTATGACTGAAGTTGGCGAAGGTTTTGTGAAGTTAGCTTATGGTTTTCACATACATAAAACATTGCGAGGATTTAAAAAATAATGTAGTGTTTAGATAACCATTGAAGCAATACTTAAAACTACCAGCAGTTGTTAAAATAAAGTAAAATATTCGAATCAAAACATTTCCTAAGTCAGTTTTAATTTTTTATATTCAGATGGCGCCAGTGTGCTCAATGCACAGAATAAATAAGAGATCTTATATATTTTTGTATGGTTAAAACTAAAGGACTGTAGTAAGCAATATACTGTACTAGGGTGTTTACAACTATCGCCCCACCCTGGCTTCACCCGGGAGGTACATACATACATATATTGTAGCCTCATGTCACCCAGGTATAATGTAGCTTTCATTGGTGAAAGAATTTATGCAATTGTTCAGTAGTTCCAAAAGATTACACACAAAAAACCTAACAAACAATTCCTCTTTATAATATTAGTATAATGACAACTGCTGTTAAATGGCTGTTGTTGTAAAGATGCCTTTAAGCGACTTAAGGAAAATCTGAACACCAGTGTTATCCATATCACATTCAAAATAAAGAGTACTTACTGAGTTGGTTAACGACTTCTCTTGGCAGCCAGTCGTAATCAACCCCGTTGGCCGTTCCAGTTTCCAACGGCTTGGGCGTAGACCTGGGCGCACGGCGGCGTGCCAGTGAAGCCAGTCCCTGCTGGCCTAGTACCAGTGCCAGCACACAGGCCGCACCCAGGAACACGTATAGGAAGAATGTCTCTCCGTCTAGGCCTTCGGACACTTCTACGATGTTCACTGTCTGGTTGTACACAGCCTCCTGAGGAATCAAAAAAAAAAAGTATTGAATCATAGTATTTTTTACGAATATTTTGGTATCAACCAATAGGAATCTGAATTCCTGAATATTGTGTTATGTATTACCTACCTACATGTACTAAATATGTTGGCTCTGCCATATTACAAAAAAGTACCTATTACATGCCTGAATGGGCAATCTGTTGAACCTGTAGTAAATTTTTCACGGTGACAATAATAAAATGTACATCCGAAATTGCTCATTGGTCACTTACGCTATCTTCTTAATTTCTTAATCGTATCCTCATGACTGAGGGTCGTGACCGCCTGTAGCTACAGCTCTCGTGGTACTTAAGCTAAATGTATGAGTATAAAGAACCTTTTTCAAAATTTCTAATTTTGAACTCCAGTTAAGACCCTATTCCAATTTGTATCAAAAATGTTTGTCCAAATGGAAATAACATTAGGCATTGCCAATTACCAACCTGATAGAAGTTTCCACTGGCATCCCTGTAGTTCAACTGTACATTTAATCCGAAAGGTCTCCCCGCAAAAGCTTCATTAGGAATAAATGAGTATGCAAAAGTGGCTTCCTGTCTTGGCTTGACTTCTCTGTTGTAAGGCAGTGCGGTGAAGTTCTGGATGTAGTATGTGTAGTCCATGGGGTATCTGAATGAGGCTTCCATGGAATCGACAACGTAGTCTTCAGCTCCTTTGTTGATGAAACCGACAAGGAACTCCACAGGGTAACCAGCTTGCAAATCTGGAGAATAATATTTTTAATTTGATTAATTAATTTTTGGCATCCGAGGCTAAGATCCTCTTTGGGTCATCGAGCCATCATAGTAAGTAATATTAGAATTAATTTAGTATATTTGTTTTTATGTATGACCTTTGACTAGAGGTATGTAGCAATATATTCTCTACTCTCATAAATCTATTAATTAATAATTCATAAAAAAATCTAACCTATAGTTCAAAAGATTAGTGTATTTTGTTTTGTTAATTCTAAACTTATACTATTAATATTAATCTTATGAGTAAAAATAGCCCATGTCATAAACTAAAGACTAATATCTAATAGTCTCATTTGTAAATTAGATAATATCTATCAATTAATAAAAGGAATAATAATGTCTATTTATAGGACCTTAAAACTTAGGTAATGACATACGGCCTTACTTATAAACGTTACTTAAATTTTAAGTAATACTTAGGGGCTGCTTAACAAAAATTCTTACTTATAAACGTTGCTTAGTTCTAATGAGTTGCTTAGCAATGACTTTAATGCACTGTCAAATTAAGCAACCTCGTACCCTTGTTTAAATACGTAAGTAACAAGATGGCGGTTATTTGGGCACCAGCTGATTCCGTCCGAAGCGTCATTGTAGCAGGTAGCGTCCCTTTCAGCATTGTTTGTCTGTTGCATTTGTAGTTGTTTCTTTTGTTTTTCGTGTGATAATGGATATTTTTGAATATTTTGATGTATTGCGCTTATTTTGTAATGCAATAG
This sequence comes from Ephestia elutella, assembly GCA_018467065.1. Classification (NCBI taxonomy): domain Eukaryota; kingdom Metazoa; phylum Arthropoda; class Insecta; order Lepidoptera; family Pyralidae; genus Ephestia; species Ephestia elutella. The sequence continues at coordinate 2,923,221 of CM031592.1, read as the reverse complement.
AGGAACTAATGCGATTTAGAAGAAGAACAATGGGAATTATTAGAAGGCCAAAGCTGAATAATATGAGAATGAATCTTATGCAAGAATTAAGTAAAAGTGGTTTTCAGGATAAGTAGGTATAGATTTTGCAAAGAAAATATGCAAAAGATATTAGAACTATTATAGAGGAACACATTCATTTTTTTATGGATATATGTAGGTACATATTTTTAGCAATAATCATGATTTATGCCAAAATTCCGAAATACAATACAAACAATGAAACGAAATGGTACCGTGGTCGCTTCGAGTAACAAGGACTTCCGCGCGCAGCACGGGAGTCCGTGTTGCTCATGCGTGGTCGTAAAAATAATTTAACAGCGAAGCTTTTTTTGGCATGTTTACTTTTTAATTTTCAATTGAATGATACCAATGTTGCCATTTCATAACGTTAAAATGGCAAATACTTTTTTTAAGCTGCCAACATTTCGGCAGTGTTGCGAGAGTAAAATACTTTTTGTGTCATTAACAGTTCATTAAGTAAGACAAGCTTAAGTAACGTTTATAAGTAAAGAATATTTAATTACTAATTAGGAAGTTAAGTAGTCATTAGTTAAGACGTTGCTAAGACGATTATTAGTAGATTTTTATAAGTAAGACTGATAATTTCTAATTCATTTTGAAAATAATTTCAAGCTAATTTCCTTGATAGATCTGTTTACGAGGCATGAGGTACATAAAGGATGTCAGAAGGTACATCATAAAATATAAAATAAATAATAAAAAATTACTCCAGGTACTCACCGAAAGCATTATCTCCATAATTAGGCACAGGTTTAATGAACAATATCGTTGTGTCTACGTCCTGAGAAGACTTCACCACAGAATCATCATCATCACTGATGTCATCACCGACCACCTGGTTGTCTTCTCCCTCAATGTCTACCACATCATCAAGCTCGTCTTCTTCGGCTCTCGCCAAGATTGTGTTTGCTGGAAAATTAATTTCAAATATGAATTTGAACTTTACTTTTTAATTTGAAGGCTTCATTGTTCAGCCAAATCATGATTTTGCCAATGTCAACTTTGAGACACTTTTTTTCTTTTTTTTTATTAGCCTATAGGTCTTGTGTCCCACTGCTGGGCAAAGGACTGAGAAAGACTAATTTTATTGTAATTATATCATGACAGACAGTTTTCTTACAAAAATAATTTGATTAAAGCAATCTTCTCATACAAATCACATATTATACATTGTACCATTAAATCCTTGGTTTTAGATGGTATAATAAATGGTAACATTGTAATGATAGGATGAACTTAGCTCTAATATTATGTCCATATGCTAGACATAACAAAGCTAATAATAATCTGATTAGATTGCCAGTAACTTATTTCTTTATGAATAAGTTTCCTTTATAAAAAGTTAAACGGTATAACTCTTCAAACTATGGACAAGACACAAATGGTATATAGGCTGAATAATAAGCAAAGGATGTGATGGTTGCAATAATCTATAAGTTGCAAATAAATCTTGAGTGAATCTAGGTTACAGGTTCAAAATTGGGCTATAGGGCAAATAAAGGTGACCATTTCTATCACAACTTTCTCTCAGAAAATCAAACATACTATGTTGCCACGTACTTCGGGATAGCGCTTTAGTTATCAAATATGAGACTCACCACTCTGGAAACACAGCAAAGCCGCCGGGAGCACCAGGAACGTCAAATATAAAAACTTCATATTGATATCTAAATTAAACTTAAAGCTTTAACTTGATAATACGGCGGCTACTATCTGAGTGGTTTGTAGGCCATTCACTTTTCTATCACATTCAGCCCAACGCCGCACAAAACTCGAGGCAAAATGCCAATTTTCTTTCCAACTCGATTGACGTGGAGTATTATGTCACTAGTGATGCGGTAAATATTATCGTCTTCCAATCGTTAAATGCTGTGACGATAACCGGATTTAACGTATTGTAATCGATTAGAAGATTTTTCTAATTTTGAAATTATTTTTCTAGTTTCTATTAGAATTTAAAAAAATATAATTTATGTTTGATTTGATTATGTTTCAACCTTATTTTATTTTAAGTATTGCCAGATAAAATACACTATACTTCCATCATTTCTTATTATTTGTATTACTAACCTGTGCTCGCGAACTTTGTCCACGCGTAATTTATTGTATTTTAAGACGTATTAAAATTAAACCTACGCCAGATTTTAAGTTAGACCTTTAACAATACAACTATGCAAACCGCATCAAATTTCGTTCTGTAGTTTTTTTCGTGTTGCGCGTATAAACATACAGACAGACAAAAAATCAAAAATGGTTTTGGCTTCTATTGAATTGATTCTATAAAGACCTGTCGTATTTCTTTTTACACGACTGATTCTTATATATCTCCTATGTAGAGACACAGACCAGTTACAGTTTTATTATATGTATTGATTTATTGATGATTTGGAGGTCGAAATGAGGGTAAAACCATAGACTTACTGTATACCTACTGGTGAGTATATAACTAGTAAGGCTAGGGTACAATTATGGATAACAAGTACTAAGGATAAAAGGAAATTATTGTGAATGGATGTGTGTTAAATTTCTGTCACGATTTTGATGCATATTTTAATCAAATAAGTAAGTAATTTAAATGGCAGAATACTGGGCGTCAACTAGTATACCACTAAGCGCATTGTTGGTATATACATATGTTCATTATACATATTAACATTAACACTTAATTTATTATTATAACGGTGCAAAACACTGTTGTCCTCGTAATTTTAAACAACCGAATTATGTAGATAACATTAATTGAATACGTACTGATATGTATGGAGGTTAAAATTGTGATAAGATTCTTATCGTAAGTTTATTTCCTTATATCGAAATATGTTTTATAAGTGTGATTTTTTTAATGCTATGAAAGCATTAAAAAAATTCATACTGTACAAAAAAATAGGAAAAGTAAGTCGGATACCATAACTTGTAACTAAATATTGTAATTTATTTTTATTCCATTCTGATCATAAAAAACAATTCCAGATATACAGGGTTATTTGTAATAAACTAATAACCTTCCTAGGGATGAAAGTGCTCATAAATATGAACATCTTTATGTATGGGACCGACACTGAAATCTCAAAAAAAAAATATGCTGTTCCATACATTTTGCAATACCTATTCGCCCAAAATGTATGGAACAGCTGATTTGTTTTTTTGAGATTTGAGAATCGTTCCCATACAAAAAGATGTTCATATTTATGAGTACTTTAACCCCTAGGAAGGTTATTAGTTTATTACAAATAACCATGTGTAATGAATGAACTTATAGTTCGAAATAGACATGCAATCCTAAAATGTTTTTAATTCAAAATTTTTGGTCACCTACCTATTTATATTTTTTTATAGTTTACTGCTCAAAGTCTGTCTAACCTGGATAAAACCACGACTCCTATATTTACCAAAATTATAAAGCGCTATTACGTACTCGTACTTCAACAGTCTGATCAAACCTTTAGAATAAATCATAATATCAAATACAAGCGGGGTCGTCAGGTCGCTTGTAGGTAAGTAAATGTAATGTAAAGCAACGCAACTGAAACAGTATCGTTTCGTTGCGTGTCGTATAAAGTTTTCTCAAGATAAACATGTCTTATAAAGGTGTTTTTGAATTTAATAATTTATGTTAATTTATGTGCTGAAAATGTGGTAAAAACTAAAATTAAGAACCGTTGTTTATAGTATATTTTTATTTACAGTCCAAAAACATTGCATTTCTACAATTATCAGGCGTTATGGAACCAATTCAAATTCAACATCATGCGAGTCGGGACCTATAAAATATGCTGTAAGTATCGAAATGATATACCAAACTTAAATTCAGATTGAATATAATTCAAAGCACTAACCCTTTCTGACTTAGCCGCATTTGTTTTATCGAGGCATTTAATTAATTTTATAATTTATGGCCATAGCTTGGAATTGGAACTTTATTCAAATTATTCCAGGGACCACTGTTTCAAAAAACAGAGCAGTTGAAAAGCGAAAACTTTCCTCCTGTGTTGAGAAATTTTTATAAGAAACCATTGCTGCTCCACCAAGGCTACATGCAATGGCTCTACGATCACGAGGGTCGCAAGTATTTGGATCTTTTCGGTGGGATTGTTACAGTATCAGTTGGCCATTGTCATCCGTATGTATTATTTATACCTTTGTTACCATTTGTAATAAAAATAAATATAGTATCCCATAACACAAGTCTCCAACTTAATTTGGGGCTAGCTCAATCTGTGTGATTTGTCCGTATATATTTATTTATTTATTGGTAACCTTAAAAGGAAATCTGAAGGCTTCGTTCAAGATCACCAGTATAACTCACTTTAAACTTGAAGAAATTAAGAATGTTGAATTTGCGTTACAGAAAAGTTGTATCTGCGGTGCAAGAACAATTAAAGAAACTCTGGCACACGACAAGCATTTATCGAAATCCTAAAATATACGAGTTTGTTGAGAAATTAGTCGCAAAACTGCCTGGAAAATTAAAGGTACAATTTTCCAACATTTATACTTAACCCAGAAAAAAAGGAGAACATGATCTATGAAGATTTCGTATGTTCAAGACTTATTATTATTTATAGGTCGTGTATTTAGTAAACAGCGGCACAGAGGCCAACGACTTAGCGGTGCTGCTTGCTAAGCTCTACACCGGCAACCAAAACATTATCTCCCTGCAAGACAGTTACCACGGCTGTTCCAGTGCGATCCTGGGATTGACATCGACGCAGTCATATCGGTTACCAACGCCGATGCCTGCTGGGTATTCTCATGTAAGGAAGTTTTGTACGTTTTAAATCAAGGTTTAACGTACAACATAAAACACTTAGTATGTCTTGTAACTCTTATAGTAGCACTTTATATGAATTTAATTTCGCGATTACAGGCCATGTTACCAGATCCATTCAGAGGTATTTGGGGAGGGTGCAGGGACTCCTTGTCCCAAGTTCCAGGTTCTTGTTCCTGTCCTGGAGATTGCGTCTCCTCTGATAAATATTTTCATCAGTTAAAAGAGGCAAGTACTAACACACATTTTTTATATTTTTTCACTGGGCATTATAAAAGTCTGAATATGAAGAACGATATGCGGAAAAAGCGTTAGATAAGTCTATCACAAAAAATCTACGTTCTATTTATAGATAATAAAATAATTTTATCTAATTTAACATTGCGACAAACTGTACTATTTCAAAATGATAAAGAAGAAAAAAATAATACAGTCGTATCATCTATAGATAACATCCTTGTTTACAGCACATGATAAACAATATCCCAGTCGGTGGGGCCGCTGCAATGTTCGCCGAGTCAATACAAGGAGTGAATGGTACAGTTCAGTTTCCCAAAGGGTACCTCAAGAAGGCTCAGCAATTAATAAAAGAATACAATGGTCTCTTTGTTTCTGACGAGGTATAGTCACGTAACTTTTTGTACAATTTTTAATCTTATCTTAAAGCAGGGCCCGTGTTCACGGCTGCTACCATGCCGATGTGCTCGTTGAGTCTTGGATTGACCCTTTTGCACTTATATAATTTCATTATGATACACCTAAAGATAATAAAACTCTTACAATGAAATTGCAACTACTTGCAATTTCTATTGAAGGTTCTTTACCTATAATATCAAACTAGAACTGCATTTCCTATATTAAAAATTGTTAAGCTGAAAAGTTTGAGTAGTAACTACTCGTATATAGTATTTTAAGTGACAACATAGCACACAATACCTATACATAATATTTATTAAGAAATATTTTAAATCACCATTTACAGGTACAAACTGGGTTTGGACGCACTGGCGATGCATTTTGGGGTTTCGAAAATCATGAAATAGTGCCAGATATCGTCACAATGGCTAAGGGTATCGGCAATGGGTTTCCAATGGCAGCAGTCGTGACCACAAAGGAAATAGCAGAGGCTCATAATAAAGCTGCCTATTTTAATACATTTGGTGGGAACCCATTGGCTTGCACTGCTGGTAAAGCCGTTTTAGAGGTAACAAACGAAGTCGCGCGTTATACTTAAGTATTCTAATATTCTTAATTCAATATCCTATCTAAGTAGCAGGCTTAATTAAAGTTTATATTAAAACCTTAACTGCCCCATTACAGGTAATTGAAGAAGAAAACCTTCAAGAAAACTGTAAAGTGACTGGTAAATATTTTGTAGAGCAATTAATGCAACTTCAAAAGGTCTACCCAGTAATTGGAGATGTGAGAGGAAAAGGACTGATGCTTGGTATCGAACTAGTGATTCCAGGCACTAAGGACCCGTTAAGTGCATCTGATGTTGGAGATATAATGGAAAAAACAAAAGATCTTGGTATATTAATAGGACGTGGCGGTAGATATATGAACGTAAGTGTATTAACATTATTGAATAATTCATGTGTGTGTAAGTGTGTTCTTCATAATTATTAGTCAGTGGTACCTATCAATATCGTATAATGTTGTCTTATTATTTTGTCTGTTTTAGGTGATGCGAATCAAACCTCCAATGTGCATTAATAAGGAAAATGTTGACTTTGCTGTATCAGTGCTAGATCAAACTTTGAAAGAATTTTTGAATAAGCGTGAATCTAATTAGATAGGTGTGGCGTACAGCGGAGCGTCATGTTCCCCGCTACCCGCATTGAGCTGTGACTCATTATATTCAGATACGTCTCGGTGTGCGGACGGTTGCCCGAGTGCACAGGCTGTTATCATTCTCAGTGACTATCTAGTCGCTCTGTACCAACTTATACCAATAGTCAGGATACGGTGGAGCCCCAGTTAACTGACCCGGTTAAGCCCCGGGTCAGGTTGTGCTGTGGGGCACATAACGTGCGGGGCGGGGCACGTTACTATGCCGTATAATATTAGTGCCAACGGCACATTTGGCGACGAGATAAACGTGAGTACATTAATTAATCTTTAGTAAAAAAAAAAAAAAAAAACAAAGAAAGTGGGTGGAATATTCAATTTCATTTTATAATCCTATCACTGGGCTTCCGCCCGCGTTAGATTCTTATTCGAGGGTAGAATCTTAAGAAAATATATCGTAAAGAATAATCAGCCATCTCGATAATCAATAATTTAGTGAAAAGGGTACAAAATGACCTTATTGGCTTTGGTACCATGAATGGCTCAAGGGATCTTGGCACCAACATAACAACAATACTTTTTATTTAAATAATTGTTTCAATATTTTCCTGCATCTATAGTTTGGCCATAGTGGCCGTGATGATATACATATATGAAAAAGTTAATAAGTAGGTACTAAACAATAAACGACAAATACAGATTTCACGTAACATTTAATGGCTCTGATTGTGATGAGCGGCACCTAACTGTTTATGAATAGCTTTTCGCTTAATACAATGAGTATTATTCTGTTAATAATGCACTTTCTGTACATAATTTGAAATATTTGCTCATTCATTTATTCACTGTTTACAATTTATCATTATACAATGTTACATAAACCAGTAATATGAATGCATATTTAGTTTTCTTAGGTTAAAACCTCAGTTTAAAACGTAACTACAGTGATACAAATCATGAGGTCGGCTGGACTGGCACTACCGGCAGGTCTCTCTCTCTCAGCCGAAAGACGTCCACTGCTGGACAAAGGCCTCCCCAAGGATTTCCATAACGACCGGTCCTGCGCTGCCCGCATCCATGCGCATCCCGCGACCTTCACCAGGTCGTCGGTCCACCGAGTGGGAGGCCTGCCAACACTACGTTTTCCGGTTCGTGGTCGCCACTCGAGAACTTTTCTGCCCCAACGGCTATCTGTTCTACGAGCTATGTACCGGCAGGTCACAAGACAGAATATTTATAATTGATTATTTTGCTAAAGCGAAGTATATATAGCAATTACCTACTTTTAATTTAACGATTTAACATAAGAAACAAAAATTTAAAGCTTGTGTAGTGTCACTGTGAAAGATACACGAATTAATGTCCGTATACCCAGCAGGACCCTCCGCGTGATTGGATGAAGAGTTAAGTATTTACATCCACAGCATTTTGTACCTCCCGAATAGTTAAATTAAAAAATTGTACCTCAAGGATCTCAGAGAAAACTTAAAATCTTATCCAGCAGGACCCTTCTCAGTTTGCAGGTCTTCAGACCTGAGATGTACTTTACAGTAAAGCGGTGTATTTGTACCTCAAAATCATATTAGTTATTTTTGTGAAAATTAATAAGTTTAGGAGATATGCTCTGGGAAATTTTCGATTATGCCAGCAGGACCCTTTTTTATTTTATGACTTTCAGTACAAGTAATTACATTTTTTAACAGCAGTCTAAATGTACTCTTCAAATCTCTTCTCGGTTTATTTAAATATTATGTACTTTATTAGAAAAAATGTTTCAAAGTTTCTTGATTCTTCACGGCCTAACAGATCGAATTTAGTATTGCATGTATTGTTCTTCAATTGTAATGTGACTTAAATGTTCTTCAATTGACTAAAATGAAATAGTTTTTAATACAAACTGAGAAATTATATTTTAATTTTATTTGCTGTACCTCTAAGTTATTTACGTTTTCAGTTATGATGACGACTAAATATGCCGCCGGAACTAAAAGAACAACTACCCCAGGAGGGTACCAGTACTGGAGAATCCCCCTGAGCCTATAAGTTCAGGCTGCCCTTTGTATTCTGGGGAGGGCACAGTGCCGCTCATTTCTCTAGCGATATAGTACATACAGGCATCCCCTTCTACGCTCTCTATTCATTAATATAGGGGACTCCATTCCAATCTTAACGCCGTCCACCATCACCTCGAGACGGCTAGGCCTGACCTGCTCTTTCTCACTGAGACGAAAATATCCTCCCCAGCTGACACTTCGTATCTGTTACACCCGGTTTATAATCTGGAACACAACTTTGTGCACCAAGCCGGAGTGATTGATCCTTGTTGGAACAAGGACCGATCACATTCTACTCGCAGCCAGATGATAGACAGATCCCTACCATCCAGATTCACAAGGCGATGACAAATCCTTACCAAAGTACATGCACACTCCGGCTTGGTGCACAAAGTTGTGTTCCAGATTATAAACCGGGTGTAACAGATACGAAGTGTCAGCTGGGGAGGATATTTTCGTCTCAGTGAGAAAGAGCAGGTCAGGCCTAGCCGTCTCGAGGTGATGGTGGACGGCGTTAAGATTGGAATGGAGTCCCCTATATTAATGAATAGAGAGCGTAGAAGGGGATGCCTGTATGTACTTTATCGCTAGAGAAATGAGCGGCACTGTGCCCTCCCCAGAATACATAGGGCAGCCTGAACTTATAGGCTCAGGGGGGGATTCTCCAGTACTGGTACCCTCCTGGGGTAGTTGTTCTTTTAGTTCCGGCGGCATATTTAGTCGTCATCATAACTGAAAACGTAAATAACTTAGAGGTACAGCAAATAAAATTAAAATATAATTTCTCAGTTTGTATTAAAAACTATTTCATTTTAGTCAATTGAAGAACATTTAAGTCACATTACAATTGAAGAACAATACATGCAATACTAAATTCGATCTGTTAGGCCGTGAAGAATCAAGAAACTTTGAAACATTTTTTCTAATAAAGTACATAATATTTAAATAAACCGAGAAGAGATTTGAAGAGTACATTTAGACTGCTGTTAAAAAATGTAATTACTTGTACTGAAAGTCATAAAATAAAAAAGGGTCCTGCTGGCATAATCGAAAATTTCCCAGAGCATATCTCCTAAACTTATTAATTTTCACAAAAATAACTAATATGATTTTGAGGTACAAATACACCGCTTTACTGTAAAGTACATCTCAGGTCTGAAGACCTGCAAACTGAGAAGGGTCCTGCTGGATAAGATTTTAAGTTTTCTCTGAGATCCTTGAGGTACAATTTTTTTAATTTAACTATTCGGGAGGTACAAAATGCTGTGGATGTAAATACTTAACTCTTCATCCAATCACGCGGAGGGTCCTGCTGGGTATACGGACATCACGAATTTTTGTTTTCTAAAGTTTTTATACCTTTGGTATTATCAACATAGATAAAACAGTGAAATAAATAGGTATAAAAATGGAATATAATAATTATTTTCTCATCACAATCACAATAACTAATACCCAATTTCTGTGATACTTTTGTCAATCTGTTGATCTATTACCATAATAATTGCGTTTCTGAACAACGTACTAATAATAAGCTAAACCATGTTTAATATGAGGTTAACTTAACTGTCCATTGTGACGATATTTTATATAATAAAGATACCTAAGTGCAACCAGAACAGGGATTGTGGTCGGCTGGTACCTGAACTAGAAAAAACATGTTTCCCTGGTTCCCAACCCGAGAGATTATTATAATTAACTGATATTTAATCGATGGTGTACTTTTTCCATATGATTGATTAATATTGTGATGAAAAAAAAAAACACAAAATTTGAACTAAGAGTAAAATAAAAAATAAATAGTAATAGGTATTAAAACAATTACAAGGGTGCAAGTAAATTTTAGAAAGAACTTTAGGAACTATATTCTTGATATGTCTCTAAATATAAGAATTATTTTAACTAAATAGTTAAAAGTTGACTAGTATCATAAAGAAACTACCATCCGAGTTGCAAGAAAATACACGCCAAAATGAAAAAAAAAAATTGAAGGACAGTTTTAAATAATTAGTCTGGTTCTAAAAATACATGATATTTTAACCAGTGGAGTTCGTTACAGCTTCTGGTTGACCGGAACATTGATAGATGCGTCGATTAAGATGTTGTTCTCTGTGATTACAATATTCAGAAAACAAAAACTTGTTTATGTAACACTGGCGGCCCGTCCCAGCTTTGCAAGGGGGCCATTTAGAGGTAAATTATGTTACATAGAAATAATATAGGTGCTAACGCAGAAATAAATTTTGAAATCAATCCAGTGATTAAGATTTTTGTTAAAAATATCTTTAAGGAAAATGCAAAACTTCCATTGTGTATTATGGGTATGGAAGTGTAAGAAGTGTAGATTGTACACTAAAATGTATTGTATATTTAATGTGAAATCAACAAGTAAAACAAATAAAATAGGTACCTAAATAAATGGATAAAAAAATACGGCAGTAAATACTTAGCGTATTTCAACATAATATGACAGACATGTCGATAACATGTACAAGTTTAAGCCACCAGGAAACCTACAATATAACATGGAGGCATTTATTTACTTTACTCAATTATTATTTTACAGTCTACCCTGTAAAACAAAATGGTATTTCATTGAAAGCGAATTAATTGAACTCATTGGTGAAAACACAAATTAAGTTTATTACAAAGGATTTAAGTATGATTGTTCGGTCCTGACAAATACAGTAACTGGGCTATGCCCAACGATTTTGATATTAATTGATGCTATAATAACTACTTTAATGAAGGTACACAATGGTACCCCAAGAAGTAAGTTTACGTGCATGAACAAAGTACATTAATTGTTCTTTAATGCACTATATACCATACATAAATGCTGTTCTAAAAACTATTCATAGTTTAGTTTATTAAAATTTCCAATTGTAATGATGTGTAAGGAGATATTATTTTCCATTAATCATTGACGAGTTAGCAATGAATCAGTTAATTGTAATGACAACACAATATTTATTTGAAAATAGAGAAAAGCAGTTAAAATATCTAAATACATGGTGTCACCTAAATGTTATTTTTACTATTTTATACTCCTACTTAATATCCAACAGTATTTTAGTACCTTTGTTTATGAGTCCATAATTATGGATTGATAAGTCAGCATTAAATCGACCTCGGCAATTTTATTGCCTGAAGTCATCATTAAATTGCTAAAGTTACCTTTGTGAACCAAAGTATGAATTCAGATGAATCGATATTATGGATCGTTTAACCAGCATTAAATTGCTAAAGTTACCCAAAATAAAACGAACAAATAATGAATATTGATGTGCACTTTGTGCTACAAATAAAAATATTATGAATTGTTAAGCTAGCATTAAATTACACGGAATCTGCAGTTAAAATGCTCATAGTCAGCATTAAATTGCTAAAACTACCCAATATAAAACGAATAAAGAATAAAAATTGATGTGCACTTTGTGCTACGATTAAATGTTATTCCAATTAGGTATTTAAGTTTATATCTAATTGAGAATAACCAATATGTGTTTCGTTTGAAATAAAATATGTGTAAGGACAATGATGACCTCTGTATGTGGTCCCGGGATAAATTCTCGGTCAGGTCAAATAATCTTTGTGAATCGGCCTGGGTCTAGTAGTGTGCCATCCTACACACAAGCGACTGTTAACAGCAATAATCCACAAAGGTGGATAATTAATCAATGTGTAAGGACAATAACGACAACCTCCTTGTGTGGTCCCGGGTTAATTTCTCGGTCAGGTCAAATGTTTTGTTTAAATGGGCCTGGGTCTAGTGGTGTGCTATCCTACACAAAAAAGTTCCACTGTTAACAGCTATTCCGTATATGGGTGACTGTAACGGATAAAGTAACGACTGTTATTAATTTAACAGCTATTCCACATAGGTGGTCAAAGAAATGATTGTGGTCCAGCAGATATAAAAGTATTGGAGACGTCCAGTCTTAGCAAATCCATATTGTTGGGTTGTAATTAAATATAATGTATATTGGAAAAATGTATAATGCAGATCATTAAAAAATATATATATTCTGAACCTGCTACTGACAGGTTACAAAAAACTTATTGCCAAATTAAGTTTAAAAATACAGAATAGTCACTCCTAAGCTAATGCATAAACAAATATGTATTTTATTAAACTAATGTAGGTACATTACATACAATTTAATAAAATGATTATTTTAATATAGTATTAATTGAAATTGACACTGGACTGGAAACATTAACATAAAACTAAAGTAGGTATGGATAAATTTAATGTCGTCCTGACAAGATGTTGCCTTGCGGTAAGGTGCCCAGAAGACTGGCAGAATTGCCAAGTTGAATGGCAATACTGATCCTTTGATCAGTACCTACATAACATTAAGTTAAAAAAAAAAAATTATCCTTGTTATTTAGATTTTAAATTAGTTGCTGCTTTAACAGATTTAACTAATAAGCAACTCATGCTTTCTTAACAGCAAATCCTTATTTGTGTGTGTTTTATAGAGAAGGTCTATATACTGTTCCGGCTAAGTTTAGATCCAGAATTTACGCCAAGCAATGGTATCGTGTCTACTTCATGACCAAAATAATTAACAATATTTCTGGCATTTCTTCCAAGTTTTGACACACTGTAACAGTTGTCGTTGTTCATCTTTCAACTGTAGTAAGTAATTATTATAAAATACAATTTCTACAAACATTGAACTGGGTTGATCAAATTAAAAAATAATAAAAATATGATCAAAATACAAGTAAATAAATGCAATATACCGACATGTGGTTGTTAAAATTTTTCAAATTCGGCAAGTATCTACCTCTAACAATGATGTTGCTATGAAGGAATGAATTTTTAGTATGATTAAACGAAAAGTTAAAAAAAAAAAAAAAAAAAGAAAAAGGATAAGTGGCCGATGTTGGGAAAGTGGACATGTTGATTATGATGAGATTAAAATCTGTGAAACTAAGTGACTTTCGGTAAAGGAAATGGCGCAGAATATTTTAATGATCCCAATTTGCGAGATGAGAATCGAAATTTATTGATGCAGATATTTATATGATTCCTATGAGATTGTTCGCATTCTTTTGACCATGCACATGATGTAAATAATATCTTTTAAATTTATTGATGCAGATATTTATATGATTCCTATGAGATTGTTCGCGTTCTTTTGACCATGCAAATGATTATAAAGTAATATAATATATAATAGTAATATAGAAAAAACATACCAAAATAAAAATTAGAAATCATGTTATGTCAGAATTACATAATAGCGACTAATACTGTAAGGAGTTTCTTTCGGCGTTTCTTCTCAGCAGTGGTCGTTCCGAAACGCTGGTAGTTTGCAGCTTTAAGAATTGCGATGGTATATAATTTGAAATTTGATGTAAAGGGTTACTTTGGATTTATTTCATACTAGTGGTAACGAAAATTATTGAAAACCTTTATCTGTATTAAAATCATCAAAAGAAAGGAGAGATGTGGCGTACAGCGGAGCGTCATGTTCCCCGCTACCCGCATTGAGCTGTGACTCATTATATTCAGATACGTCTCGGTGTGCGGACGGTTGCCCGAGTGCACAGACTGTTATCATTCTCAGTGACTATCTAGTCGCTCTGTACCAACTTATACCAATAGTCAGGATACGGTGGAGCCCCAGTTAACTGACCCGGTTAAGCCCCGGGTCAGGTTGTGCTGTGGGGCACATAACGTGCGGGGCGGGGCACGTTACTATGCCGTATAATATTAGTGCCAACGGCACAATAGGTATAGTGTTACAAAAAATATTTATTTACGCCTTTAACGACGAATTCAAAATTAAAAAGTTTGAAACTTGTTCTCATTTTTTTTTTGCTCCAAGCACCTGTTTTACTCATCAAACTGTGCCAAGAAATTACTATAAAATACCTAAGTAGGTAGGTACCTACGTATAAAACTCAGATGTTGTAAACGAGAAGAAAAGGCCTATTCCAATATACAGCAGATTTTACAGAGAATATTCTCAAAAATATCTCGGGTTTTAGGAAAATTCTCCGTTCTCGAGAATATCTCTATCCGCTGTTTCTTTCGGGAATATCGGGAACGGCACATCACTAGTTTTTACACGACTGACCAAAAAAGGAGTGTTATGTTTTCAGGGTTCATGTATGTATGTATGTATGTAATTTCTTTATTCCACCATAAGTCCTGAATGGCTTAACGGATTTTGATGAGAGAGGTATTTTTAGATTCCTCGCATTAGCCCGAATGACATAGGCTTTGTAAATTGTCAGTCGTGTTTTTTATTTTTAAATAATTAGCTTGTTACCTTCTCGTTGGCAATTTCATTCCTTAATTATCTGGCAACACAGTACATTTGCCAAACCACAATGTCAGTGTCATGTCATTTCAATCTTGTGTCAACTGTTGTTGTCAATGTCAAGAATTGCATTGCATGGTGAAATAAATATGTAAATAGAGTGAAATTAAATTCTGAAATTGGATGAAATATGTACATATGTAATAAATAGGCACAAAACGAATAATTATTTAATTGATGTGTAATAGGTAATTCTGTTTTAAAATGGTTTTCAAGTGCCAGGAAGACAGTTTCCTTAAAGAAGTAAGTTAATTTCATATGTAGTTTGGTATAGTATTGCGGAACTACTGATAAAACTTTATTTGATAACTGCTTCATAATTTGCAGTACACCTCAAAAGTTGTAAAATGTGAACCGACGAAAGAACCGATAGTGGACTATGGCAAAGCCTCCAAGTTTGAAGGTTACCAGGTTACACTAGAAAATACAATATTATTCCCAGCTGGAGGAGGCCAGGTGTGTAAAAAATATAATTCTCATTTGATTTTAAATACAAAATATACACTATCACACTAATCTTTTATATTTCTAATTTGTTAATTTAGTTCTTTATTTTTAAATTAAAAGTAGCTATTACTTGAGTTATTTATATTTTTTAAGCATCAATAAAATTAATTTTTAATTCAGCCACATGACATAGGATGGCTCAATGATAAAGAAGTGCTGCAAGTTCTGCGCAAAGGTGATGAAGCCCTGCATTTTACCACAGAACCGTTAGAAGTAGGTGCTACAGTTAATATGAAAATAAACTGGGAAAGGAGACTAGATCACATGCAGCAGCATTCAGGTATAAATAAACCAGCAATCCCACCTAATTCATTGCACTAAATGTTGCATGTAAACTCCATTTTTTCCCTACTTGTCCTATTATGTATATACAATCTTACTGTCTTTTTATGTTTTTACAACAGTATAAAAAAATAGACTTCAGGAAATTACTTTTGTGGTTAATAAATGTTTTACTTTAGAATGTTCAGGTTTGAACTAATATTTGATTTTGTTTCAACATGTACTGCGAAGATTGTTTACATAATAGGACAAGTAAGAAAAAACTGAGTTTTTTCTAGCTAGATAGTAGCAGGTACCATATTTATTCATTCTTTATTTTTTGGGGCTTTTGTCGCATTGACATGTCAGTCCCATTAAAACAAATGATTCTTTTGTACATGTTCATACCATTCATTGACATTTGACAGTCTTGATCATAGACAATCTGACAATCATCATCAGCCATTTTTAAGTCCCCACAGCTGGGGAACTGGCCTTCCTTATGGATGGATAAGGAGGAAAGGCCACCAAAAGGGCCCAATGCTGGTTGGGGGGTTTAAATAACTGCACATACAGCCGGGACCATGCTTAACATGCCTTTTAAAGCACAGAGGAGACTGATTCTTTTTTGTTTACCCATCCCATGACTGACCATTACGAAAGTTGCTTAACTGTCTAGTGGTGGTTGTGGACTGACCTGCTAGGGAACAGACACCAGAAGCTTACATCAAACTTCAAATGTAGGCTGGGAATCAAAACCAAAAAACAATTCCAGGCCAACACGTCCTCTCAGCAATATTGGAGAAAGAACACAACCTGCCAACAACGAGTTGGTGGCTCGGGGCCGACGAGTGTCATGTGGAGTTGGCCTCGACTGACGTGAGCGAGGCAACAGTGTCGGCTGTGGAGGAACGCTGCAACGCACTGATACGAGAAGCTGTACCTGTCAAAGTCAAGTTTTGTAAAGCTGATGATCCAGAACTGGACGAGGTAATAACACCACTACAGTTTTTTTTTTAAATCTATTTTTTGTTGAGGCTTCAGTCGCGTGATGCGACTATGCCAGCCTCATAGGAAACTTCCTAGGGAACTTCCGTGTTGACTTATCTTTGGACCATAACAGCTCTCCAGAAGGAGTACAAGAATTTGGCCTCTTGTGATAATGGTGTGCTCAAAATAATGTTGAGCCCACTACAGTTTAACCACAGAATATATGTTAAAAATCATTGTTTTGGATCTTATCACTGACACATAAAGTTCATTATTTTATGGCAATATAGTGAGTAGTTGTAGGTTCTAGAATAGAAACATGTTATTTCGGAAACTTTGCCCTTCAGTGTGTGATACATATTTACTTGGGGATTTTATGAGGATTGTACATTTTCTCTTTATTAATGAATTATTTTAAAGAAAATAAACTTCTCTAACTTCCATATTGTTTCTCAATTTCAGGCGCATACAAGAGGATTACCGAAAGACGTCATGGCCACCATTAGAATCATTTGTATTGGAGATGTCGACGAGAACATGTGCTGTGGAACTCATGTCGCCAATCTCAGGTATAGCCTGTTCTACGATTGTAGACTTTCCGACTTACACTGTAAAGGCCCATCAGAGGATTGGGTTTAACTGAGGGCACAATTAATATAAGTACTACGTACAGAAAGGAAACTCCCTGCCCCGTCCCCAATATCGCACCCCCGCACTTCTCCCACGTTCTTGTGTGTATTGGGACGCTATGACTATGAAAACGCACACGTTCACACATTGACGTGTTACTGACGTGTTCACGGATATACAGTTTCATTTGTAGTAGTAGTAGGTATATTTGACGCGCCATTTCTATGAAGCGCCCGCCCTATGCTGAGGGTTTAATTATAAGAGCATTGCTATGTGTCAAGATAAAATCTATTTCTTTTTATATTGAAAGAATGACACAAGACATACCCATACTAAGTTAAGCAACGTTTTATACCACCCCATGCAATACATGCATGAAACACATTCAGTGACCTTGTAACGCGGCGACGCGTTCATCCTCTTTGATCCATTTATGCGTGCGCTGGCACATACATAATTATTTCACCTGTCATAAATTTTAAATTGTATTCATACACATTCGATTCATATTCATTCTTGACTCAGTTTATGTAAATCACTTATCGTCTAACATTGTAAATAAATAATATATCTAAAATATATTTAATATATATAAATCAACATAGACCCTTATCGGGTATGTATTATTAAGTTTTATTGGTTCTTTCGGAAGTAATTCTAAATTTATAGTGAAGTGTATCTTGTTATCTTTTCTAACCGTTCTTTATAATTGTTTTAGGTCTTATGTTTTTACCATTAAAATAATTACAACGACCCTCGAGATGTATTATTTAAGAGTCTCTGCGATAATGGCGCCCTCGTAAATTAAAGAAAACAAACTGTAAGTAAAAATATATTTACACAAGAAAAGACAAGAGTATTTATTCACAAAGTCAATACTGCTGCTATAACTTGCACTCGCTACTGCTGGGCCGCTTACAACAGCCCACACTTGTGGCAAGCCTACTGCTGCTGCTTTACGGACTGCCATATCTCGTATTTGCTGCTGTTGAGCCAGCTACTGAGCCAACTGCTGTTGCCTGAACTCGTCGCTGCTGGGCCTGCTGCTGGGTTGACTATTATAGCCCATGCGCACTACTGCTGGGCTGGCTTCTGAGCTGATTGCCGCAACCCGTCAAACATATACTGATGGCCAACGCCTCGCCACCGATCCAATTGTTGGCAGACATCGTGAGAGCCGCTTCACTTCTCAAGAACACTTTTGAAGAGCCAGCGAAACACTCCGCCAACAAAATACTATATCGCTGATAGCTAAGAAGATTATTTTAATTTGACTACTTTATTTATATTTTTTCCTTTCCTTCTTTAATTTAATTTTACTATTTATTTAATGTCAGTTGTCAACAAATTTGGTTGCTAAGATCAAAGACAATCACAACATGGAACAAATACAAAGTTTTAATTTATTTTTTCCATGATACACTCGTAACATTTTAACATGCCTATAGATACCTTTATATACACAATTTATTTTTAATTTAATTTTAATCAACATGAATACTATTTCTACAGAACTTAACTCATCTCTTTCGATACCCTTTACATATTTTGAAACTTTAACCAATAAACTAATTTCTATTGGAGAGAACTATACTAGCGAGTTAAAACGCTTTACATTTAACGGCGACGATTGTCCAAACAATTTCATTCAAAGATTAGAACACTTTGCTTCCATTCGTAAGATTTCAGAAAGAACACTTTTTTCCCATATATATGATCTACTTACAGGAAACGCTTTAGAATGGTTTCAAACAAAAACAAAAAATATAACAGATTGGGAAACATTTAGAACGACATTAATAAAAGATTTCGAAATTATTAATCATGATTACTTATTAAAAAAACAAATAGACACCTATATACAAAAACCTAACGAAAGAATTATAGAATACGTAACACATATGAAATTATTATTTTCAAAATTACACAAACACATTCCAGAGACAGAACAAATTGAAATATTTTTACGAAACCTACTACCAGAATTTACTTTACGCATCTCCGAACAAGACATAAATTCTCTTGACTCCTTGATAGAATCATGTCAATTTACTGAAAAATTAATACATATGAATAATAATTCCACAGTTTCACAACCACTTGTCTCTTTCAATCAACCCACAACACCAACACCGTTTATTCCTAAATATCCTTTTACTACATCTACCTACACTATTAAAACACGAAAACTACAAAAGTTTCCTACC
Organism: Ephestia elutella; assembly: GCA_018467065.1. Lineage (NCBI taxonomy): Eukaryota > Metazoa > Arthropoda > Insecta > Lepidoptera > Pyralidae > Ephestia > Ephestia elutella. The sequence continues at coordinate 2,903,609 of CM031592.1, read as the reverse complement.
TTCACCTGCCCAAGGTGTCGAAACAACTCTCATCCCCTTTCCATATGTACGAATACTCAAATACTTTGTTATAGATGTGGCCTACAAAATGTCACATTTCCCCATTGTCCATCCTGTCATAAATCAAATTCAAATAAACAAATTAAGAAACAGTTTACACACATTGATAATTCCACAAAATTTGATAAACAAGATTGGAATAATTGGCTTGAATACATACAACTTTTTTTAATTCTTACAATGTGAATACTCTCCTTCGTACAAATGTGAACACTCTTCTTTTTGAAAACAAAGACACACAACGTCCCTATTTACATATTAAAATTAATAATCTCATTTTAAATGGATTATTAGATAGTGGAAGTTCAATTACAATTCTTGGTAAGGACTCACATAAACTTTTACTTAAGTCTGGTCTCTCATTGAGAAAAGACCAACGTATTTTAGGTACCGTAGCTAACGGACAACCTATTAAATCTATCGGAACAATTTCACTTCCGGTAATTTATAATCATAAATTTTCTATAATTACTGCTCATGTAATTCCAGATGTTCATGAACCTTTAATTCTTGGCATCGATTTCTGGAAAACATTTAACATAGCTCCTAATATACTTCGTAACATTAATACTCACTTTACTTCTGAAAATGACAATTTCCTAGTTCATTCAACTTCTACTAATCTTCACTCATTTGAAAATTTAACAAATACACAACAAGATTTAGCTAATTTAATAATAGACAAATTTAAACAAATTTCTACTGAAACTAAACCATTAGGAAAAACTCACCTCGCTGAACATCACATCGATACCGGTGATCATGCTCCCATTCGTCAACGATGCTATCGTTTATCACCAGAAAAACAAAAGGCATTAAAAACAGAGGTCGATGAAATGCTTAAACTAGATGTTATCGAACCTTGCGAAAGCCCATGGCTTAGTCCCGTTATCATTACTCCTAAAAAAGATGGGACTTGGCGTTTCTGTGTAGACAGTCGAAAATTGAATAGCATCACTCGTAAAGACGCTTACAAATTACCCTTAATTTCAGATATCTTAGATAATTTAAAAAATTGTAAATATTTATCGTCAATTGACATTGCGAAAGCATTTTGGGAGATTCCTTTACGAAAGGAAGATCGTCCAAAGACTGCTTTCCATGTTCCTGGTCGTGGCATGTACCAATTTAAAGTAATGCCCTTCGGTCTAACTAACGCACCTGCTACTCAACAAAGATTTCTTGATAATCTACTATCAGATCTTATGCTAGATAATACTATTTTTTGTTATTTAGATGATATTGTCATAGCTACACCTACATTTGAACAACACGTTGAATTATTAACTAAATTAATCACTAAACTTTCTCAAGCTAACATTACAGTTAACTTTCCTAAATGTTCTTTCTTTAGACATGAACTCAAATATTTAGGCTATATAGTAAATCAAGACGGTTTACAAACTGACCCTACTAAGGTTCAAGCGATTCTAAATATTAAAACTCCTACATCTGTTAAGGATGTTAAAAGATTCCTTGGCACCGCTAGCTGGTACCAACGATTTATCCCTAATTTAAGTACTTTAACTGCCCCTCTCACTAAGCTTACCTCTACTAAAAAGAAAGCACCTCCTTTCAAATGGTCTCTTGAGGCTGATAAAGCCTTCATCTCAATTAAACAGGCTTTAGTTAGTACTCCTATATTAGCTTGTCCCGATTTCACAAAACCATTCGCTGTTCATTGTGATGCTTCCGCATATGGCATTGGTGCCATGCTCACACAAGAATTCGATGGTGTTGAAAAACCTATAGCTTACATGAGTAAAACCCTAACTGCTCCTCAACGCAACTATTCCATTACAGAGCGCGAGCTTCTTAGTGTGATAACTGCTTTAGAACACTGGCGTTGTTATTTAGACAACGGAAAACAGTTTACTATTTATACGGATCATTCTGCTTTACAATGGTTCTTACGTCTTGATAACCCTACAGGTAGACTAGCACGCTGGTGCATCCGTCTCTCTATGTTTAACTTTGAAATTAAACATAAACATGGCTCTGAACATGTGGTACCAGATCAGTTATCTCGCATCGCTCATGTTAACGCTATTAATATGTCATTTGAGCAATCTAAAGACACTTGGTATAACTCTATATTTGACAAATGTAAAATAAATCCAACTTCTACTCCAGATTACCTCATTAAAAATAATAAATTATTTAAATATTGTCGCGCTGTTACTGAATATAATTCTGAGTTCAACTGGAAACTCGTAATTCCATCAGAGTTTCGAGAGTCCATTATTTATGAAAATCATAATTTACCTACTGCAGCTCATTTCGGTATTTTCAAAACCTACCATCGCCTTAAACTTCATTATTATTGGCCTGGTATGTACAAAGATGTAGTATTTTTCATATCTAAATGCGATACTTGTTTAGCCTACAAACACCAAAATCAAAACACTATCGGTTTAATGGGCAAGCCTAAAAATTGTTCTCGTCCTTTTCAAACAATCGCTATCGATTTTATTGGTCCCTTACCTTTATCACGTAAATTAAATAGATTCATATTAGTGGTTACCTGCTGTTTTTCTAAATACTGCCTTATTTACCCCATTAAAAGAGCAACATCGTCTATTATAAAACATACTCTTGAAAATTTAGTTTTTATGAATTATGGAATTCCAGAAACCATAATTCTAGATAATGGTCCGCAAATGATAAGTGCTGAACTTAAAGACTTGTTTAATACTTATAAAATACCTCATGTACATTACACTCCACGTTACTGCCCTCAAGTAAATCCTGTTGAGCGTTACAACAAAACTATAATCACAGCTATAGCTTCTTTTGTTGATGACGACCATTGTTTGTAATATATTGGGTAAAACTAAACGCAGGCGTTTCCTGTTATCGCCGCCAGGCGTTTTGGGGTTCTCACACTGCTAGCGTGGATGGCGTCGCGTGTGGTCCGCCATTGCATTGTCCAGGGCGATATCGGTTTGATTTTAATACGCGGAGCGGTCTCGCGTCTTTTGCTTGTTGTTTAGTTTGAGTGATAATTGTGAATCTCCTGTTTGTTAAATAACTATTGAATTTGTGTTTGTGAAAAACTCTGTTATTGTGACTTTTTCTTGTGAGAGGTGAAACGTGGCTGGCTGTTCACATCTGACTGTTCCCGAGTGAAACTACGGGAAGAAATCTATTTAGTTGTCCTGGGGAATTGAGATCTCAAGGGTTAGGTAGGGTGATTAGGAATTCCCCCTTCCCGAAGACACTCAAGTTTGGATCCGAAGAGAAAGAAGATTTAATTTGGTAAGTGTTCAATTGTAGTTAATTTATAGGTTAGGTTATCATATAGGGCCCTGTAGCTCCCTTCATAAGCTACGGTGGTAGCAGACTGCGTTAAGTTAGTTAGGTTTTAGTCGGGCAAACGTGGTGCCGCGTGGAGATTTTTTCCCGGTACTTATTTTTACCGGTGGTTTTTTCCCGGTGAAGTTCCGGTACAGAATTCTTCCCGCCGCTTCGTTTGTCCGGATTCTCGCTGCCACATTTTCTGGCAGCAGAGCGTAGTTGCTCTGCACATTTTCTGGTAGCAGAGCGTAGTTTATCTACCCTCTATTTGTTCGTTTGTAAAAAATAATTAATTGTTTGTAAAAATTATTAGATTTTTCTTAGTTTGTTTGTATAAGAATATTTGTAACCTTTTTTGTATTTGTTTGCGGTTTGTACCGTGCGTTCCGGGTTTGTGCCATTCTCATACCTACCGCGGTTCTTCGTGTAGTTGCTTGATTTTGTTGTTTTTTTTAGTCCTCCGGGTGGAGGACGACCAGTACGATACGGCTTGGGAGTTATTGAACTCCCGCTACCAAAACTTACGTTTGTTAGCGGATGCGCACGCCGCACAGTTGATGGCCCTGCCCAAGGTGGCCAACAGGGCACAGTTGCGCCTGCAGTTGCTCACGCCCGTTACAGTGGCCTGTAACGCGCTCCGCACACTGGGGCTGCCGGTGGACCAATGGTCCTTTTTGCTGGTGCACATTGTATTGGGCAAATTGCCCAATGACATCCGCTCGCGGTTTGAGCGCGAAAATGCGGAGCGGGATAGCACCACCCTACCAACATTCACTGACTTGGTGAAGTTTTTGGAGTTTGAGGCACGGGCTGCTGAGAATACCATGACGGACTCAGCGCCATCCAGAGCGCCTGAACGTAGGCCCTTGGAACCCTCATGGCGAGGAGGCCCCAACAGGGACGGCAACCGCCACCGCGTGGAGCTGGTGCGCGGGTTGCACACACGGCAGCAGTCGCGAGGGACGCGGACTGCCTGCAATGTGGTCGGATGGGCCACAGCCTGCTGCAATGCAGGGACTGGCAGGGACTGCCAGTACAAGATCGGCGCCGCATGGCAAAGCGGCATGAACTTTGCTTTTATTGTTTGGGCGGTCACTATGCACGTGACTGTCCCAGTGCCATACCATGCAGTGCATGCCGTGGGCGGCACCACGCGATGCTTTGCATGAACCGCAACGGGGATGGCACCCGGATGTTGAGGCAGGGGTCCCCTGTGGGCGGGGGCGCTCCTGCGCGAAGCCCTCCACCACCGGACGGAGGACGCGGCTTCGCTCGTCGCACCCCCCCTCGGGAGGGGGTCGCGTACCTGCGCGGGTCTTGGCGGACCGGGACCACGCGCCCCAAGGTCATGGCCAGTATGTAGCTGGCCAGGCCCCGGATAGGGCCCCCATGGGCGGGGGCCCTAGATCGGACGTGAGAGTGGGGACACCCCCTCCACGCGGGTTACCAATACCCAACACATGCAGCCGCAGCGGTTTTCTCCGCCGCTGCACGAGTACCCACGGCTGGAGTACCACCCGCCGTACCATATGTATGGCCGGGCCGCGGGTTATGCCCCCCTCCAGATGGGGATGTGCACTCGCCCGCCATATTATCCGGGTCAGTGGCGCGCCCCTGGTTTGGAGAGAGTGGGGAGCCCGTAACTAGCTTGCTCCCTTGCTGGGACAGAGCCGCGGACGGTTCTGCTCCCTACCGCGGTGGTCCGCGTATGGGGTCGTAGGGGGAAGCCATTAATTTGAGAGCTCTGTTGGACTCAGGGGCTCAAAGCAGTTTGGTTACCACTCGAGTGGCACGCCAGTTAGGTTTAGTCGTGGAAGACTCGCCTGTGCCACTTCTTGGAGTTGGTGGCATACAAGTGAAGTGTCTGACGGGCCAGACACTTGTCACCTTTTCTTCGCTGAAGTCCTCCACAATGAGGATCACGACTTCGGCTATGGTAATGGATACCATTGCGGGTTGGCACCCCTCGACAGACATACCGCCGGGTGTGTTGTCTTTGGTTTCGGGTCTGGATTTGGCCGACCCCTTTGTCTTTCATCCCGGCCCAGTGGACTTGCTCCTGGGCTCGGACGTATTGGGTTGGATTTTGTTGGGTACCCAGAAGGCTCTGGGTTCGTCTTCACTGATGGCAGTGTCTACGATTTTTGGTTTTGCCCTGATGGGCCCTGTGTTTGATAATAGCACCGTGGAGGAGCCACCGGTCGTCGCATCTGCGTCGTTGGCCAAGACCATGCAAAGGTTTTGGGAGGTGGAGGAGCCACCTATGAGTTCCAGGATGGATCCGGAACACGCTGAGTGCGAAGCCCTTTTTCGATCGACCACGGAGAGGTTGCCCTCCGGTCGGTTTGTAACTAGGTTACCCTTTGTTGCCTCTCGTCCTAGCCTAGGGCAAAGTAGGGCGCTTGCGGAGAAACGACTGCTGTCCATGGAGCGACGTATGCAGCGTGACCACGTACTTCGCGATAAATATATTGAATTTATGCGCGAGTACGAGGATTTGGGTCACATGTCTCCGGCTCGAGTTGATTGGAGCTCAACTGAGCATTATTTTTTGCCCCACCACGCGGTGGTGAAGGCCTCAACGGGCAAGTTGCGGACTGTCTTTGATGGGTCCGCACCCACTTCGAACAGGGTTTCGTTGAATCTGTGTTTGCATTCGGGTCCCAAATTGCATAGGGACATAATTGACATCATCTTGAACTTTAGAAGACATCAAGTGGTTTTTGGTGCGGACATCCGGATGATGTTCCGCCAGACAGTCATACATCCTGAGGACAGGCGATTCCAGTTGATACTCTGGCGTGAGCGCCCTGAGGATCCTGTGACGGTGTATGAACTCAACACAAACACGTATGGTTTGAAATCTAGTCCCTATATCGCCATCAGATCATTGCTTGAATTGGCAGAGCGGGAACGGATCCGCTTTCCCCGTGGGGCTTCCGTGCTGTCACGTGACTTGTATGTTGATGACGTGTGCACCGGAGCCCAAAGTATTGAGGAGGCCCTCCTACTGCGGGATGAATTGATTGAAATATTGAAGACAGGTGGCTACGAGCTACGTAAGTGGTTGTCTAATGAGCCTAAAGTTCTAGAAGGGATCCCGGAGGATCACCAACAGAACCCTCACCTGTTTGAGGATGTGGATGATCCCAACAGGATAGCGGTGCTGGGCATGCAGTACCAGCCGCTAACCGATATTTTTACATTCCAAGTGGACTTGGAAATACCAAAGGTCTGGACTAAGAGAACGGTGTTGTCCGTAATAGCCCGTATGTTTGATCCAAGCGGTTGGATCAGTCCAGTGATATTCTCTGCGAAGTGTCTTCTTCAGAGACTTTGGACTTTGGGCGTCTCGTGGGACGAGCCGCTGTTTGGTCCTCCATTGGATGATTGGCTCGAGTTGTTTTCATCGATTAAGGAAGTCAATCGGATTGCCTTGCCTCGTCGAATATTGCCACCCGGGAAATATCGAGCCAGCCTGCATGGCTTTTGTGACGCGTCGGAGCGAGGCTACGCCGCGTCAGTCTATATGCGGACAGTTGACGCCGATGGCCGGGTCAATGTCTCGCTTTTGTTAGGGAAGAGCAAGGTCGCCCCCATCAGGACTAGGCTGACTATTCCCAAGCTTGAGTTGAGTGGAGCTCACCTTCTCTCTAAATTGTTGCATCACGTTGCATGTGAGCTGGCGGCCACGGTCGAGATACGGGACATCTTCGCCTGGTCGGATAGCCAGGTCGCGCTTGCATGGTTGCGCGCGGCCCCACATACCTTGGAGGTTTTTGTGGGAAATCGGGTTTCCCAAATCCAGAATATCGGAATTGATATAACATGGAGACATGTGCCGGGAGAGCTTAACCCAGCGGACTGTGCCTCCCGAGGTTGTACGGCACCAGAATTGGTGTCACACCCGCTCTGGTGGGGCCCAGAGTGGCTGATGGGATCAGAAACTTCTTGGCCTGTCTGTCAGACAGATGTTACTTCTTTGAGTTTGACTGGGCTCCGTGTACATGCTGTAGTCGCTGAGACGACGTCGGAGCCGGATTGGCTACTTGCTCGGTATAGCAGCTTGGATAAGCTTCTGGGTGTTACCAGTTGGATTAAGCGTTTCATACATAATTGTAGAAACCCACAGGCAAAGCGGTTGGAGCCGATTGCAGGTGCAGAAGAGCGCCGGAGCGCATTGTTGCATTGGGTCCGTGTCGTGCAGACCGGACGGTTTGAGTCAGAGCTTCGTATTTTGCGCGACGGACGCGCTAAGTTGAAGGGCGCGGTCGCTCGTTTGAACCCGTACATCGACTCGGATGGGCTTCTTCGGGTTGGAGGCAGGCTCCGGAAGGCGGATCTTCCATATGAGACTCGCCATCCTCTGTTGTTGCCCAAGGGCGGACCCTTGGTGCAGCTTTTGGTGTCTGATCGACACATTCGTAACGCCCATGCTGGGTGCAATGCTTTGTTGGCTATTTTGCAACGCGAATTTTGGATATTGTCTGCCCGAAGAGCAATCCGTAGTGTTCTGTTTCGATGTATTGCATGTTATAGGTTGAAGGCATCCACGATGCAACCACAGATGGGTGATTTGCCCGCTGATCGAATCCGACCTTCGAGACCGTTTGACGGCGTTGGAACCGATTTTGCCGGTCCCTTTTCGATCAAGGCTTCTCCCTTTCGTAATGCCCGTATTGTGAAGGGCTATTTGTGTGTATTTGTTTGTTTGGCCACCAAGGCTGTCCATTTGGAGGTGGTATCGGCTCTGACTACGGAGGCCTTCGTCGCCGCGTTGGATCGCTTTGTTTCGCGTCGAGGTCTACCTTCCCTTATTAGGTCTGACAATGGCACAAACTATAAGGGAACTGTAAATTATCTTAAGGATGTTTCTGTGTTTATTGATAAAAATTGTACTAGTTTAAGTCAAATTGCTGCTCAAAGGGGAATAACCTGGAAGTTTAGTCCCCCAAGTTGCCCCCATTGGGGAGGGATTTTTGAAGCGGCTGTGAAATCCGCAAAGACCCACCTCCGCCGCATTATCGGAGAAACGGCTCTAACCTTTGAAGAGCTGGCCACAGTGTTTTGTAAAGTTGAGGCGGTCCTCAACTCTCGTCCTCTCTGTCCGCTATCTCCAGATCCAAATGACTTGGAAGCTCTCACCCCTGGTCATTTTTTTGGTGGGAGGGCCGTTGAATGCCCTGCCCGAATACCCGTGGAAGGATGAACGCGTATATCGGTTGTCGCGTTTTCAAATGTTGCAGCAAATGAGCCAGGACTTTTGGCGTCGCTGGTCGCTTGAATATTTGCATTTGCTGCAGCAAAGAGTGAAGTGGACAGACAGGACTGAGCCTCCCAGGGAGGGTGATTTAGTATTGTTAAAAGAGGCAAATTTGCCCTCATTGCTTTGGCGACGAGCTCGCATATTACGTTTGATTCTTGGCGGAGATGGCACTCCGCGTGTGGCTGAGGTGTTGGTCGACGGTTCGATTTTAAGGAGAGGTGTGACCTCTCTCGCCCGCCTTCCCGTAGAGTAAGCTAGCGGTCTGCTTCTCAGACCGGGACGGGGGGATGTTTGTAATATATTGGGTAAAACTAAACGCGGGCGTTTCGCATTGCTGCCGCCAGAGGGCGTTCGGGGTTTTCACTTTGCTCGCGCGAATGGCTCGCGGACGGTCGCCATTGCATTGCCCTATGCGATATCGGTTTGATTTTTAATACGCGAGAGGTTCCGCGTTCTTTGATTGCTAATTAGCTTGAGTTGTGTTTGTGAATTTCCTGTTTGTTAAATAACTATTGAACTTTGTGTTTGTGTACCCGCCATGGTGACTTTTTCTTGTGAGAGGTGAAACGTGGCTGGCTGGTCACATCTGGCTGTTCCCGAGTGAAACTACGGGAAGAAATCTATTTATTTGTCCTGGGGAATTGAGATCTCAAGGGTTAGGTAGGGTGATTAGGAATTCCCCCTTCCCGAAGATACTCAAGTTTGGATCCGAAGAGAAAGAAGATTTAGCTTGGTAAGTGTTTTTTAAGTGTAATTAATTTATAGGTTAGGTTATCATATAGGGCCCTGTAGCTCCCTTCATAAGCTACGGTGGTAGCAGACTGCGTTAAGTTATTTAGGTTTTAGTCGGGCAAACGTGGTGCCGCGTGGAGATTTCTTCCCGGTACTTATTTTTTACCGGTGGTTTTTTCCCGGTGAAGTTCCGGTACACCTTTTGTTATTTTTTGTTTGTGACTTGACGCGATGGCGAAGGCCTCCAATGCTAGGGCGACACTCGCCAACGAATTGAGATGGTTTGTGACGGCCGGAGGACTCCTGTCCCGGAAGGACAGGGAGGGCGCCATACTGCTAAGAGCGGATCACCTCCACTCACGATTGATTAGCGCGGAAGCGGCCATGGCGGCGCTTACCGAAGCCGATCTTACCCCGGAGGCCTACGCAGGTCACATGGCGGACATGGACCAGATCCTGAGTCTGCACGATGATATCGCGGAGGCGGTGACCGCAATAAGGGCGAGACAGGCTGGCGGACCAGCCCCTCGCACACCTGTTAGACAGGAAGGACCAGCGGTTACTGGTCGGCTCCCCACCCTTCAGCTGTCCCACTTTGGGGGTAGGATGGAGGAGTGGGTAGCATATAAAAATATGTTTGAGTCCCTGGTCGTAGCACGACAGGATTTGTCGAAGGCCCAGAAGATGGCCTACCTCCTCTCCACTCTTGAGGATGAAGCGCGGTCGCTCATCCAGCACCTCCGGGTGGAGGACGACCAGTACGACACGGCTTGGGAGTTATTGAACTCCCGCTATCAAAACTTACGTTTGTTAGCGGATGCGCACGCCGCACAGTTGATGGCCCTGCCCAAGGTGGCCAACAGGGCACAGTTGCGCCTGCAGTTGCTCACGCCCGTTACAGTGGCCTGTAACGCGCTCCGCACACTGGGGCTGCCGGTGGACCAATGGTCCTTTTTGCTGGTGCACATTGTATTGGGCAAATTACCCAATGACATCCGCTCGCGATTTGAGCGCGAGAATGCGGAACGGGATAGCACCACCCTACCAACATTCACTGACTTGGTGAAGTTTTTGGAGTTTGAGGCACGGGCCGCTGAGAATACCATGACGGACTCAGCGCCATCCAGAGCGCCTGAACGTAGGCCCTTGGAACCCTCATGGAGAGGTAAGCCCCAACAGGGACGGCAACCGCCACCGCGTGGAGCTGGTGCGCGGGTTGCACACACGGCAGCAGTCGCGAGGGACGCGGACTGCCTGCAATGTGGTCGGATGGGCCACAGCCTGCTGCAATGCAGGGACTGGCAGGGACTGCCAGTACAAGATCGGCGCCGCATGGCAAAGCGGCATGAACTTTGCTTTTATTGTTTGGGCGGTCACTATGCACGTGACTGTCCCAGTGCCATACCATGCAGTGCATGCCGTGGGCGGCACCACGCGATGCTTTGCATGAACCGCAACGGGGATGGCACCCGGATGTTGAGGCAGGGGTCCCCTATGGGCGGGGGCGCTCCTGCGCGAAGCCCTCCACCACCGGACGGAGGACGCGGCTTCGCTCGTCGCACCCCCCTCGGGAGGGGGTCGCGTACCTGCGCGGGTCTTGGCGGACCGGGACCACGCGCCCCAAGGTCATGGCCAGTATGTAGCTGGCCAGGCCCCGGATAGGGCCCCCATGGGCGGGGGCCCTAGATCGGACGTGAGAGTGGGGACACCCCCTCCACGCGGGTTACCAATGCCCAACACATGCAGCCGCAGCGGTTTTCTCCGCCGCTGCACGAGTACCCACGGCTGGAGTACCACCCGCCGTACCATATGTATGGCCGGGCCGCGGGTTATGCCCCCCTCAGATGGGGATGTGCACTCGCCCGCCATATTATCCGGGTCAGTGGCGCGCCCCTGGTTTGGAGAGAGTGGGGAGCCCGTAACTAGCTTGCTCCCTTGCTGGGACAGAGCCGCGGACGGTTCTGCTCCCTACCGCGGTGGTCCGCGTATGGGGTCGTAGGGGGAAGCCATTAATTTGAGAGCTCTGTTGGACTCAGGGGCTCAAAGCAGTTTGGTTACCACTCGAGTGGCACACCAGTTAGGTTTAGTCGTGGAAGACTCGCCTGTGCCACTTCTTGGAGTTGGTGGCATACAAGTGAAGTGTCTGACGGGCCAGACACTTGTCACCTTTTCTTCGCTGAAGTCCTCCACAATGAGGATCACGACTTCGGCTATGGTAATGGATACCATTGCGGGTTGGCACCCCTCGACAGACATACCGCCGGGTGTGTTGTCTTTGGTTTCGGGTCTGGATTTGGCCGACCCCTTTGTCTTTCATCCCGGCCCAGTGGACTTGCTCCTGGGCTCGGACGTATTGGGTTGGATTTTGTTGGGTACACAGAAGGCTCTGGGTTCGTCTTCACTGATGGCAGTGTCTACGATTTTTGGTTTTGCCCTGATGGGCCCTGTGTTTGATAATGGCACCGCGGAGGAGCCACCGGTCGTCGCATCTGCGTCCTTGGCCAAGACCATGCAAAGGTTTTGGGAGGTGGAGGAGCCACCTATGAGTTCCAGGATGGATCCGGAACACGCTGAGTGCGAAGCCCTTTTTCGATCGACCACGGAGAGGTTGCCCTCCGGTCGGTTTGTAACTAGGTTACCCTTTGTTGCCTCTCGTCCTAGCCTAGGGCAAAGTAGGGCGCTTGCGGAGAAACGACTGCTGTCCATGGAGCGACGCATGCAGCGTGACCACGTACTTCGCGATAAATATATTGAATTTATGCGCGAGTACGAGGATTTGGGTCACATGTCTCCGGCTCGAGTTGATTGGAGCTCAACTGAGCATTATTTTTTGCCCCACCACGCGGTGGTGAAGGCCTCAACAGGCAAATTGAGGACCGTCTTCGATGGGTCCGCACCCACTTCGAACGGGGTTTCGTTGAATCTATGTTTGCATTCAGGTCCCAAATTGCATAGGGATATAATTGACATCATCTTGAACTTTAGAAGACATCAAGTGGTTTTTGGTGCGGACATCCGGATGATGTTCCGCCAGACAGTCATACATCCTGAGGACAGGCGATTCCAGTTGATACTCTGGCGTGAGCGCCCTGAGGATCCTGTGACGGTGTATGAACTCAACACAAACACGTATGGTTTGAAATCTAGTCCCTATATCGCCATCAGATCATTGCTTGAATTGGCAGAGCGGGAACGGATCCGCTTTCCCCGTGGGGCTTCCGTGCTGTCACGTGACTTGTATGTTGATGACGTGTGCACCGGAGCCCAAAGTATTGAGGAGGCCCTCCTACTGCGGGATGAATTGATTGAAATATTGAAGACAGGTGGCTACGAGCTACGTAAGTGGTTGTCCAATGAGCCTAGAGTTCTAGAAGGGATCCCGGAGGATCACCAACAGAACCCTCACCTGTTTGAGGATGTGGATGATCCCAACAGGATAGCGGTGCTGGGCATGCAGTACCAGCCGCTAACCGATATTTTTACATTCCAAGTGGACTTGGAGATACCAAAGGTCTGGACTAAGAGAACGGTGTTGTCCGTAATAGCCCGTATGTTTGATCCAAGCGGTTGGATCAGTCCAGTGATATTCTCTGCAAAGTGTCTTCTTCAGAGACTTTGGACTTTGGGCGTCTCGTGGGACGAGCCGCTGTTTGGCTCTCCATTGGATGATTGGCTCGAGTTGTTTTCATCGATTAAGGAAGTCAATCGGATTGCCTTGCCTCGTCGAATATTGCCACCCGGGAAATATCGAGCCAGCCTGCATGGCTTTTGTGACGCGTCGGAGCGAGGCTACGCCGCGTCAGTCTATATGCGGACAGTTGACGCCGATGGCCGGGTCAATGTCTCGCTTTTGTTAGGGAAGAGCAAGGTCGCCCCCATCAGGACTAGGCTGACTATTCCCAAGCTTGAGTTGAGTGGAGCTCACCTTCTCTCTAAATTGTTGCATCACGTTGCATGTGAGCTGGCGGCCACGGTCGAGATACGGGACATCTTCGCCTGGTCGGATAGCCAGGTCGCGCTTGCATGGTTGCGCGCGGCCCCACATACCTTGGAGGTTTTTGTGGGAAATCGGGTTTCCCAAATCCAGAATATCGGAATTGATATAACATGGAGACATGTGCCGGGAGAGCTTAACCCAGCGGACTGTGCTTCCCGAGGTTGTACGGCACCAGAATTGGTGTCACACCCGCTCTGGTGGGGTCCAGAGTGGCTGATGGGATCAGAAACATCTTGGCCTGTCTGTCAGACAGATGTTATGGTGGTATCGGCTCTGACTACGGAGGCCTTCGTCGCCGCGTTGGATCGCTTTGTTTCGCGTCGAGGTCTACCTTCCCTTATTAGGTCTGACAATGGCACAAACTATAAAGGAACTGTAAATTATCTTAAGGATGTTTCTGTGTTTATTGATAAAAATTGTACTAGTTTAAGTCAAATTGCTGCCCAAAGGGGAATAACCTGGAAGTTTAGTCCCCCAAGTTGCCCCCATTGGGGAGGGATTTTTGAAGCGGCTGTGAAATCCGCAAAGACCCACCTCCGCCGCATTATCGGAGAAACGGCTCTAACTTTTGAAGAGCTGGCCACAGTGTTTTGTAAAGTTGAGGCGGTCCTCAACTCTCGTCCTCTCTGTCCGCTATCTCCAGATCCAAATGACTTGGAAGCTCTCACCCCTGGTCATTTTTTGGTGGGAGGGCCGTTGAATGCCCTGCCCGAATACCCGTGGAAGGATGAACGCGTATATCGGTTGTCGCGTTTTCAAATGTTGCAGCAAATGAGCCAGGACTTTTGGCGTCGCTGGTCGCTTGAGTATTTGCATTTGCTGCAGCAAAGAGTGAAGTGGACAGACAGGACTGAGCCTCCCAGGGAGGGTGATTTAGTATTGTTAAAAGAGGCAAATTTGCCCTCATTGCTTTGGCGACGAGCTCGCATATTACGTTTGATTCTTGGCGGAGATGGCACTCCGCGTGTGGCTGAGGTGTTGGTCGACGGTTCGATTTTAAGGAGAGGTGTGACCTCTCTCGCCCGCCTTCCCGTAGAGTAAGCTAGCGGTCTGCTTCTCAGACCGGGACGGGGGGATGTTTGTAATATATTGGGTAAAACTAAACGCAGGCGTTTCCTGTTATCGCCGCCAGGCGTTTTGGGGTTCTCACACTGCTAGCGTGGATGGCGTCGCGTGTGGTCCGCCATTGCATTGTCCAGGGCGATATCGGTTTGATTTTAATACGCGGAGCGGTCTCGCGTCTTTTGCTTGTTGTTTAGTTTGAGTGATAATTGTGAATCTCCTGTTTGTTAAATAACTATTGAATTTGTGTTTGTGAAAAACTCTGTTATTGTGACTTTTTCTTGTGAGAGGTGAAACGTGGCTGGCTGTTCACATCTGACTGTTCCCGAGTGAAACTACGGGAAGAAATCTATTTAGTTGTCCTGGGGAATTGAGATCTCAAGGGTTAGGTAGGGTGATTAGGAATTCCCCCTTCCCGAAGACACTCAAGTTTGGATCCGAATAGAAAGAAGATTTAATTTGGTAAGTGTTCAATTGTAGTTAATTTATAGGTTAGGTTATCATATAGGGCCCTGTAGCTCCCTTCATAAGCTACGGTGGTAGCAGACTGCGTTAAGTTAGTTAGGTTTTAGTCGGGCAAACGTGGTGCCGCGTGGAGATTTTTTCCGGTACTTATTTTTACCGGTGGTTTTTTCCCGGTGAAGTTCCGGTACAGAATTCTTCCCGCCGCTTCGTTTGTCCGGATTCTCGCTGCCACATTTTCTGGCAGCAGAGCGTAGTTGCTCTGCACAACCATCGTACTTGGGACTTACATTTGAATCATATTCAATTTGCCATTAACTCATCCGTTAATGAAACAACAAAATTTACTCCTTCTTACCTCGTCTTCGGCCGTGAATTAGTTACTTGTGGTTCAATATATTCGGATACCGAATCTATTGAAGATTATATATTTGCTCCTCGCGATATTTATGCAGAGCATTTAGGTAATTTACTTCCAGTATTTTCAGAAGTACAAAAACGAATGTATAAATCCCATGAAGTTAATGCTAAGCTTTACGATAAACATCGTCAATATATCGAATTTAATATAGGTGACATCGTTTGGAAGCGGAATTATCCTTTAAGTTCTGCTGATAAACATTTTTCGGCTAAATTAGCACCCAAATTTATTAAATGTTACATCACAAATAAAATCTCACCACTAGTTTATGATTTAACAGACTTTTATCACAAACCCCTAGGCCGCTGGCATATCAAAGATATTAAGCCAATTAAGGCAATTACTTTACTTTAGTTGCCTTAATAACTATTTAATCTTTTTATTTAAAAGATGTTTATTTTCTCACCTCATTACCTTTTAGTTTCTCATCTCATTTGACAATTGTCATCCTAATTTGAAAATTTATTCAAACTTTTTTACTTCTTTTCTTCTCCTATTTTAATTAACTAAAGTTAATTAATAACTTTTAATTAAGTACTTTTAATTACCTTTAAGTACTTTTAATTACATTTAATTACCGTTAATTACTGTTAATTGTCTTTAATTACTGTATTACTTTAATAAGAGTTTTCTAATTTGTAACTCTACTTACCTTACTTATTTACCTTACTTACTTACACAATTTATGTCATTAACTTGATATTTTCCTTACGTCATTACTAAGACGTTTATTTTATTTTTTTGCGTTTCGCGCATAGTGTTATTTTTATACTCTACCTATTTATTAAGGTACATGCTTGTACATATTTGTCATCGTGCGGTTTTAGTAACACGTTAAAAAAGCCTTAAGCTATTATTTACAAGTTAGCGGTTGGTGACTAATTTTTAATTAAGCCTACACCATTAATAAGCTCAGTTCTTGAGAAATGCTTCCTGTTATATAAGCTTTCTCTATGATGTATTTAGTCACAAATCCTTAAACGGAATTATGACTTTGTTAGGTGATGTATGTATGTTAGTATTTGTTAGGTAGGATATATGTGGAACTGATTGGCTTATTGTATATACTCATCTCAATTTCATTCACCTTTCTAAATTAACTTTCACTTCATCCATTTAGTTTTACTATTATTGTATAATAAGTTTATATTTTTTTAAGGTTTACTATGTATTTTTTAATTCATAATTTACTCTCTAAATTCAAAATTACATATATTTCAATTTTTTTACAATTTTTAAGATTAAAAAAAAAGTTTTTAAAACTTTTTTAAAACCGCCCCGGTACTGTAACGCGGCGACGCGTTCATCCTCTTTGATCCATTTATGCGTGCGCTGGCACATACATACTTATTTCACCTGTCATAAATTTTAAATTGTATTCATACACATTCGATTCATATTCATTCTTGACTCAGATTATGTAAATCACTTATCGTCTAACATTGTAAATAAATAATATATCTAAAATATATTTAATATTTATAAATCAACATAGACCCTTATCGGGTATGTATTATTAAGTTTTATTGGTTCTTTCGGAAGTAATTCTAAATTTATAGTGAAGTGTATCTTGTTATCTTTTCTAACCGTTCTTTATAATTGTTTTAGGTCTTATGTTTTTACCATTAAAATAATTACAACGACCCTCGAGATGTATTATTTAAGAGTCTCTGCGATAACCTAGATGGGTTTAATTATATTAATTAAGTAGCATGAGCTAAACGAATGTCAAAATCAAAAACTAATTATTGACACTTGGCCTTCAAAGGCTTTTTTACACGTCGAAAACGAATTATTTCATCATAATATATTATGTTTCAAAGCTACAAACTACTAGCATTTCGGGACGACCACTGCTAAGAAGAAATGCCGAAAGAAACTCATGAAAGTCTTGGTCACCTAACATGCCAAAAAATATTATATTAACTGGATTTATTAGATGAAGCCTATTGAATATTCAAACACTTTATTGTGAATTCTTATGAAGGTCCTTATGATATTTATTACACTAATATCATAAAGGGCAAGTGTTTGTAAGTTGTTTGTGGGGAGGTAATATTCGGAACTACTGAACCGGTTTCAAAAATTCTTTCACCGATAGAAAGCTACATTATACTTGAGTAATGTAGGCTACAATTTATGTATGTACCTCCTGAGCGAAGCCGGGGCGGGGCGCTAGTAAGAAATGAAATAATTCTGTGATATATTTTTGCATTCCAGCCAGCTGCAAATGATAAAGCTGCTCGGCACTGAGCCGGGGAAGAAGGGGAAGACCAACCTGAAGTTCGTCGTCGGTAACAGAGTCACAAGGCTGTTCCAGGGAATGTTAGACAGGGAGAAAACATTGGTTGGACTGCTCAAGTAAAGTTCTTTTGCTCTATTGTTTGTTTAGCTGTGGTTGTTCCGAAATGCTAGTAGTTTGTAGCTTTGAGATTTAAATTAAAAAGTGCTTTTTTTGAAATACTTTGTACTTTTTAGGGTTCCGTACCTCAAAAGGCAAAAACGGAACCCTTATCAAGGTTAGATACTTTGACAACAGTGACCGAAAAGATTGACCATCCGACCAAATAAGGGTCAGGCAGTCTCCACCATTTAAATTCGAATCAAATTGAATAACAAACATTTATTTGTTGATAAAACACATCCTCTCAGTAGAAAGAAACGTGTCCTAAGAAAGAATTGTTAATACTGTCTACATAATTTTTACAATGCCACTCTCTCACATATGCCAAAATAAGACAAAAGTTTAACTTTGAGCGTTAGAAAATTCTCGTAAAATTTAAGTTTATTTCAGGAACGAACCAAGCAAACATGAAGAGCTAGTGGTAAAACTACAAAAGAACCTAAAAGTATCTAATAAAAACTTGCAAAATGTGCTATCAGAATTAGCGCAATTTGAGATTGACAAAATAAAGAATACAGAACCGAAACCAAAATACGTGTTTATGTTTAAAAAAGAGGCCACACCGGATTTCAATAGAGTGATATGTAAAGGGTTAGAAGGAAAAGAATTGTTTATGTTTCTGGCCTCTGAGGACGCAGACAAACCTAAAGAGGGACAGATCATAATTCAGGGGCCCGAGGAACACTGCAACGCTTTGGGACAACAGTATGTTTATTTTTACTGCACTCTTCTTATCGAGTGTGTCACTAACACTGGTGTCAGATATTATTCAAGTCGCCTAAAGGCATCTGTCATGACTTACCGCCATCTAGTGGCAGTAGCCGTATACACATTAGTAAACTAAACAGCCAATGTGCAGGTTTCCTCACGATGTTTTCCTTCACCGGAAGCAGGTGATGGTCTATGAGAAAACTACCACACATGAGTCAGATTGGTCTACAAACTCATGAATTGGATGCATTGAACAAAGTTTAACAGTAATATTTTAAATTGAGGATGGCCCAGGACAGAGAAGGTTCACGTAGACCAAAGGAGGCCTATACCCAGCAGTGGGTCACGGAGGGCTGTCGGTGATGATTTTTAATTAATTTATTTTTTTCAACATGATACAAAGGCAACCTTTGAGAATATTTCGACTTGTGACGTGACTCTTGATAAAGTATAGTTCTCAATCATAATCACAGTCGAACTCTGACGCGAACGTGACACACAGATAAATTCCATATCACTTCATATAAAAATAATGTCTCTTGCCGCCTGCCGGTATAAACTCAACAACTTACTTACTCCACTGGCTCAGTGACCCCAAAGTGGATCTTGGCCTCCGAAACAAGAGAGCGCCATATACTTCTATTCTGCGCGGTGGCTCGCCAGACTCAAAAACTACTGAACAGATTTGCGTGCTGTTTTCACCAATAGAAGAAGTGGGTCATGAGGAAGGTTTTGGTTCATAATTTACGCGAGCGAACCGCGGGAAAAAGCTAGTAAAACCCAAGTCAGTTTATTTGTTCAGTTAGTTTTAGACAGCACAATAGATTATTTTTCTTCATTACAAAAATAATAAATATTTTTTTTCCAGAATTACGGAGCTGTTGAAGGGAAAAGGAGCTTTTAAAAACGGAAAATTCCAAGGAAAAGCTGGAGATATGGGGGGTATTAATAAATGCAAGAAGTTGATTGAAGATTACTTTAATAACATTTCGTCTTAGTATACTCTTATACTTAGCTAACACAATAAGATATACCTGTTTTTGTTGGTTACCAAAATGCATTTGAAATAAAATAAATAAACGTTAACAAATTTCATTTTAGTGTCTTTAACAGACCTTTCATAATTGAAAATGAACTTGTGCATACTGTGTTCACCATAAGATCTATTTATTATGGTCTTATGCACCCTAAAAATATGAAATGCACCATAGATTTAGGTGTACAAACGCGAATGAAGACCTATGAAATGCGCCAACACCTCAACTCAAATACAAAATGTTAGTCTAAAATAAGTGCAATAAATGACATAGGACCAACTTTTTTTAAAGAACATACTTATATAGACCACACTTCCACAATACCTTATAATAATTTTAAACTATATACCATTTATACCTATGTATAATCCATTGTTCTTTTTTATAATAAATTACATAATACATGTAGTATTTCAAATAACTTATCTTCACATGCGCTTCTGGGATGTACAAGTGTCACTAATCTCCAAAAAAATTTTTATTCTTTTTAGAAAAAATAAAGACTTATTGTGTGGTGTAAATAAAGTCCTTTAGTATTAATAATAAAAAAAGAATTTATGCACTCTAATTTTTAAAATATTATGATTTGAAAATAAAGTCATAGTTGCAACGGTCTTCCAATAGTAAAGCACAGTTCTTTTTACTAGCAAAAAAACCATTGAAAACCATTCAATATGATTTACATTCGCAGAATCGACAACCTGTATCACCTTTGAAATTGCAATAAAATAATACATTTAAAAGTACCATCAGTTATCCTTACAGTCAATCATATTGGATGCGTTAATACTTGCAATTAGCTTCTCTATGCCAAGATTTGTCCAGTCCTGTGTCAGGTCATCAAGGTAGTTGTCAAAATCCACCAGATCCCTTTGTACGCGCCTTTGCAGTAGGTGCGACACAGTTTCCAAGGTGTATGGATTTTCTGTGTAAGTAAAACATAAATTATCAACCAGATATCATGATTCCACAAAGCAGTGAGACCACAAAAAAGTTAATAATCAAAACAATAAATTCTGTAACTTACCGAATATGACCTTATTGGATTCTCTGGGCCTCCACTTCCCTTCTGTGTACTTGTACAAGTTGAGGGCAGGCTCTTCCAAAGTTTTTGATAATTTCTTGTTGTCCAGCTGGAAAAACACAATTAGCTGATAAATAGTAACCAAATGTAACATAAATAGTGAACAAAATTATTCACAGTCCTTGTAGAGATTACGCAGAGGTTACTCATGAAAATAGTAGCAGAAAATAGAATAACAGAACTCTTACCACAACAAATACAGCAGAAGGGACAAGCTCGGCAATCTTCTCCGCTATTTTCTGGCCAGGGCATTTTTCTACAGTGTTATCTTTGTAGTTCTCGCACGCAGCATAGTAGCCAGCAATGACACGGTTTTCATTTGCTGCCGTTGCTTCTATCTGTAAACGTTTATGTATTGATTTGTATGAAACACCACATAACCTAGTTATGTTTTATATGTATAAAATATCAATACTACCTGCGTCAGAGCCACTTCTCCCATAGGAGACAGGTAGTGGCTATGATGAAACAGTGGAATAGCATCCACGATGTCCAAATCCTGGTTTTTTGCTCCATCTCTAAGTTTTGTTCCGTCTGCAAGTAACACTCCGGTTACGGCTGAATGAGGATACTTGGCGGCATGCAAAATAATCTTAGCATATGCGAAAGTTTCCAGTGAAACTTCTCCCATTTTGATATCGAATAAAGACTGGGGAAAATTGAAAAATTAAATTTTAATAAGCAGCATCCGATCCGACACAAGTCTGCAAATTAATTACGAATTGTCATGTCACTGTGTCAGTTTAGGACATTGACATTTCTAAACTTTTTATTGCTTTCTAGTGTTGTGAACTTGTGCTAAGCTTGCCTTCTAGTCTAGCCCAGAGAGAAAAAAATCACGTCTAGCCCACAGAAGTAAATTTTTTTTAAATATAAGCAGAAGGAACACAAATTTCACACACACACTGATGATATTTGACAATATTTGCATCCTGTTCATGATAAGGACTGTCACATAACTCTGTCCCTTTCCTTCCTTAGCATTGCAATGTATTGCAACACGAACCACTACATACACTGAAAGATTTATCATCCAAGCCGGATTTTTCATGCGAAATGATCCTTAACTGTCATATTTGTTGTATTGTCACAGTTGACATAAATATTTAAAATTATTTTTTACTGTTTTGTGCTTTTAAACTCAATAGAAATGATAAAATGCAACGTGTACAATGTGTGGAAGTGTTTCATAAAAAAATATTCGTGGAATATCGTTCCTTCGGTAAGCAATACATGTTTTTTTGACGTGCCCAATGATAATATACAATTTCGTGTTATTTTTGAAACAATAACCATTATTAGACTTTTGAATGCTATTTATCAGCAATATCATTATTTATTTTATAAAGTAGTGTATTAATTATAACCATTTCATAAGAAATACTACAAGTAATTTAATAATTTCGTAAATAGCATAGATCATTTGACAGATCCAATTTTGTTTACTATGGCTGGGCCGAATCTAGCCAAATATACGAATTTAGTACCTATTCTATGGCGATTACGGCAAAACCCCCCACGGATAAAATCCTTGGGGAGGCCTTTGTCCAGCAGTGGACGTCATTAGGCTGAGAGAGAGAGAGAGAGAGTACCTATTCTATAAAAATCTCAGGAATTGCATTTTAATCTTCAAGAAAGAATTCTTGAAGATTAAAATGCACATTTTATAAAATACTGTCAGTGAATTTTATTTCAGGACAAGGAAAATATGCCAGAAAATAATACCTCAAGAAAGAGAACTGTTATGGGGAGTATTTCTCTTACGTACTACGAGTACCAGGACAGTGAATGGACGCCAGCAACCATTAACAACATTGCAATGTTTCATTGCACGTGATTTTTAATAATTTAAAATAAATTTTATTGATTTAATGACTAGTATTTTTTCCCAAAAGGGATAGAATTTCCCATCATAAAAAGCTGATGCAAATCCGTCCGCATACCGCGCACGGCTTAAGATTCAGCGTCTCAAAATTTTTGGTTTTGCTACACTGTATCGAATATAATTAATTATCTTAGATCCGACCCTGTATTCTGTCGTTGTGTGAATAATAATCTTAGTGTGTGTTTTTGCCATGCAATTTCAAATTACATGTTCAGTCTGCTTACTATTATTATATGTCTGTGGTCTAGCCACAGAAATATTTTTTTTTTTAACGTCTAGCCCACAGAATTAAATTTTTTTTTGGTCTAGCCTGATTTTTCCATTTCGAAACTATTGCGCCGCGCGACGCGCGCGCCTTTCGTATAATTTTATTCTAAAATATTACGAAGCAATAAAAAACATAATTTTAATTTTATCATTAATTATTATTATTATAGAAATTATTCATTATTATTTCTAAAAAAAAGAAGCATTTTTGAGTTTTGACCTGAGTCAATTTTTAATAATTAACTTTCTTTGACTTTTGACTGTCTGTTTTGACATATTTTGACCAGTGTGACCGTTTTTGGTATTTTCAGTACTAATTTAGTATAATTGGGGCATCTCAGAATGATGTTAGTATAATTTTAGTACTGAACCAAATATTAGTATAATATTGGTAGAATTTTAACTATTCTGTCTATTTCGGTATTTTTTTTTGGTGTTTTCACGTAAAAACCCCTCCCTCCCTTCTCCCGAAAATTTCTTCCATTGAAAATTTCGTTCTCGTGAATATTTCTAAGAAAGTTTCCCCATTTTCCTTGAAACACATCACTATCCGTACGCTTCCTTCTTTTGCTCCTCAGCACAATGAGCGATTTTTCTGACAGCTAATTAAGAAAAAATCGGTACTAAAAAGTCTCAACAGATAGCGTTTTATGAAAGCCGAGTCGTAATAATGGCTGAACCTATATGGTGCGCTTTTACTTTCAACCAGAGGCAGAAAAAAAAATCACATAACAGTTTGACAGTTGCACAAATCACAATATAGATACTTTTTAGTTTTTTTTTTACTAAGTTTTATTTTTTTTTAATGCCAATCCCGTGGATTTTTTGCTTTTTGTATGGAATTTTTTCTCTCGGCTTTTACTAAGCGCCATCTATGAAGTCATTTGGAACTATTTCTTTTTTTAATTTGTATCACGGAAAATCCCTCATTGTCCCGTACGCGTCCTTATTTTTTTTTTTTTGCTCGTCCGGTAAAATTTTGAAAAGATTTATTCGGATTTATTATTGAAATGTGTGTTTTATGTACCTAGCTTAAACTGGAAAAAAATGTTAGTACAATTTTGGTATTTTTGAATTTAGCTTTTTAGTATTTTTTACAAATTTTAAAACGGTCACACTGATTTTGAGAAACAGCTGCTTTGTTGTGTGATTGTGTGTGCTGTGAAAGCTGTGTTGTATTTTATTTTCATTTTGTAAAATGATAAGCAGTTTATAAAACTTTGTTGATATTTAGGTACACAAAACAGCGAATTTAGACAAAATCACAATAAGCATGGATAAATACGATACATCGCAGTTAACTGAATTTCCACGTTTCGAACCAGAATCATCGCAAAGCGGAGTGTCCACATTCTTTACGAAATTGTGGAAGTTTCCTATATTTTCTCCAAGTGAAACGTCGGAGAATTTGCAAGAGAAAGTGGCTAGTGAAGGAAAGCAGGAGCCCCAACAGACTGAAGATCAAAGTAAGCAAGACTATGATGATGCAAAGACGGAAACTGGCAGTTATGCGGTGGAATTCGAAGGCCGTAGTTTGCCGAATGTTTTGAAGAGGATTAGTAGCCTGGTGGCTTTGGGTTCAGGGGTAAGCATATTTACAAATAAATCAGAAAATTACACTTGTGTAACAATTATCTAAGTAAAATTACTGTGTAGTGTCCACTTAGTAAATATAACTTATTAAAAAGTCGTTAAACAGGGTGGAACGAGATATGCTGACACAGAGCTGGCTCGTTACTGGATGCCTGACGATATATCACGAGAATGCTATGAGTGTGCTGCCAGGTTCAGTACATTGCGGCGCCGACACCACTGCAGAGTCTGCGGACAGATATTTTGTTCCCGATGCTGTAGTCAAAGAGTTCCAGGTACTTAATTATGAGTGAACAAATCCAATGCTAGTATATAATTTCTCATTGAGTACCAAAGGATATTTAAATTATAATTGACAACAAAACCTTCATCCTTGAGTGTAACAAATTATACTGTTAAAAAACTTATTTTAATATTTTTGCCAACCACTCTTAGAGAGCACTTGTCAACAAAATCAGTTGCGTAGCAAAAGATCTCAGTGTACGAATGTGGGAAGCAACTTCATTGTATATTTTTTGTTGATTATGTTTATTGATCTCATGCATTTTTTCAGGACAAATATTTGGTTGTGCGGATGGCTTGCGTGTTTGCAACTACTGCTGTAACATAGTTCTAAGCTATTTGCGGGAGAATGACATGACTGGGGAGATTTCCCCAGATCTCAGAACACTGCAGGAAAATTTGCAGGTATTTGCTTGATTTTTGTGTCCTTACTTTAATCAGCACACACTAAGCTGCAAAATTTATTTATTTATTTTATTTTATTTTGAACACACTAGCACTCAAAATTTAAATTTGATCTAACAGGTGA
Organism: Ephestia elutella; assembly: GCA_018467065.1. NCBI lineage: Eukaryota > Metazoa > Arthropoda > Insecta > Lepidoptera > Pyralidae > Ephestia > Ephestia elutella. The sequence goes on along the minus strand of CM031592.1, from coordinate 2,878,520 downwards.
AGTTCCCCGATAACAAATCTCAGTCGAGCTCGAGCAAAGGCCGGCAGAAGTTCATGTTCGCTCGCGAGCAGGAGGAGCGATGCGAGGCGCGTGCGACTCCCAAGGAAACCCTCCAGGATATCTACAGACAGCTTGCCTTCACTCTGCCCACGCAGCAACACAGGTGAGGGTACATATGTCGCAGTATTGGCACAGGGAACACAGGCACTTTATAGAAACGAGGCGTCTTATATACCTACTACTACTACAAATAAAACTGTAACATAACTGTAAAACTGTACATCCGTGAACACATCAGTAACACGTCGATGTGTGCATAGTCATGAATCTGCAAAAAAACGAGGGAGAAGTGTCAGGGGTACGGAGGGGGAGGTGACAAATTGCGGGAGGGGCAGGGAGTACACTTTCTGTACGTTGTACTTATATTAATTCTGTGGTATTGATTAAATTATCCGCTCAATAAACTGCTTAAAGTACATATTATATGATACCCTATATGGGTCTCGGGAAATTGGGTGAAATGGTCCCAGCAGGAGTGGACTGATCGCCCGTCTGGTGCTCGCGCTGGCGTCCCTAAAAAGTAAATAAATAATAATACATTATGATGTAAAAGCTTATTGATTTTATATATCCAATAAGAATTTATACCTTTCTTTCTTGGTACCTACACTCATAGAAATAGGGGCATTATATTCAGCGGGTCAAAAAATTCGGGACAGAAAGGTCCGCGGCCAAAATAAAATCATGATTAACTTATATTTTACGATGTGGTAGGGCCTATAGTCAAGAAAAAACAGTCCATAGAAAGTAATTGCGTGTGTTTCATTCCATGAACCATGAGGAATACGACATAGAAATATAATGCTGAATTTCAGGTCTTTAAATGAATTATGGAATGTCATGAAGTGAGTGCATGTCATATAGTAATTTAATTTGCAAGATCTCATTAATGTTACGCTATACAATAGCTATACTGCACTACATAGATGTATTTTACCCATGTTTGACTATAAATATATTTGGTTTGATTTGTAAATTTATTCAGTCATTTCTTCATTTCAAAACTTAAATTAATCTTAATAAATAAATGTTCTTACACATTGAACGAGTATTTTAACGACATGTAAAAAAAAAAAATTAAATTATAAATTCTATTAATAATATTTTGAAGTTTAACATTAACAATAACATGAAGATACTTATTACATTATTAATTTAAATTGTAAAATCGTTGAAAATCCGCTTGCCGTTCCTCTCTTGTTTGATAAAACTACGCTCCGCTACTAATGTAGCAGACAAACTACGTTCTGCTACTTTTTCAGTGAACAATTAGGTTACTTTGTCACAAACTGTTTTTTATCTAGTCTACAGGCTATAGGCTCTAAGATGTTACGTTATGGGCCCAGCACGTGACTGGCAGCCTATAGCCTGTAGACTAGATAAAAAACAGTTTGTCCATTACGAAAAAGTAGTAGAACGTAGTTTGTCCGCTACATTAGTAGCGGAGCGTAGTTTTATCAAACATCTCTATTTTAATTGCAATGCCCGACAGGGTCTACATTGTACCTAAAATTTGTAGTGACATGTTACCTTTATGTACTGTACAATCAACAATGTGAAAAGCAATAAATAATTTGAATTGAATTAAATAAATAAATACGGAAACAAAATTATACTAGCTTGTACCCACGGCTTCGCCCGCATATATATATATTATACACCAAAACCTTACTCTGCAACCACCCAGTCCATCGGTGAAAACCGCATCAGAATCCATTCAGCAGTTTTTGAGTTTATCGCGAACAGACAGACAAACTGGGCGGGGACTTTATTTTATAATACCTATGCATAAAGATTTTTTTACCTTTTCGTTTTGAAGAAAATAAATAAAACGCAGAAAACAGATACGACGTCGTCGACATTTTATTTCGTCGTCGTTATATTTGTCTCTTTCAGTTTTAAGCCCAAAAGAGAAGGAGATAGAACCTACGGACATCTACAGTTATATAAGTACTTCTTCTTGTATTTATGTTTAGTATAACCTTTTAGTTTACGTAAGTGTTATATTTGGAGAAAATAAACGAATTTTTACTTTTTTTATTTTTTACGGATAATTTAACATCACATCACTGTGATGTTAAAAAATAAAAAAAATTACGTCATTTCCTTTTATTTACTTTCTTGCCATTGTGACGTCACGTAAATCTTAGTATTTTGAATTACTAAAACTCTATTACAGATTCTATATACATATATATTCTATGTATTTGTTATAAAATATAGTATCGTTGAGTTAGTATCCCATAACACAAGTCTCGAACTTACTTTGGGGCTAACTCAATCTGTGTGATTTGTCCGTACCTATATATTTATATTAGTAAAAAATCAAAAATGGGTTCTTTAATTTTTCATCTTGTATTAAAAAAAAAATTAGTTGATGTCACTTGTTATATTTTTGTTCCATTTTGGATCACTGAAGTAGTGACCATTTTAAAGTATGAAGATCTAGTTAGGTACATAAATAATCCATATCGCTATGTTTAATCTGGTACTATGTAATGCACATCAATGTTTTGCTAAATATATTTGCTAATATTGTCATTCATAAGTGTGAAAATGCTGTATGTGTTTTGCTAATTTTCTATGTAATATTTTAATAATTTTAACTTTTTCTCAATAAAATGTAAGAAACTGGTCAAATGTTACTTTAGACAGAGAATATTGTTCTCCCCAGCTGTGAGACAATAGATATCAATAAAAAAATCGAAAAGGAAACTAAAAATTTGTTGCTATGTTGGATATAATTAATTATTTATTTATTTTTAATATCTACTATATATCTACTATTATTTTATTACTTCACATAATGCTATTTATAGGTACCGTCTGGTGCGTTACAATGGCGTATGGCGCGGCTGCGATATGCTTCAGTGGATTATGGATAATACCAGTAACAAAACGAGGTAACACTGCATTTTTATCATTATGCAATTTTGAAATTACATGCGAAATAAGCGTTTGAAAAAGAAAGGCATAATTAAATGGATTAAAAATAAAATGTTGGATAAAAAAAACACTGAGTTTGATTACTTTATGCATGCAGTCTTATTTTAAAATATTCCAAAATAATTAATGTTTGAAAACTCTATCATGAATAGTTTAGCGGGTCTCTAACAGTCAATATGACGTAAAGCTCGGCGCAGATGGCGGCACCGGCACATCTAGTAAACAAACCGCACCCGTTGTCATTGCGTACAAGTCAATGTCATTGTTATATTTTGGAAGGATTTGTCAATGCTACTTCTCATGCTGCCCACTAAAGTCACGTATAGTCAGATATGAGTCAGATGCAGAAGAACCTGACCTCCTGAGATAGGATTCGGTAAAATATACATACGATATAATCACGTCTCCATCCCTTACGGGGTAGACAGAGCCAAGAGTCGCGAGATCGAAGGCCACGCTTAGCTGAATAGTAGGCTCTCTGATGGAATGGAGATTCAGGTATAGTGACAGGTTGCTAGCCCATCGCCTATGAGTGGAGGAAATTTAGGGGACAGATTTTTCAGCTTCTGACTGGACATATGTAATGCCTGACCAGAAATATAAAAACCCTGAATTAGAGGCAGCACTTATGCGTTTTATATTGCAACATTATTGAATGAAGTAGCGGATCTATACGGTGGCACCATGGGGGCACGTGCCCACCCTTTTCCCCCCACATCCCCGACTGCTATTTTGTGTACATATGTACTGTGGAGGCAGGTTCCATAACAGTACATATCAAATTAAGATTCAAGTTGTTCATATAACAGGATTTAGTAGTAATAGTTTCTTACAGTTTATTTCCAAAAAAATAATCCGCCACCATTAGTGATGTTTCATTCACGAAATTTTCAAAGAACAAGCTGAAATTTCCTTAAAAATTTATCGGAAATATTCACGAGAATGGAAAACGGTGCCCTTCCCATAGAAATAAAAATACTGGACCCGCCCTTGATCGAAAGTCAAACTTTGACAGGAGAAATGACAGATAGGTTTTTAAATTAGTTGCCAGTGTAAGAAATTAGTTCTATTGCTTTTCCGCAACATGGCGAGGGTTTTTATATTCCTGGTCAGGCTATACATTGCTTAATTTTAATGTGAGCTATGTTTTGACACAAACGCTGCAACATTTGGCAAGCATGTAAGCTAAGCATAACTATCTCTGTCTGTCTTGGTATCATTAAACTGTGTCTCGTAGAGTGGAAGCCATGGGCGTGTGTCGGAACCTCGTGCAGGCCGGCTACGTGGAGTGCGTGTCGGAGCTGGCCTCGTTCGCGGACTACGCGCTGTACCGCGGCACAGTGCGGCCCATGAGAGACACGGGACTTGACAAACAGGGTTGGTGCTAAACTGATACTGAAAATGTCATACTAGCTTTTCTCCACGACTTCGCTTGCGTGAAATTCCCACGGGAACAGTGCTTTTTCCCGGGATGAAAGGTACCCTATGTCCTTTTCCATAATTCTAATTATGTGTATGCGAAATTTCAGGGACTTTGTTTTAGGAGATAAAGCGTGTATAGAGGTAACGAACTCACTTTCACATTTTTAATATTAGTTAGGATTTGTTACCAAAAATATCTTCAGCAGCCTTTTTAATGTCCCCACCTCTGGGACACTGGCCTTCCTCATGGAAAAATAAATATTGGATAAGGAGAATCGACCACTAGGACTCGAGCCTTCCGAAGCACGGAAAACTCAAAATAATAACTTTTTGGTCACCCATCCTGTGACAGATTTTTTCGCAAGGGCTGGCGCTTCATAGAAACGGGGCGTCAAATATACCTACTACTTCTACAAATGAAACTGTATAGCCGTGAACACGTCAGTAACACGTCAATGTGTGCGTTTTCATAGTCATAGCGTCCCAATAGGCGGGAGTCCTAATAGGAGGAGCAGGGAGTTTCCTTTCTGTACGTAGTACTTATATTAATTCTGTGCCAAAATACTAATATGTATTTTTAACTAGATGCGCCCTGGGGCACCGCTCCTGTGAGAATTTTGAGCTAAATCGTACCCTATGTTCTTCTTATATACTTACTTTGATGGCTCGACAACCCAAAAAGGATCTTGGCCTCCGATACTAGATCCGAATTTCGGGATAAAAAGTATCAAATTACATCGAAATCTGTCTGGTAGTTTTTACGTATTTGAGTAACAACATCGAAACTCGCAAAAGTAATAAGTATTAGTGATATTAGGTAATAAAATAACGCAGTAGTAAGAAATATAATTTTTTTTACAGATGAAGAATGCACTAGACTGGTGGAAAGCGTATCGTCATACTGTCTAGATCTGAATCTAGGCAACAACTCAGCTAGACTTATTAAAGCTCCAAAAACGGGTAAGTATACCTCTAGTGGATATAAGTACCTATGTAAATAGCGCCGAATTTGACTTAAAACGAAAGTTAAATGTATTTTTTATTTATTTTAGAAGTTAAATCATCTCCGTCTAGCGAAGAAGAGAATCCAGTACTTGAGACTAATGAAGGTACGAAAAAAAATTTAAATTATACTTTCATATGATAGCACTTTCCCATATCGGGGGTGTAATTTGTTTTTTTACAAACTTTCAGCTCCTTTTTAAAAGCTTGTATTTAACTTGCAATGTATGTAAGTATGTTCGTTTGGGTGGAATATGGGTGGAATCTTAGAACTCAATTTTGAAGTAGATATCTTCAACCGATTGAGCTGAAATTTACACACGTTTAGTTTGGATGACAATGCATGATATGGTATGTAACGTCATTCTAAATCGAATATGGCGGACCACCCAAGATGGCGGAAAAATTATTTGTAATGCTTCTACAATATGGGTATCAAATGAAAGGGTAAAAGTTTTTTTACTATTAATTTATTTGATTTATGAAAACACACACATCTGTCGTGTGTTGCCACTGTACTTAACTTTCGATCGTAATAAAGATCTATTATATGTTGTTACTAAGTGTATTTGGAGAAAAATAAAAAGCATTTTTTAACTTTGACTGTTAACTAGCTTGTGCCCGCGAACTTCGTTCGCGCGTAATTTACTAATGTTTATATCTCTGGTTCTTAGCGACGTATCAAGATGGAACCTAAGCTAGATTTTAAGTTAGACCTTCTACAATACAACAGTGAAAACCGCATCAAATTTGGTCCAGTAGTTTTTGCGTGACACGCATATAAACATACAGACAAACAGAGAGACAAAAATTCTTAAAAAAATGGCTTTTGCTTCTATTGGCCCTGTGAAGACCCCTCATAGTTTTTTTCTTAAACATCTCCTATATACAGACACAGACCAGTTACAGTTTTATTATATGTATTGAATTGATGATATTGATGTAATGTGTGTGTAATGGATGGTGGCTTGAAACTCACTTGACTGCCATTTCGCAGGCTACACAGAGACAGTAAAGATATGCAAAGCGATCTCAGAATGTGGCGAGGAGCACTTAAAGCTACTAATGAGGCAGTGTGTAGCGCGCGAGGGATTGCCGGCGTCCTGGCTGCCGATACTGTACCCGCTGTGCCAACAGGCGGCCGATATTATCATGCCAGGTATTTTATGCGTTAAGGTCCGTAATGTCCCTTTCCCAAAATGACCATTTCCTAAAATGTCCCCTTTTCCAAATGTCCCATTCCCAAAATGACCATTTCCTAAAATGTACCCTTTTCCAAATGTCCCATTCCCAAAATGACCTTTTCTTAAAATGTCCCGTTTTCCAAATGTCCCAATCCCAAAATGTCCCTATTTCCATGATTTTCATTCCCAAAATATCCCTTTCCCTAAATGTCCCATTCCCAAAATATCCCCTTCTCAAATATCCCTACCTAACAATATTATTAATGAACTAATGACCCGCTCAGACTTCGCACGGGTAGCTAAACCGGCTACTAGGTGTTATAATTTTCAAAACTAGCTTTTTGATAGGGGATGGATTTTAGAAAACCGGAATATATAAGTATAAGATTATTTGTATTTACTAACAAATTTCATGGAAATTGGAGCAGATTTTAAATATTTTCCATACAAACTTTCAAACCCTATTTTGCACCCTTAGGATAACTCTATCTATTGGTGAAAACCGATTAACTATTGGTGAAAAAACTTTACTTCTCTATATCTGTTTATTATTACATATTATTATTAACACGTCACACATCACATTGAAGACGATTCAGCTACCGCTATCCTTTAGTCTTTTGAAATTGTGGAGAAGGGACATTTTGGGAAAGGGACATTTTAAGAAAGGGACATATTGGGAAAGGGACATAATGAACCTGAATGACTTTACATGTTCCGAGTAAAAAATACTTATTAACAAATGGCGAACTTGCTAAAAGCGATCTCTCCCATTTTATCCATCATATTCTGCTTCTTCTAGTCAAAAACTGTTCCTATTTCGACTACAACATCCTTTATTATCATTATATATAAAATTCTTCCGATGCTGTGTGACTGATAGACAAGACACGCAAACTAATGGGCGAAGCTGAAATTTGGCATGTAGGTTCCTTAGGGAGTTCCCGAAATTCCCAGAATAACAAAGCCAGAACAAGAAAGCTTTATGTTGCAGAAATAAATAGCAGCGACATGGACGTGCGCCACTACGTGCAAGTGAAGAAGGTAATTGATACCAACACGATATTTATTTCATTACTAGCTTTCGCCCGCGGCTTCGCCCGCGTGAATTTCCCACGGGAACAGTGCTTTTTCCCAGGATGAAAGGTACCCTATGTCCTCCGTACTTCCAGCTATGTGTATGCGAAATTTCAGGAAGATTGGTTTAGTAGATAAAGCGTGAAGAGGTAACAAACAAACAAACAAACAAACAAACTCACTTTCGCATTTATAATATTAGTTAGGATTAGGATTATTGTATTGTATTAGTTATATGTTACTCCATTTTGATTGCATACTTTTATTGGTAAACCCCCATACTTATCTATATGGCTTTAACTGTTTAAAAAAACCTCTCATGTATTATGGAATAAGGGTGTCCTAATCCCATTTGCATCGGCTCGTCTACGCCGATTTCTGTCCGGCTAATTCCGCGTCCGTTCCGCGGGGGAGAAAACTTGGGAAACACATACCATAAATATGTAATGTCATGTTTTTGCAATCCGCGTCGATAAGAGTGGTAACTCTCTAAGTGTTTGAGAGCCAGTTCTTTTTAATAAAATAAATAAATAAAATAAAAAACGGATTATTAAAAAATAAAAAACACAACTGACTCCTTATGTCACTCGGAAGAATGCAAGGAATCTAAACTACTTCTTACATCAAAATTTGTTAAGCCGTTCAGGAGTTATGGTGGAATAAAGAAACTTAAATACATACATGAACCATGAAAACATAACACTCCTTTTTTGGTCAGTCGTGTAAAAAGCCTTTATTCTACCAAAAAATATAACATACACAAAAAACAAACTACAAATAAAATACTATCTTTAATTATTGGAAGTCACCTGTACGGCGTAGGCCTCTCCCTGCTTCTTCCATCCCTTGCAGCTGCAGCGCACACTTGCTGAATCTGTGTATTGTTAGTTTTATATTTAAGTACCTACTTATAAGTGGGCGGGGCACATAGCTCGCAGAACAGATAGCCGTTGGGGCAGAAAAGTCCTCGAGTGGCGACCACGAACCGGAAAACGTAGTGTTGGCAGGCCTCCCACTCGGTGGACCGACGACCTGGTGAAGGTCGCGGGATGCGCATGGATGCGGGCAGCGCAGGACCGGTCGTTGTAGAAATCCTTGGGGGAGGCCTTTGTCCAGCAGTGGACGTCTTTCGGCTGAGAGAAGAAGAAGAAGAACCTACTTATAAGCATGTGTGTGCTAAGCTTTTTCAAATAAAATTTTCATTCATTCATTCATTCACTCTGTACTTCTCGTCTTTCTTTTGAATACTACAAATAAAGTCATGTTTTTGTAAATAAAATGTTAATGTAGGTGGTGGGGGGCGCTCCCCGCGACTGCAGCCTCGTGCGGGGACTCGTGCTCACCAAGAATGTTGCGCACAGGTACACTCCGTAAAAACAAAACATTTTTGGTCGAAATGACCAAAAAATTACCAGGAATAGGTAATTTTATGGTAATTTCGACCAAAAATGTTCGCTGGGTCAGCTGATGTTTATAATAGATCTGGTCAGACATAAAAACATACACACATAACACTAAACTTATACATCTATATGACGACACAGATAATGCTATATCGTCATATAAGTCTGTATGCCAAATACTGGTCCAAATTATTGTCGAAGTCAAAATATTATATTGAAACTTGAAAAAAAAGGCACTTTTTCACGTTGAAAACTAATTACACAATCATATTGCATTTTCAAAGCTACAAACTACTAGTACTACCATGTCGGAACGACCACTGCTGAGACGAAATGCCGAAAGAAACTCATGAAACAGTCTTGGTCGCCTAACATGCCAGGGTTATTGTTTGTTTGTTTGTAAACTCTTTATTGCACATACACACAATAAAAATACAAAACATAGTGAAACAAAAAGAGAGGCGTACAATGGCGGACTTATCCCAAAAAGGGATTTCTTCCAGTCAACCAAGTGTTTGAAAGGAATTATTTTATACATTTTAGCCAACTATTTCAATATTAACCTGTGTATTTTCTGGAAATAACCTAAAGAATACATCTTGGTTTCAGAGGCATGCCTCAGGAGATATCCAATCCGACAGTCCTGCTATTGGATTGTTCCATAGCTTATCAACGGGTGGAAGGCAAGTTGACTTCATTGGAGCCAGTATTACTCCAGGTGAATTTCTAAAATCTATTCAAATGATCATTTTTTCACAATTTTCACTTTTTTGGAGGATGTAGAAAAAAAACTAATGGGAAATGGGAAAAAAAGTATAGAATAAAAGTTGTAGGGAATTTTATAAGCTTCAATTTTGTAGAAGATTACCTTTCCTAAGATGCACCGTTTTCGTGATATTCATATTCATGTATTTGCCAACTAAGTGTATATTTTGATATATGCAAAAATCCCTAAAAATAGAACTTTAAGCCCACAGACCATAGGACTTTTTAGTGTTATTTCCCTAAGCATTCTAAACAAGGTTTTTTTTACGTTTGAGCTCTATTTTGCCTTATGGGAAGTTTCTGAAGTTTTCAAAATTGATTTAGCACGCACTCTATAATCCCCTTCTTATCGAGTGTGTTATTACTAACACTGGTGTCAGATTTTATTAAAGTCGCCTTAAGGCATCTGACTTGACTTTTACGACTACCGCCATCTAGTGGCAGTAGCCGTATACACAATTGTAAACTAAACAGTCTGCCAATGTGCAGGTTTCCTCACGATGTTTTCCTTAACCTTCTTTAATCCCCTTATATTTGACTAGACTAAAAGCACAGGGCGGGCGCTTCATAGAAACGGGGCGTCAAATATACCTACTACTACTACAACTAAAACTGTATATTCGTGAACACGTCAGTAACACGTCAATGTGTGCGTTTTCATAGTCATAGCGTCCCAATACACACAAAAACGGGGTAGAAGTGCGGGAGGTGCGGGGGGATGCCATATTGCGGGAGGGGCAGGGAGTTTCCTTTCTGTACGTAGTACTTATATTAATTCTGTGCTATAAATATGGATTTTCTATGCAGGAACAACAATACCTAGTACGCTGCGCAGCGCGAATATGCGCCCTTCGACCCGGCGTAGTCTTAGTCGGGGGACTGCAGCCCGCGGGGTCCAAGATGCCTTGAGGGCTGCCGGGGTGGCCCTAGCTACTAGAGTACCTCAGAGGGCACTGAGGAGGGCCGCCAGGTGTACTAGAGCTGATTTGTTAACCTCATTCGATGCCAGAATTGGGACGCCGAAATTGGGAACAACTACCAGCATTTATGTTAAGAATTGTGAGTATTTTGTTATTTTTAGTGCCTCGTATTTGAATAGTTCGTGTTTAGAAGACCATACTACAAAACAGTTAAGGCGAGACCCAAGGCTAATCAGAGGGGTGGAGGGGCGGTACGTAAGCCCTTAAAGCAGACACAATAAGTCTACTTTTCAATTTTTCTATAAATTGTGTTTTTGCCAGCGAGTTTTCGTTTGGCTTTTAGGGTAATAATTTTAGAGGTTAGTTAGGAAGAAGAAGAAGAAGAAGAGTCTTTATTAGTCTTAGTCTGTCTTCTTTCTTTAGTCTTTGGACCGGTCGTTGTGAAAATCCTTGAGGGAGGCCTTTGTCCAGCAGTGGACGTCTTTCGGCTAAGAGAGAGAGAGAGAGAGTCTTTATTTAATTCTTTAAAAACTCTACTGTTATCGCTTAAATAACGGTGATTTTCGACGATAAAGGAAAAACTTGTGTCTTTAAACGTACTGTCTAAAACGAATTATGAATTATAAAATTAATATGACTAGATAAAAAAATACATAATCCTGTTTTGATTATGTATTTTTTTTATCTAGTCATATTAATTTTATAATTCATAATTCGTTTTAGACAGTACGTTTAAAGACAGTACGTTTTCGGAAAATCCTGATTGGGTATGGCCTTAAGATCGACGACTACCAGCTTTTATGTTAAGAATTGTGAGAGTTTATTATGTTTTTTTAATTTAAAAAAATACGAAATTTAAATCATCGATATACCGATCATCCGTTTAGATTAAGTAGAAGATAATCGCTCATTTGTACTCGACATTTCCATTAAAATAAATTGCACTTATTTCATAAAAAACTTCTCCGCCAATTTATCACTTCGGAATATTAGCTCATTTGAGTTATTGATTAAGAACAAACATTCCTAACCCTACCACTCAGGTGTAGAGTAGGTGGTTTGATAGGAATAAAATTTCTAACCGGCCACCCAGGTGGATGGTTTGAATGGTCCGTTGATAACAACGCTATGCACGTTTCTTTAAATTTCAGACTCCAGCAAAACGCTAATGATACTAGAAGACTGTGCGGAACCAAACCTCGGCTGCTGCATTCTTCTCCACGGCGCTTCCCTACCGGAGCTGATCCGAGTGAAGAAAGTAGTCAAATTCATGCTCCTAGCCTGCTACAACTGGAAACTAGAGAGAGCCTTCCTTGGCGACATTGAAGCTACATTACCCGAACCAGGAATGACTTTCGAAGACGACGATAATGAGAACGATGATAAAAAAGAGAAAGATAATGAAAAAGAAGACATTTTCGATTTAAACAATGACATGACTGAACCTAAAACTGATTTGACTGATAAAATTGAAAATGTTTTGAGCAACGTTGAAGAAGATGACTCAAAAATGTTTAAGTCTGAAAGTTGTGATGATCCGTTGCAAAAGAAGTCTTATACTAGAAAGACGGATAGTGAAAAGAATTTCAGTGGGGTTCCAATACAGGATTTTAGCGATCCCTTGCATTCTAGACTGTCCGTGGATGATGAAGTGTTTTTGCCAAAAGAAGAGGTTATTTTGAAGGCTGATGATACACATACTGATAGGTAAGATTTTTGTTTAGTAAACTTTTTATTGACGATTTATTTAAGTTTTCTTGTATTCGAGTCGACATGGCTATATCAGATCCGATGAGACAAGTATGTGGCCACGGCAATTGCATTGTCCTTGGCCTCGTTGAGGTCCTCCAAGGTGCATGAAATGGGGCAGTTGGAACATCCCAGAAGGTTATCTATTGTCTGACAGTCGCATAGGTTATATTAGAAAAGCCCCTATTTTGCAGTTTTCTTGGCATCTCCTAACATCAGCCCGTAGTTTATTTAGGGACTTCCAGACTGCCCAGGGGAGATCGCCACCCGTTGGGAGCTTTTCAGCAGGAGTTTTGGGGTAGGAAGAGGGATATTTTTGTTTCCACAGCTCCAGTCTAGCGTTCTTTGCCTCCTGGTCTTGGACGCTAGACTGTCTGAAACAGCTTCTGTTTCGACTCTTCGGACGAGATGGAGGGGGTAACTGCCCATTTCGTTAATTAAAGAAAGTCGAAACATCAAGAATTAAATTTATATATGGTCGTGGTCATTATATGGAATGAAACACACACAACGACTCTCTTGGCAATTTTAATGGAGTAGTTTGCCATTGCCTTCTCCATTTCACACACTAGTTGATAATCATCAAACCAGAGTGCAGGTTTCCTCACGATGTTTTCCTTCACCGAAAGCAAGTGGTGGTCGATGAAAACTAATATGAGTCAGATTGGTATACAAACTCATGTAGCCCGGATAGGATTCGAACCTGGGATTTTGCATCCACAGGCGGGCGCCCTACCACTCGGCCACCACCGCATTTATATTTTAGAATATTGTTAATTATTATAACTAAATTTTTGATTTGTGAATTCCACCAGATGGACCACGGATGACGTGGTCCTATCGATGTCACCCAACGTCATCATCCCAGCGCCGTACCTGGAGACGGAAGCAGGAAAACGCTGCTCTTTACGCGCGTATTTACCGCGCGTTTCTGCCGCGTCGCAACCGCGCGTACCGCCTCACACGCCGAAGTCTGAACAGAGGAGACTAAGCCGGCCTAACCAACCTTCTGTAGTGTTAAAGGTTTGTGTTCATAGGCACTTGTTTGTAGGGTAGACTTACACACTCAAGGCAATGCTTGGTGCAGGCAACACCAAGTGGATCAAAGAAATCTGTAAGAATTTACCGCGCGTTCGAAGTCTGAACAGAGTATATTCAACCGGCCCAACCAACGTTCTATAGTATTAAAGATTTGTGTTTGCACAGTCATGCAGTTGTGTGTCATGCAGCGATTCAGAATTCCTGATACTGGTGAGTAAGGCATTGGGGTAAGTACAGAAAAAAACCCAAGTTTTGAAGTACTTCTGGACCTCGGACCCTGCGTGACCTACGCACAAAACGTTGTTGTGAATTGCGTTTACTTCATATTTATATTCTTAGGCAGGTAAAAGTTGATCTTTGCGTGCGTTTCTGCCACTTCGCAAACCAAGTGTAATTCTTTATACGTTGAAATCTGAGCATAGAAGATTCAGCCTGCCTAGAAGATTTAGCTTCCCTGAACCTGCCTCCTATTAAAGGTACAAATATTTATCTCGTTGTACTTTTTGCATCATATATTTACAACAAAAAAACCGTAGTTGAATTTTCTTAAGCTTTTGATCCGTTTGACAAATATAAGATATGAAGTTTCTTCAATACAAAAAGAATTATATATCGCATTTGAGCAAATTCAAATAAAAATAGTACCTAGTAAGAATAATATTAGGATATGAATTGATCAAGTATAAACCCTTACGGTGACGTATTACCTCAGGTGTTCCACAAGGCTTAACTCTAGGCCCACCTTTTTTTGCCTGTTAAAAATTGTGTATTGGGGTAAATATTTACCGGTATACCTGTAATGCGAGGTCTTTGTTCCAGTACAACTCCAAAATGCTCATCTTTCAATAAACAGATATACAACTTCCAACTTTTTTCTTATTTACCTTTTTGTTTAGTTATAAATTCATATCTTTTACATATCTCTTGCTCTGTAAGTACACCCTTACACCCCTGAATGCCGGGGTGTATGACTATCATTACAGCATAGGTTTTGGAATTTGAAAAAAGAACTGTCATACTCATACTGCACGAAGAATATTTTTAAAAAGTTAATATTTTTTTTTTCTCGGTATCGAATAATTACTCGAATCGGAATCTAGACAATTTATTTTAATTAAATACACATTTTTTTCTTCTTAATAAATGTTCATTGAAACCTGCTGTCTTGTTGTTTACTTACCTCACAATCGATATGTAAAGCAGAGTATCTATCTCGGGCGTAAGCATCAATTGCATACTCGGGTTAATTAGCGCCTTCGCTTCGCTCAGGCGCCAAAAACCTCGTATGCAATTGATGTCATACAGCCCTTGGTTAATAATCTACTATTATCTCTAATATCATTCAATAAAGTAATGCCAACTTTATAGGACATGCACCCGTTCACAAAGAACCCCATAACGACCCCCTGCGACGACCCCGCCAACAAGGCTGCGCTCGCGCACTTCCGCGCCACGGGCTGCCGGCTCGTCACTAACAAACACAACAGTAAGTTTAACATTACATTTCTCGTGCGTGTTTCTGGACGGTCACGTGACTGAGTTTTAAGAAAATATCATAGCCAGTGGAAATCCCCTATAGTCTTTGCCTACCCTTTGGGATCACAGACGTGATAGTTTGTGTGTTTGTTTGTAATATCTTCAAAGATATAAAAGGTATGTATTATTTGTTGGTAGCCATCACTCCGGACTGTCACACCGATCCCCAGTCGGGTCGAGATGGAAAATGATCTTTTCACTTCTCATGCTCAGAAAGTGCTTATTTGTGCAGGATATAGGCTGCACAAAATCGAATTTTGTGCACAAGGGCATTAATGTATCTACTCATAAATGTATCTATATTAGGGCATAGATAATGAGCCATACAGCCAAACACAATAAGAAGTTCATAGATAGAATTTGTTATTTTATAATATTTACTTTAATTTATTTGCCTTATGTGTTTTTTAAGACATAAATAATATTAAAATTATTTAATTAATATAAGAAAATTATTATTGCAAAATTAATTTAATAGTAGGCTGTATAGGTCTGCAGCCGAAGCCTAATATCAATGTCGAAGATGTCAAAAAATGAAGCGGCGGGAAACAGCTCTTGTTTTTTCGTACGTTTACTGTTTTATTTCCTCGCAATCGAAGTGAAAAGCAGAGTTTATAACTCGTCCACAAAACGATTTTTATCCTCGACATTACTATCAGCCGCCTTCGGCTCGGGCTGCTAAAAGTCTCGGTTAAAAATGGTTCGTTTTGTGCACTTGTTGTAAAATCTACTATTTTCAAATAGGCCTGGGTTTTAGATATGCATCTATTAGTATGTCCTTTTTTACACGACTGACCAAAAAAGGAGTGTTATGTTTTCAGGGTTCATGTATGTATGTATGTATGTATGTAAGTTTCTTTATTCCACCATAAGTCCTGAACGGCTTAACAGATTTTGATGTGAGAGGTATTTTTAGATTCCTTGCATTCCTCCGAGTGACATAGGCTATATGACGTCATCATAAAAACAAAATGGCGGATTATATATGTGATAAATAGCAGACCAAAAAATAAAATTTGATCAATCTTATCGAGTGGGGTATCAAATTGAAGGGCTTTAAAAGGCGATTTCAAAAATGTATATAACTTATATGTTTGTATGTACTTTTTTAGTAAAAACTTGTCAGTCGTGTTTTTTATTTTTAATAATTAGCTTGTTATAAAATGTAGTATCGTTGAGTTAGTATCCCATAACACACGTCTCGATCTTACTTTGGAGCTAACTCAATCTGTGTGATTTGTCCGTATATATTTATTTAATAGCGCCTTTGTATCTCGCACTCGCATCTACCGGTCACTAATAAAAATCAGTGTATTGCCCTACGGGTAATAGAGCCACTGAGGTGTGACCATTTTGTGTTGCTGCAACACTTATTTTTTCGTTGTTTTGCACTTTCTTTCCTTATATTTTTGTATGAAACTGTGTGTTTTGTAGCTGCAAATAAAGATTTTAATTATATCTTATCTATCTTATTTATTTTTCCCAGTGCAATGCCCCTTATACAAGCCCTCGGTCATCAAACAGAACCACAAGCTAGTGGAACTCGAAGTAGAACCACCGGAGAAGCAAGAAGAGCCTCTTGACCCACTAGCGCCAGAGAACCACCAGCGGCTGAGTTTGTTACTATACAGTTACTGTAACAAGTCCGCGAATGTACCCGACTTCTGTGTTAACCCGTGGTGAGTCTCGACCCACTAGCGCCAGGGAACCACCAGCGGCTGAGTTTGTTACTATACAGTTACTGTAACAAGTCCGCGAATGTACCCGACTTCTGTGTTAACCCGTGGTGAGTCTCGACCCACTAGCGCCAGAGAACCACCAGCGGCTGAGTTTGTTACTATACAGTTACTGTAACAAGTCCGCGAATGTTCCCGACTTCTGTGTTAACCCGTGGTGAGTCTCGACCCACTAGCGCCAGGGAACCACCAGCGGCCGAGTTTGTTACTATACAGTTACTGTAACAAGTCCGCGAATGTACCCGACTTCTGTGTTAACCCGTGGTGAGTCTCGACCCAATAGCGCCAGGGAACCACCAGCGGCTGAGTTTGTTACTATACAGTTACTGCAACAAGTCCGCGAATGTACCCGACTTCTGTGTTAACCCGTGGTGAGTCTCGACCCACTAGCGCCAGGGAACCACCAGCGGCTGAGTTTGTTACTATACAGTTACTGCAACAAGTCCGCGAATGTACCCGACTTCTGTGTTAACTCGTGGTGAGTCTCGACTTACTAGCGCCAGAGAACCACCAGCGGCTGAGTTTGTTACTATACAGTTACTGTAACAAGTCCGCGAATGTACCCGACTTCTGTGTTAACCCGTGGTGAGTCTCGACCCACTAGCGCCAGGGAACCACCAGCGGCTGAGTTTGTTACTATACAGTTACTGCAACAAGTCCGCGAATGTACCCGACTTCTGTGTTAACCCGTGGTGAGTCTCGACTTACTAGCGCCAGAGAACCACCAGCGGCTGAGTTTGTTACTATACAGTTACTGTAACAAGTCCGCGAATGTACCCGACTTCTGTGTTAACCCGTGGTGAGTCTCGACCCACTAGCGCCAGGGAAACACCAGCGGCTGAGTTTGTTACTAAACAGTTACTGCAACAAGTCCGCGAATGTACCCGACTTCTGTGTTAACCCGTGGTGAGTCTTCAGTTGCAAGAAGTCCACTGTTGGACATAAGCTTCGCCATATCATCAATGTCTGTAATCTATGTCTGTACCTAAGAGATATTTACGAAAAAATATATGAGGTTCTTTAAATGGCCAATAGAAGCCAAAACAATTTTAATTAGATTTTCTTTCTTTATGTCTTTCTGTCTTAAAGTGGAACTGGGCGGGCCACGTCAGCCGTATGGGAATGGAAAGTTGGACAAAAATAGTCACATCTTGGGTCCCGACTGATGGCAAAAGAGCGAGAGGCAAGCCGAAGATAAGGTGGTCTGACGAATTGTCGGCTTTTGATAGGCAGTGGCAGCAGATAGCGAGCGATAGAGGTAGTTGGAGAGATAAGGGGGAGGCTTTTGTCCAGCAGTGGGACCTATTAGCTAAATTAAAAAAAAATGTCTTTCAGTCTGCATGTATCTACGCGCATCACGCAATAACTACTGGACGAAATTTGATGCGGTTTCACAGTTGTATTGCTGAAGGTCTAACTTAAATTCTAGTTAGCTAAGTAGGTATGTAACAAAAGAAGATTCAACAGGTTTTCACTCGATTATTTCTAAAAAATCAAACTTATTAAATCATTTCACTCTTCCAATGCACCAGGGTTTTTCATAAATAAACGCTTTCAGCCTTTGAGAAATACCAATATATTTTTCTTTGTCGACGCCATTTTGGGGTTATACCTGAATTTGTGACTTTGTGAGGATGTTTGTTACTCAATCACGTAAAATCTACTGGACGGATTTTGATGAAATTTGGTATACGGGTAGAAAAATACCGGGAATAGCACATAGGGTACTTTTTATCCCGAAATTCCCACGGGAGCAAAGCCCCGGGGCGCGACTAGTGGTTTAATAAAAAACTATTTTGAACACCGTAACACTTTGTTTCTTAGGATCGTAACAATGGAAATGTACGGTCGCCATGACATTTCCCTGGGCGCTTTTCTGGAGAAGTACTGCTTCAATTCGGATTACAAGTGTCCGTCTACCAACTGCCAAGTGCCTATGAATCAGCACATCAGAAGGTACGAGTGCTAGTTTCTTGCCTGTTGCATACGATGAAGTTGAAAAGAATAATTTACTCGCATGGTCTAAACAACAGTTGCTTGCAATTATTGAAAGTAAATTGTTGCACTGCAATTATTGCTCTTGTATGTACAATAAACTTGCACTGTCTAAATGGGTCTTTATTTTGTAACTTGGGATGGGACTTCTTTTATTTTATTTGTTTTGTTACATTATAGTCCTTATACAGGGTGAATCCTAAAACATTGGCAAAATTCCTACTGGTGAAAATACTCATGAATATGATTAACTCTCTACTCTGATATCTCAAAAAAAATCATACATATACATTTTACAATACATACTCGCCCAAAATGTATGTAATAGCTGATTTTTTTGAGATATCCAAGTCTGTCCCGTACAGAACGTTGCACATATTCTTCAATACTTTACCGGTAAAATCTTGTGAAATCAAAATGTATTTTTACACGACTGACCAAAAAAGGAGTGTTATGTTTTCAGGGTTCATGTACATGTATGTATGTATGTAAGTTTCTTTATTCCACCATAAGTCCTGAACGGCTTAACAGATTTTAATGTGAGAGGTATTTATAGATTCCTTGCATTCCTCCGAGTGTCATAGGCTATATGACGTCATCATAAAAACAAAATGGCGGATTATATATGCGATAAATAGCAGACCAAAAAAATAAAATTTGTTTAATCTTATCGAGTGGGGTATCAAATTGAAGGGCTTTAAAAGGCGATCAAAAATGTATTTTTTTATTTTTAATAATTAGCTTGTATACAGATATATACATACATATTGTCTTTTCCCGTGGAGATAGGCAGAGACTAGCGATTTCTGTATACATATCATACATCATCAATACATATAATAAAACTGTAAGTGGTCTGTGTCTGTTCATAGAAGATTTTTAAGAAAAAAACTAGGAGGGGTCTTCATGGGGCCTATAGAAGCCAAAACCATTTTTTGTAGAATTTTTGTCCTTCTGTCTGTATGTTTGTACGCCCATCACGCAAAAACTACTGAACCAAATTTGTTGCGGTTTTCACTGTTGTATAGAACTGATCGAACTTAAAATATGGCGTAAGTTTTATCTTGATACGCCGCTTAGGACCTGAGATACGCGCGGACGAAGTCGCGGGCACAGGCTAGTATTAAATATAGAAAATGTATTCATGGTTTTTTTTTTAAGATTCGTGCATGGAGACGTTTGTATCACGATCTCTTGTAACACCATCGGCCACAGCAACGTCGATAAACTGAAGGAGGAATCTAGCAAACAGGTAAAACAATAATCTTTATATTTTCAATGTATTCTTAGTTGGCTACATCCCATTTTTAATAATTTTCAAATAAAAAATACAGTTTTTTTTTATATTTTTTTTATGTATAAAGGTAATGGCTTGCGTGATATGTGTATCTTGCCCGTCCTAACCTACGGTGCACAAACCTGGTCACTGACCATAAAACAAAAGCTGAAGCTGCAGGTTTGCCAGAGAGCGATGGAGCGTAGAACATTAGGTATAAAGAAGACGGATCATGTCAGAAATATTACACTACGTTCCATCACAAATAACAGACATAAGTAAGAAGTCGGCAAGATTAAAGTGGAACTGGGCCACGTCAGCCGTATGGGAATGGAAAGATGGACAAAAATAGTTACATCTTGGGTCCCGACTGATGGCAAAAGAGCGAGAGGCAAGCCGAAAATGAGGTGGTCTGACGAATTGTCGGCCTTTGATAGGGAGTGGCAGCAAATAGCGAGTGATAGAGGTAGCTGGAGAGATAAGGGGGAGGCTTTTGCCCAGCAGTGGGACTTATCAGCTAAATAAAACTAACAATAAAATTGCAACGTGCAGCTGGGAAAGTCTCGCCGAGATGAGACCTAAATGGCGCCATTCTCTTAAAACGGAGATGTCAAAGCATGACAAAGTCTGGTTAAATAACCTAAAACAGAAAAGACTTCAAAGAAATGCAGCTCCCGTTACCGATTCACGTTTCACCTGCAACGTATGTGGTAAAAAATGCCGTGCCGCTATCGGTTTACTCAGCCATGACTAAGTTGCGGCAAATCCACCAACTAAAAGAATTGAAGGACAATTTTGACTATGACACGGCCGCTGCAAGAATCGTATGTAAAAGATGTGCTGGCCAGTGATGATGATGAATGTGTGATGTTCCGTGTCGTGTATTCATATTCATTTATTCGCTGTAAAAGTGGTAAAATAGATAAGTAGTACAGTTACATAAGTCTCCTCACTCTTAACCTAGCTAGGCATGCAAATATATTAATGTCAATCAACTACAATCTAATACAATTCTCATTTACAAAAAAATAAATATTATTACAAACAATGACTAAATTAAATCAATCAATCGATTTAAATCGCTTTAGACTAAAACAGATTAATATTCAAATGTCAAACAAATATATACATATAATAAAACAGTAAAAATATTTTGTCTGTACATTTAATATTTTTGACTGAAATGGATAGAGGGAGACCTAAAAAGAACAATAGAAAGCAAAAAAAATTTTTTGGAATTTCTTGTCTGTCTGTCTGTCTGTCTGTCTGTATGTATGTACGCGTTTCACGCAAAAACTACTGGACGGATTTGAATGAAACTTTTTTTGTTGTATAGCTATTAAGCCTGGGCAACATATAGGCTATAATTCATTTCGAAAACTGGAACACCTGATGAAGAACCATAACGGAACAGCTAAACTATAAGTAATATGGAAATGGTGCCTTAACAAAAATCGTTCAACCTGATGAGCATTTTCTGCCGACGTATAAAAATTGAAGATCTGGAACATCTGATGAAAAGCTCCAAGAGAGATTTTTCATCTAAGCGAAACTCACGCGGGCGACAGCTAGTATCAAATATGTCAATGTCAATATCTACTGTCAATATTTACTGTAGGTGATGTTCTGGTCGCGCTGCCAGCGCTGCGGCGCGCACGGGCGCGCAGTGCGCACATCGCCGTGCGCGCTCGCACTATCTCTCGGCACGTACCTGCGGCTGCGCGCGCGCGCGCCGCGCTACGTGCGCGCGCACGCGTGCCCGCATCCGCTCAATGCGCACACGCACGCATTCGCTAAGGGACTCACCACGGCCTGCTTTAGGTAAGTCTTTTATACTCCGTTTTTACACGACTGTTCATAGCTTATGGATTTTTTTTTTATTAAGGTGTGTAAAACAGCCATTACATTATAAAAAATAACAATTTAAGTAAGTATGGAATAGGCTCATAGGGAAATCGTTGGACTTTGTTCCCGGGAAATCAAGCTCGAGAACTCGAGAAATCATGAACCTGTATAGAAATTATTTTTTTTATGGTTCCGTACCTCAAAAGGCAAAAACGGAACCCTTATAAGATTACTTTGTTGTCCGTCTGTCTGTCAAACTTTTTTTCAGGAACGCTTAAAGGTATCAAGTTGAAATTAATCTATACATATAATAAAACAGTAAAAATATTTTGTCTGTACATTTAGTATTTTTGACTAAAATGGATAGAGGGACACTTAAAAAGAATAATAGAAAGCAAAAAAAAAATTTTTTTGAATTTCTTGTCTGTCTGTCTGTCTGTCTGTATGTATGTACGCGTTTCACGCAAAAACTACTGGACGGATTTGAATAAAACTTTTTTTGTTGTATAGCTATAAAGTCTGGGCAACATATAGGCTATAATTGATTTTGAAAACTGGAACACCTGATGAAGAACTATAACAGAACAGCTAAACTATAAGAAATATGGACATGGTGCCTTAACAAAAGTCGTTCAACCTGATGAGCATTTTCTGCTGACGTATAAAAATTGAAGATCTGGAACATCTGATGAAGAACTGCAAGAGACCAGCTATACTATAACATATATGAAAATGGCGCCTTAGTAAAAGTCGTTCAACCTGATGAGCATTTTCTGCTGACGTATAAAAATTGAAGATATGAAACATATGATGAAAAGCTTCAAGAGACCAGCTACACTAAAACATATATGGAAATGGCGCCTTAGCAAAACTTGATTAATCTGATGAACATTTTCTGTAGACGTATAATAAACGAAAATCCGAGACATCTGAAACAGTTTGGAACACAAAAAGATTTTTTTTTAAAGAAGCGGCGAAGCCGCGGGCGACAGCTAGTACTTAATATAAGGTCTCTTTCAGCAAAAAAATAATCAAAATTATACGTCAACGCGATCAGGAGATATTAACGTAAATGTAGCGATTTTTTTGCATATTTTGCGATTTCAGACAGCAATATAAACCCGTTGACCTAAAATTATGAAATTTGGCAAAAGGCATGGTCTAACAGTACTTATACAGGAATAAATCTGAAAATTGTAAATACGTTGTTGGAAGTCTAAAACAAAGGGTTACAAACTTATTTTTGCGCTCGATGCAATATGAATCCTAGGGATTGAACTGCAAAGTTAAATTTGTTTTTGAGACTAGTTGGTCTTGCTATGATGTGAGATGGTTTGCGTGTACGGAACCCTTGGTGCGCGAGCTTGACTCGCACTTGGCTGGTATTTTTTAAGATATTATCGTTTTCTTTCATGTTATTTATTTGTTGTTTTCTATTTTTGTTTACAAGGTTTAAGTAGATTTTTTTTTCTAAATAAACAGCCAAAAATGGTGCTGTGGTTGTAATTTATAAGTTATCTTTCATGTTGATGTTTTATTTAGTTTAAACTACTTTTAGAAGCTACTTTTGTTTATAATTTCTAATAACCAGCCTAAAATGGTGCTGTCATTATAATTATGAGTCTGAATAATATTATTTCTGTATTTAAAAAAAATACAGAAATAATAATATGTTATTTGGGACGAAAACCACACTTTGTTGACGTTATTGAAACCAAATAATATGAGAAAACGTACGTAAATGTAAATTTCTAGACAACCCGAGAAATTAGCCTCGAGAATTCTCGAGACCCGAGAAATTGAAAAGCTCGAGAAATCATGAACCCTAGTATGGAACTAGGTTATAGCCCAAAACATACACACACAGAACTTTTCAAAAATATAGAAACGTATAAACATTAAAATAATATAAAGCAAATTTAAAATAAATAAGATAATAGAAGTGGGTAGTTAAGTAAATTATTACGAAAGGCGTCATCAAGCATAGAATTAAAGTAGAATCCAATAGAAGATGGAGAAGAACTAGAGGTCTGAGACAATCTAAAATCTTCATCAAAGCAGCAGACCAAAAGAAATCAAAACACCTGCTCAAATTGAGCAGGAATAACATTAGAATCATCATAGGAATCCTCACAGGACACTGTCAACTGAATAGTGACAGTGACTAAACAAACGGACGATCCTATTTGTCCCAGCTGTCTGGAAGAAGAGGAAACTAGCTTTCACCTAGTAACAGAATGTCCTGCATATGCCGCTGCAAGGAAAAAAGTATTGGGCTCAGACGTCCTATCTGAGAATGATCTGAACGACATTACAATAGGGCAGTTGTTAAAATTCTGCAAAGTAACAGGTAGATTCAGTGGGTCGCCACCAACGTGAGTTACCAAATAACTCAAAACCCTATACGGGTCTCGGGGAATTGGGTGAAATGGTCCCAGGATAAGCGGACTGATCACCCGTCTGGTGCTCGCGCTGGCGTCTCATATCTTCTATACATATAATAAAACAGTAAAAATATTTTGTCTGTACATTTAGTATCTTTGACTGAAATGGATTCATTTTAACACTGCGACTGTACTGCGGT
This sequence comes from Ephestia elutella, assembly GCA_018467065.1. Taxonomy (NCBI): domain Eukaryota; kingdom Metazoa; phylum Arthropoda; class Insecta; order Lepidoptera; family Pyralidae; genus Ephestia; species Ephestia elutella. Next base: position 2,853,979 of record CM031592.1, on the reverse strand, counting down.
ACCTAATATATTCCCGCGGGATACGGGATAACCAAATGGCTGAAATTTTGGGTACAAATAAAAAGATTTTTATTTAAGCGAAACTCAAGTGGGCGAAGCCGTGGGCAACTGCTAGTAGTAAATAATTATAAATATACAACTGTTCATTACCAATAAGAAAAATAAAAGTTTCAATCAAATAAGCTAATTATTTAGAATAAAAAACATGACTGACAACTTACATAGCCTATATGTCACTCAGAAAAATGCAAGGAATCTAATAATACCTCTCACATCAAAATCTGTTAAGCCGTTCAGGACTTATGGTGGTATAATGAAACTTACATACATACATGTACCATGAAACCAGAAAACATAACACTTTTTTTCAGACGTGTAAAAAGATTGCTGCTACAATATATATTTACCAATCTATAATTTCTAATGCAGATACAGCAAGATCTCAACATACGACATAGAGCTACCCCCAGAGGTGATAGCGACGAGATACGACACCAGGCAAATGAGAGAGACGCTGATTCAACAGCTGAACGAACTTATGCATAAGGGTATGTGACCTACCTTTTATCTAGTGACCATAAATTAGATAATAAAGGTTGTACAATAAACGCACTACCGGATCCGATCTCTTAGTAATTCAAGAGCCCACTTTTTTTATCCATAGGTGCCAATATTATAACTGTGAAAGAAAGTTTGTTTGTCCTTCTTCCACATTCAATTCAAACTATTTTGATCCACAAAATTATTTTTACTGTTGGATAGGAAATTAATTACGAAAACTAGTGTCAAATAAGACGTCATCTTGTATTATCGTGTAAGTTTTATCGTTTTTTAGCTATTGCCGGCGGCTCCATCCGCGGCAAAAAGGTATCTTATATATTTTTCATACAATTTTTTATTTGAACGGTGCTGTTTTCTTTAGGCCTCCCCAGCTAGGCCTACGCCAAGCAGGCGACTTCCAATAATTATAGTTAGTTTTATTTGTAGTTATAAGTGTATGTATTATTTTGGTAGAAATAAGGCTTTTATTTTATTTATCTTTAGGCCATGAGACGTTCAGTGGAGTTTCCGACAGCGAAGCGGACGCGGACTACCAGACGTTCAAACAGCACATGGAGCAGATACACCTCGCACTCACCGCCTCCAGCTTGGGCGAGCAGAACTCACTCGCAGGTATTAATATGTCGAAACGAACATCAGAATCAGGGTTCACAGGTACTTTAACAATGGATTTACGAGAAAACACGTGCGGGCATCAGATTCAGATCATATTAACTGCCAGGATGAGGGTATTTCTAAAATAACATGCACATCTTATAATTGATAGGGTAAACAACTCCGACCTTAAATTACAGCACAAAACATCCAGGGATTCCTCGGATATTCACGGATTATGAAATCATCTAACACTAACCTCTCATTTGGTCCACATGTCATGACTAGGGTCCAACCTTAACTTACCCACGGCAAGGGTCCGCGTCCCACCACGTACGGATCAGTCCGTTTCACCCAGTGAGTTTTACTGAACGGTCCTCCGTATACTAGTTCAAAATCGCCAAAAACACAGAATCCCCATGGCAGCGAAGCAGCGTGGGACAGCTAGTTTATTTTATCTGTGATAATTTCCAGCTGTGGTCCGCAGTCTGTGGAGTGTGTCAGACCGGATTATAACAGGAGAGAAGATGTTGCGTGACGCTCAGGACAAGTGGTCCAGTCCAGTCTCCAAGGCGGCCAAACCGACCGTCGAGACCTCAGGTATTTCATGTATTTTTTTTTTTAATAATTCTACCAATATTATAAACTACCGCCACCAACGTGAGTTACCAGTTAACTTAAAACCCTATACAGGTCTCGGGGAATTGGGTGAAATGGTCCCAGTATGAGTGGACTGATCACCCGTCTGGTGCGTGCGCTGGCGTCCCCAAAAAGTTAAATAATATTATGAACTAGCCCCACTTCGCGGTTTCGGGAATTTCGGGATAAAAGTACCTACCATATATGGTATTCCCGGTATTTTTCTACCCGTATACCAAACATCTAACAAACCTATTTTGTTTTTTTTTTTTTTGTGAAATCCTTTCTGATTTAATTTATAATTGTATGAAACGTGATGTACATTTATTATTATACCTATATCAATCTCTTTTTAGTGGAAGAAAAGGAAAAAGAGAAATCCGATCTAGAAGATTCGGCTGGCGAGGGCGCAGAAGGTAATTTTTTGTTTTTTTATGAGATATATTTTTTAATAGATATCACGAGCGATAATAATGTAGCAACTTATACGTTTACAGATAATTCGAAGGATGAAAAGGAACATACATCTACAGGTAAAATATTTTACAATTTTTTTAATTTTCAATTTGACTTCAGCACACTGTTTTCTTTGCAAGTCGGTGTAACACTTTACAGCAGATGAACCCCGAGGTTGAATAAGTGCACTAACATTATGTGTCATGGTTACTTGAATAAATATTATTCCATGAATTTATTCATTGAAATGCAAAAATAATTTTGAAAATTCAGATACTAGGATGTTTTTTAATCCTCCCATTGTCCTACTTTAGTAGAATTTTTGAAACAATAATGTACATTGGACATAATTAAATAAACTAAATAATTATTTGTATGCTGTTACCGGCAAAATATAGAGACACTGTATCTTATTATAACATGTATTACCTATTACTACCTATGTTTTACAAATTAAGTATTTGATTGATTAAAATTCACACTCCATTAAAATCGTATAGGTGCGGAGGAAGATGAGGAGAAAGGTGACAAGAAGACAGTCAGACAGATTTTGTCTCAGTTGCTGTCGAACAACCAACCTTCACATCAGGTATAAAGCTCTTTAAAATTTGCATAGTTATATGGCTGTATTTTTTTCACCCAGTTAGCACGGGCCCGGGACTTCGTCCCCGTGGAAATTTCGGGAAATCCTCTCTAAGTTTTCCCCTAAACTCCCTAACATGACAAAATTCAGCTTCCTACGGCCATTAGTTTTGGCTGTGCGTTGTCTGTCAGTCGCTCAGTGACTAAAGAATTTATACACATTATTTTTTATATAATACTAGCTTTTGCCCGCGGCTTCGCCCGCGTGAATTTCCCACGGGAACAGTGCTTTTTCCCGGGATAAAAAGTAGCCTATGTGCTATTCCAGGTCATTATCTACCTCTGTGCCAAATTTCATCGAAATCCGTCCAGTAGATTTTGCGTGATTGAGTAACAAACATCCTCACAAACTCACAAATTCACAAACTCACAAATTCACAAACTCACATCCAAACTTTCGCATTTATAATATTAGTATGGATAATATTACAGAGCTGATTCTACTTGTGAAACTAAACAACTTTTGCCAAGTACAACATCATCAATATACATACTTAATAATAAATTCTTTCGTTACTGACTGCGTGACTGATAGACAACGTACAGCCAAAACTACCGAACGTAGGAAGCCCAAATTTGGCATGTAGGTTCCTTAGGGAGTGTAGGGGAGCACTAAGAGAGGATTTCCAGAAATTCCCACGGGAACAAAGTCCTGGGCCAATGCTAGTAAAACATAAATTATGTAGATTGCGAACTTAATAACTAAATGCTTTTTGGCATTGATGCAAGATTAAATACCGTCGGCCCGCCGCCATTAGTAGGCGAATTAAAAACAATATTTTTTTATAATTAATTGGCTGAACCAAACCTCTGAGATATTTTCAGGCTCATCTGGAATGTTATTCCTACTGTCATAAAAATATTCTAGCGCTATTAAAAATATCATATATTGGCTACTAGCTTTTGCCCGCGGCTTCGCCCGCGTGAATTTCCCACGGGAACAGTGCTTTTTCCCGGGATAAAAAGTAGCCTATGTGCTATTCCAGGTCATTATCTACCTCTGTACCAAATTTCATCGAAATCCGTCCAGTAGATTTTGCGTGATTGAGTAACAAACATCCTCACAAACTCACAAACTCACATCCAAACTTTCGCATTTATAATATAAGTATGGATTGTTTGTGACAGAGCGGTATAATAATATCGGGGGGTGCCGTTCCCGTGGTGGTGGCGGCGGGAGAGATAGGCTCTGTCATCGCCGCAACCCTCGCGTCCGTGGCCTACCAGCGCTCGCTGAGAAACAGGTGAATTTATTTATTAATAACATATTTGCTCGTAAAGTGTCACTTATTTCACCAATTTCAATATTGTATTGTATCTCATTACGCACTTGTGCGTTATTGTAAAGTAAAACGCTCGCTCCGTCTAAAAACGAACGATACTTTTTTAAATCTTAGCAAATAGTTTTTATTTCAGAAAAGTGGTCAACATTTTATGAATAAAATTAACTTTAGATAAAATAAATAAAAATTTAATTCTTTAAATTAATTTTGACAATAAATTACAACCATTTATCTGTAACAAAACACAAAAATATTAATTTACTTTATTAGTAATACTGGCTGTTTTTTGTGCCTTTGCCTAAAAAAAGCGCTGATGCGCGCTCATCGCTAATTTGTTAACAAGTAAAATTTTTCCGCGCGCTTTTTCTTTGGTATTGTCGTTTTCCTCGCAAATATGTTATAAAACGTCGTATGGAATACGTGCGCACTTATATCATAATGTACTATTTTAGTCTGTTTAGGATTGTGGACGAGATTACAATATTGTCTAATTAAAATGAGGTATTTTTTTAGTTTAATTTTAGGGCTTTTAGATTAAATGTTCTACAACAAAACGAAACGATAATTCAGCAGAATTTCGATAAATAAGTACATTTATAACTATACTATTGGTGTATAGTTGCCATCTTGAACAAAATTTTAAGTTTGTATGTAAAGGAAGTGAAATTAATAACGGAATTTATGGTATTCGTCAATAAGAAAATACTACATATTTTTTCAGACCATCCATTGATTTGGAACATATAATAACAATAGATTTTAACTAATGCAAGTTATTTAAAATACTAGTGCCACGCCCCGGCTTCGCACGGGAGGTACATACATACATAAATTGTAGCCTATGTCACTCAGGCATAATGTAGCTTTCTATTGGTGTAAGAATTTTTTAAATCGGTTCAGTAGTTCCGAAGATTAACACCCTACAAACAAACACTTCCTCTTTAACTCTTTCAGGTTTGGTGGTTAGCAAACTAACCACTTTTTTATAGAACTTATTTTTTTTGTGCCTGAAAGAGTTATAATATTAGAATGATAGTATTAAGCATGATGATATTATATATAAATTAAAAACTAATATTAATTGTCACTCAGCGCACAGCCGGAATGTGAAGATACTGATAATAGCGGGTCTAGCAAAGACAAGCCGGACGGCGAGAAATCTAACAAGGCGGCTAAGGCCAGCGACCATTTCGAAGTCTTGCTCAAGGTATTTATTTAGTTACGAGTATTTTTTACAAAAATATCTAGCTTCCATTTCACGTCGGGAGAAAAATGATAACAGTTGAACGATATTCCAAGATAGTTAATCAAGGTCGTATAAAGACCTGGTCGCGGGTTCAAGTCCTGCTCGCATGAAATTTTTTCACCATATCTTATTTCTATATGAGAGTACCATAGTTAATAGAAATTTGAAATGCCTTCTAGTAAACCTATCTATAGTTTGAACATTAGAGTCGTCTTAACTATTATCTGTGTGTGTGTTTTTTCATTACCCCTGATGACATAGACCAAAAGCAGTAGCGGATTGGGGGGTTAAAGTATTTACTGTAAAGATGAATTTGTTATTATGAACCGTCTTTGACCAGAAGCGTTTTTTTTTACTATTTCTCTGTCTTCCTTAGAAACAAATTATTATTTTTCAACTATTATTTTATTTTTATTTTTTTTTCGTGTATATTTCCTTCCACCCAAAGGTTGGCTGGAAGAAATTGCATTTGCGACAAAGCCCGCCTTTGCGTTTTTTTATGTATTTACTTTTGTCACTACTTTGTATGTTTTTTTCTGTAAATGGTGCAATAAAGTGTTGATCTATCTAAAATCCATTTATCCATAATTGTCCTATTATGTAAACAATCTTACCATGTCTTTTTATGATTTTACAACAATATAAATTAAAATAGACTTTTTAGGAAATTACTTTCGTGGTTAATAAATGTTTTACTTTAGAATGTTTACGTTTGAACTATTAATTGATTTATTTTCAATAAAATTCAATAAAAAGTACTGTGAAGATTGTTTACATAATGGACAATTATGAATAAATGGACCGTATCTATTTCCCTCATGGCAGGACGGCCTGCTATGCCGGGTGTACTACCCTCAACAGTTCCAAAAGTTACGCCACATGTTGCTGGCGCCACTCAACTCGAACTCGCACATCACGGACGAGTTCGCTCGCCACCACGACCGCACCACTGGGGATAAGTGCGGCTGTGAGGACTCTAAAGAAAGTTAGTATGGCGGTGATTGTTTTTTGAACAAAATGAGGTGGTTTACTTGTATTATTGAAGGAAAGTTTTTAATTTAATAATTACTAGCTATAGCCCGCAGCTTATATATATAGCCGCAGGGCAAAATCCAAGGTAAAAGGAGCGCAGGGAAAAGGCGCCAATCCTGGTTAAGGAACCTGCGCTATTGGTTCGGCCGCAGTACCACCTCGCTGTTTCGTGCAGCGGCCTCCAAACTCAAAATCGCCATGATGCTGTCCAACCTCCGAAAGGAGAGTAATACGAAGAAGAAGTACTTAGAACATAGTTATAAGATGTTAGTAGTTAACACAATAATATATTTTACATACTTAACACAATGATCAGAGTCCAGTAATTATCGCCAAGGTTGTCACGAAGCGTAGTCTAGAACATTCCAGTACTTGCGTATTTTCTAGACAGTGCCGGTGCGTTTCGTAACAATATGTATATGTGTACCATAGAGCTATTTTTTTTTGAGGAAGCAGGATGTCAGATATGGTTTTTCCCTATTATTATGAACGTTTTTGGGCTTCATTTGACAATCTAATCTAAGCCTATGTCTATGGTATTGACAATAATGTCATGATTTCAAATATTTATATTTAAATATACATATATCTTTGTACAAATTTATATATGATCATACAAAATTACCTATTTTAATATAATGGCAATACTGATAACGGCTGTTTGTACCGCCACTACTAGAATAAAATGAAACCAAATATATCTTCCAAATATATATGTATATTTTCATATTATATATCACATCTTCCATTTATATATCCCATTGGACATAGTAACCACGTATAATAATGCCGTACATAAGAACACGTCTTAACAGTCTCGCAGCTCAAACAGAAGTGACACCATATTGGGCGTGCCCCGCCATTTTATTCTAGTAGTGGCGGTACAAACAGCCGTTATCAGTATTGCCATTATATTAAAATAGGTAATTTTGTATGATCATATATATTTGTCAAAGTCAAAGTCAAATTTTTTTATTGAAACTTGGCCTTCAAAGAAGGCTCTTTTTCACGTCGATAACTAATTATTTAATCATAATATTTTATGTCTCAATGCTACAAACTACTAACATTTCGGAACGACCACTGCTGAGAAGAAATGCCGAAAGAAACTCATGAAACAGTCTTGGTCGCCTAGCATGCCAGAGGGGCTATTCATTAACTTTATACATACACTAGATTGTGTACAGTCAAAAATAAAATAAAATATAAGTAAAAAAATTATAATAATAATAATAAAACATGTTATGTTTGTGATCATAACATGTTTTATTATTATTTGTACAAATAACTATACTATACTATTTGTACAAAGATATATGTATATTTAAATATAAATATTTGAAATCATGACAATAAGATGTCCTGTATTTCAGACAAAAGCTTGTGTGACATAGAGGAAGGCTTCATCCGATCTCTGGCGCACTGCGTGCCGTGGGCGGCGCGCGGCGGCAAGTCGGGCTCCACCTTCTGCAAAACTGAGGGTACGTCGACATTTCTATGGAATTTACTGGCATTTGATAACACTTTGACGGTTTCACACTTTCATTATTAGAATATTGCCATAGAAGTAGCAACAGCTGCGTAACGGCGATAGAATGGACGATTTTTTGACAGGTCGAATTAAGAATAAAAAATCGATGTAATAAAATCTCAATAGATGGCGTTTTATGAAAGCCGAGTCGTAATACCTATATGGTGCGCTTTTACTTGTCAGCCAGAGGCAGAAAAAAATCACCTAACAGTTTGACAGTTGCACAAATCACAATATTGATACTTTTTAAATGTTTTTTTACTAAGTTTTATTTTTAATAAAATGCCAATCCCGTGATTTTTTTCTTTTTGTATGGAACTTTTTTTCTCGCCTTTGCTTAAGCGCCATCTATGAAGTCATGTGGAACAATTATTTTTTTTGGGTCTCGGAAAATCCCCTATTATCTTTAATTATACCAAAAAGATAGTAAACCATGGTATAAATAAAATTTATCAATTAAAGTAACATTCAATTATCGAGTTTCGTTATTAAGAATAACATTATACTTACTTACATTTTGTTTTTTAACCCAGTCATCCATCATCCCCACGATATTTTTAATCAATCGAAGTTTATTTTTTATCAATTTTTTTTTTCACATTTACAGCCAAAATACATAGTTAATGCCTACTACGGGGCATCAAAAGTACATTCTTTTTACATTCCAATATATCTTTATCTCTTTCCCTCCTATAGATGACAGATACGTGCTGAAAGAGATGACGAAGCCGGAATGGCAACAGTTCTTAGAGTTTGCACCGCACTACTTCAACTACATCACCACCTGTCATCAGAACAAACAACCCAGCCTGTTAGGTAAGAAATTATAGATTTTAAAGTGTTGTTATAAATATTAATATAAGGTAGGTAATAAGTAAATATTTCAGCCACTTTTTAGCAATATTTTCATTTGGTTATAAATCTATTTTTTTAAAACATCTATGAAAAACAAGCTTTTGCCGAAGCAAATTGGCACTAAAAGTGATCTTAAAGTATCTTGTGTGATTTTCATACTTTTACCCCCTATTGTAGACTTGGAGGTTGATTTCAAAAAATATTTAATATTTGACCTCGTGTCTTATCGATTATATTTATATTCTATTGAGAAATATGATAAAACATGATTTTGGCCAAGTGGACGGTCTTTGCCCAGCAGTGGGACTCAACACCTAGTTAAAAACTACAGGCTAGTTTAAAAAAAAATATTTTGGCGCTGCCTACGCATGATGCAATCTTAAAAGTTAAGATATCTTTTTATTTATTTTTTAATACATACATACATAGAATCACGTCTTTATCCCTTACGGGGTAGACAGAGCCAAGAGTCGTGAGACTCGAAGGCCACGCTTAGCTGAATAGTAAAGAGTATCCATACCACGGAGGAGGGAAGGGGAGGAGGTGCCCATAGGCATTTTACAAATGAAAGACAGTGTCCGCATTGGGAGGGGAGCGGGGGACGTATACTTAGCTTAGACAAGACTTCAAAAATGAACTCTAAAGCATTGACGTACGACTTATTTTATCTTATTTTAACAAACTGTATAGCCACCTATTAGCCAGCAGCAGAATTATTTTCGCGACCTGTTTTATCAGCTTTCGCAAACTGTTTTGAGTTCTGCTATTACTCACTAGATGGCTTTACTGACAGGCGCGGATTCAGCGCTGCGGGCATGATGGGCTGGGATGGGCATGCCCACAAACTGGACTGGATGACTTTGAAAATTATTTTCACAAACATTTCAAATCATAATGTTTTGTCACTTTTATAACCGTCCAATCTTAAAATTACAATAATATAATGAAAAGGAACGTTTTCTGCGTACTTGTCTCAATAGCACAGAAAAGATAACCCGGGCTAGCTTTCCTAGATAAACATAAGATCGGGGCATTCGATTTTTTTTTACGTTTTTTGCGCAAAAGAAACATAGTTTTTATTTCTAGTAATTTTTGGTTGTTGTGCCCCACCTGTGACCAATATTTTTTTGTGGCTGGATCCGCACCGCACCTTCATTTTAAATGTTGCCAGATATTGAAAATTTACCATTTTTTAATGAACTCTATACATTACTTATAATTTAAAAAACATTTACAGCTTTTTACTGAAAACACAATAGTTACTTAAACCACGAATTTTTAATCTTAAAATAAAATGAAAAATCGAAATTACAGATCATAAGACAATTATTTAATTATTTTAAATGTATTTTTATAATTTACTAGCTGCGTCCCGGGGTTTTGCTCCCGTGAGAATTTCGCGATAAAAAGTACCCTATGTGCTATTTCCGGTATTTTACTACCCGTATACCAAATTTCATCGAAATCCGTCCAGTAGATTTTACGTGATTGAGTAACAAACATCCTCACAAACTCACAGATTCACAAAGTCACAAATTCACATCCATACTTTCGAATTTATAATATTAGTAGGATTTATTTCTTCACTCTCGTATTTTTATCTTCTTCTTAGCGTGGCGACACGGCAAAAATCTTTTATTTCAGTTGCAATGTATATGCGCGTATGTTTGTTTTAATGCCCGCGTTTAATTCTTGGAATATTGCATCAAATTTTTCAGATATCTTGAGCTGATATCTGAGTTTAAATTTTTTATACATTACAAAATTTAAAAGGAAGTCGGTTTAAAAAACATAGATTGAAAATAATAATTAATGTGTACTTGGATTTTGAAAATTGTACACCTAAAGGCAAATATATATGAAACTTCGTCATTTCAGAAGTGAGACAAGAAGTTTTAGATAGCACTGGAAGGGAAATGAAGCGGTGGTGGCCGAGTGGTAGGGCGCCCGGGTTCAAATCCTGCCCGTGCCGAGTTTGTATACCAATCTGACTCATGTACTTATGTTAGTTTCCATCGACCACTACTTTCTTCCGGTGTAGGAAAACATCGTGAGGAAACCTGCACTCTAGTTGATGATTATCAGCTTGTGTGTGAAATGGAGAAGGCAATGGCAAACCACTCCATTAAAATTGTCAAGATAGTCGTTGTATGTGTTTCATTCCATATATTGGCCACGACCCTCAGTCATGAGGAAATAAGACTAAAGAGAGGAAGGCAAATTCACGCGAGCGTAGCCGCGGGCAAAAGCTAGTCACTGCTAAAAAAAATACGCGTAGTTCTTGATTGGATAATTTGTATTTTATTTTGCAGGATAGATTTAATTAATATCGTGTAATCAGGTAGACGATCGAGACCTGGGCTGTGCTACAGTCTCTCCAACGGTGCCAAATTGACTATCGATATATCGAAGCGCTGAAGTGTTTGTACGAAAACGCCACCATGTCGGTCCGTCTCCAGGATCAAGGCTCCAAACCTATCCAGTTGCAGCGAGGGGTGAGACAGGGAGACGTTATATCTCCGAAACTGTTCACCGCCGCCCTGGAAGATGTCTTCAAGCTTCTGGACTGGAGCGGACTCGGTATCAATATCAACGGCGAGTACCTCACTCACCTTCGATTCGCTGACGATATCGTAGTCATGGCTGAGACCTTGGAAGACCTAGGCACAATGCTCGATGGCCTCTGTAGAGCCTCTCAACAAGTGGGTCTAAAAATGAACATGGATAAGACGAAAATCATGTCTAATATCCGTGTCGCACCCACTCCTCTAAAGGTTGGAGACTCTACACTCGAAGTTGTTGACAATTACGTATACCTGGGACAAACAGTTCAGTTAGGTAAGTCCAACTTCGAGAAAGAGGTCAACCGTCGAATCCAACTCGGCTGGGCAGCGTTCGGGAAGCTTCGCGATATCTTCTCGTCCAAAATACCGCAGTGTCTCAAGACTAAGGTCTTTGACCAGTGTGTGTTGCCAGTAATGACATACGGAACAGAGACGTGGTCGCTTACTATGGGCCTCATAAGAAGGCTCAAGGTCACCCAAAGGGCGATGGAGCGCGCTATGCTCGGAGTTTCCCTGCGTGATCGAATCAGAAATGAGGAGATCCGTAGGAGAACTAAAGTAACCGATATAGCCCGCAGAATCGCCAAACTTAAGTGGCAGTGGGCGGGGCACATAGCTCGCAGAACAGATAGCCGTTGGGGCAGAAAAGTTCTCGAGTGGCGACCACGAACCGGAAAACGTAGTGTTGGCAGGCCTCCCACTCGGTGGACCGACGACCTGGTGAAGGTCGCGGGTTGCGCATGGATGCGGGCAGCGCAGGACCGGTCGTTGTGGAAATCCTTGGGGAGGCCTTTGTCCAGCAGTGGACGTCTTTCGGCTGAGAGAAGAATCAGGTAGTGTGTGGAAAATGAAAGCGGGACCTAAGAAAACGCGGCAAATTAAAAAAATCTTCATATGATAATACTGATTATAGTAGGAGATTTTTTTTGATATTTGCGTTTTTTATTTTATTTACGACAACTAATTTAAAAATAATTGTGTTTACGAACTTATTTCTAATCAAAGGAATAGGCCAAGTCTTTAGTAGTAAAAAATGAAACAAACAAAGAGCGGGACGGCACTATAATGTACTAATATAATATAAGGTATGTATGTATATGTGCATGGGTGTATGTAATTTTAAATGCACATAAATTGTGGTGACCTATCATTACATACTCGTTTTATTTCTTTTTAAAGGCTCCGTTTGGTATGTCGGAGCCTTGACTATCATAGATTGAGTAAAAAACGGAGTGTGTAGATTTATATTTATTGGTATTAAATTCATATTTAAAAATGAAGGTACCCAAATAATTTGATAACATCAAATAACACAAAACTTTGTGAAATGGAACAAACAAATCCAAAGAGTTAAGTAATATTACAAGGAGGGCACTTCATACAAACGGGGCGTTTTATATACCTAGGTACTACTACTACAAATGAAACTGTACATCCGAGGGAAAGCTGAAAATAAATAATAGGTTATCTATGTTTATTTTATTTATATGTAAATAGGCACAACCTCGAGAAATCTCACCATTTCTTCAATGGAATCGTCATGCTGTGCTGATATAGGTACTTTATGAAAACTAATTTTAAATTTTCCCTAATTAATGGTAAATGGTTCACCATCTGGCAACATTATATTACAAAAGCAGGCTAAAAAGTTCTGCTTTTCAACGATAGATGGCGTAATTAATGAACTACACATTTGGAAAATTACGTAAAAATACTTACGAGTGAAAAGATATACTTTTATCGCGTGATTCCTTCTTCTGCGTGTTACTTTTACACCCCACAATACAGCACTTCATTGTTAATAAGCACAATCTCTGAAATTTCGCGTAACTTCGACACTTATTCGGCACGTGTAATACGTGTTGACACTGTGAAGTGAACTCCGCGAATGCGACAATAGTGACGTCTGGTGGCCAATAGTTAGAAGCCTCAAGTTAATCGACTGGGGACAGGTCTACTAGCTTATGAACAGCTCTTCTTCATAAATGCTCTGTGATCCATACTAATATTATAAATGCGAATGTTTGGATGTGAGTTTGTGAGTTTGTGAGGATGTTTGTTACTCAATCACGCAAAATCTACTAGACGGATTTCGATGAAATTTGGTACAGAGGTAGATAATGACCTGGAATAGCACATAGGCTACTTTTTATCCCGGGAAAAAGCACTGTTCCCGTGGGAAATTCACGCGGGCGAAGCCGCGGGCAAAAGCTAGTATATATATATATATACTACTCTAATTTCTTAATAAATAAAAATTTATTATCAGATAACTAAGATTCATAGTTATGTTAGTAATTATTACGCTATGTTAGTCACAGAATACTGTTGTGACTTTATACTGTTGTGTCTTAGCTCGCATCCTCGGCGTATACAGCGTAGGCGGCGCGGGTAACGGTGTATTAGTAATGGAGAACATCTGGTACTCGTGTTCTCCCAACACCAAGAGGTTCGATCTCAAAGGATCCAGCCGACATCGGTTCACGAGCGACACGCAACCGCTGTCGGTGCTGATGGACGAGAATCTACTCAATTGTAAGTGAAATTGTGTTATAATATTTATCATTCGTGAGAGTTCGTTCAAGGACCGGTGACCGTAGAGAAAATAATACTCCTTACAAAATACAAATAGACGTATTCAATTACCACTATTAACCTGTTCGAGGGTTTTAACAAAAATTTTATTTTAAAGTTTAATATTTCGCAAACGGTTCCCTAAACCAAAAAATGTTTTTTACGTACTTATAATATTTTTATACACGACAGTATAATCTAAAGAACTAAAAAAACATCCCCACTTTAGGTGTAGGAAAAACATTTGTTTTTTCGTAATTTTATTCTACAGTTCGCTCCGCGTAATAAATATGTATTGTATATCCATATCAAATTACACTTTTCTAGTACTAAAAGTCTTAAAATTACAGTCTCTTTCATATCTTTTTTGCGTATTAAAGTGGATTTATATCTTATACATATTTTTACTATACAAATAAGGTCTAATTTACCATTTTAATTTATCAGTACGCTGGGAATCTCAACTCTACGTGCAGTCACACGTAGGCAGCGTCATCTGGACTTGTATCGAGCGAGACACCGCGTTCCTGGCACAGCACGCCGTCATGGACTACTCTCTGCTGCTGGGCATAGACAATAGGAAGCTGGTGCTCGGTGTTATAGGTGAGAAACATAGAGAAACTCGGCTCTATAGTCATCTGGACTTGTATCGAGCGAGACACCGCGTTCTTGGCACAGCACGCCGTCATGGACTACTCTCTGCTGCTGGGCATAGACAATAGGAAGCTGGTGCTCGGTGTTATAGGTGAGAAACATAGAGAAACTCGGCTCTATAGTCATCTGGACTTGTATCGAGCGAGACACCGCGTTCTTGGCACAGCACGCCGTCATGGACTACTCTCTGCTGCTGGGCATAGACAATAGGAAGCTGGTGCTCGGTGTTATAGGTGAGAAACATAGAGAAACTCGGCTCTATAGTCATCTGGACTTGTATCGAGCGAGACACCGCGTTCTTGGCACAGCACGCCGTCATGGACTACTCTCTGCTGCTGGGCATAGACAATAGGAAGCTGGTGCTCGGTGTTATAGGTGAGAAACATAGAGAAACTCGGCTCTATAGTCATCTGGACTTGTATCGAGCGAGACACCGCGTTCTTGGCACAGCACGCCGTCATGGACTACTCTCTGCTGCTGGGCATAGACAATAGGAAGCTGGTGCTCGGTGTTATAGGTGAGAAACATAGAGAAACTCGTCTCTATAGTCATCTGCAGGGCTAGCATGCGCGCCACGACAAAGATTTATCGTGGCATTTTATCTATTCTAAACGACTAATAGTCGATTTGTCATCTATGCTAACATGGCTGCCCTAATTTGTTGTGTCTTCCTGTCAAATTTCGATAAACGTTTAAATTTTCGAGAAACCCTAACATGACACCATTTTTTTATCTATTTTAATCCACATTTGACAGTTCTACGGTGCTAATTTGTCGTCGACGGTTTGAGTTCACGACAACGAATGTTTTCATAGGTATCTTGTTATAAATAATATTAAAAATTATGCCAGTTCCATATTTTAATTATTTGTTGACGCGATACGAAGAACGGGAGGCTCGCAAAATCCAAAGGAAACGAATTAGAGACATTTGTTTTCTATATGAGAGTACTTTAGTACTAATTGCATCTGAGATCGTTGGGGATCATCGTGGCGGAACACTTTTCGAGAGCAATTTGATCGTTGGAATGGCATCGCATCTACACGCCAAGAAGAAGAAGAAGATCTGAGTTGCTCCCTAATCCAAAAAAATAAAACATTTGTGACCCTTTTGATGTCCCGGACAACGAGTTCCAGCGCCTCTGGCGCATTTCAAAGACCATGGCGTTTTATATTATAAACAGGCTTAAGGTGGACTTAGAACCTCAAAACGGCCAGGTTCTTCCAGCCCATTTAAAGGTAAGTCATGCATCATTCAATCCAATTATCACTTTGACATCATTCCTACTACCTACTCATCCTATCATATGTTAAGATTTTTATTGTGTTAGTAGTACCTACTAACATCAACTATAATATAAAAGAAACTCGAGTTTATATAGTACTTACTAGCTTTCGCCCGCGTGAATTTCCCACGGGAACAGTGGTTTGTCCCAGGATGACAGGTAATCTATGTCCTTCTCCGTACTTCCAGCTATGTGTATACCAAATTTCAGGAAGATTGGTTCAGAAGATAAAGCGTGAAGAGGTAACAAACAAATAAACAAACTCACTTTCGCATTTATAATATTAGTTAGGATTTGCTAACATGTATCTAAGCAAAAACTTTAAACTATTTTCATGTTTTAGGTCCTTTGTTCCATACAATTTTTGGACAATGGTGGTTATCAAAGGCAAATTGGGCAAGACCACAGTGTATGCCAGGGTCAAACAACTGATTTTTGGGCCAATTTGTCAAATCAGTTTATTTGAGGTAAGTATCTATTATGAGATTGCAAATGTACTTTTATTAAGATCCAAATATATAGATACTAGCTATCGCCCGCGGCTTCGCCCGCGTGAATTTCCCATGGGAACCGTGCCTTTTCCCGGGATGAAAAGTATCCTATGTCCTTTTCCATACTTCTAGCTATGTGTATGCGAAATTTCAGAATGATTGGTTCAGTAGATAAAGCGTGAAGAGGTAACAAACAAATAAACAAACTCACTTTCATAATATTAGTTAGGAAGTTAAGATTAGGATATATATTATGCCCAATACCCTGGCAGAGTACACAATGCATTTATTGGGGCCCACTGTGCTGTAAAAGCAGAAATGCAAAGATTATTTCATGCAAGAATAGGAAATTACTTTCTGTTATGCCAGTTCAAATAAACAAATTTTACATTAAACAATTTAATCAAATAATATTTTCAAATATATCTCAACATATATATCTCAACTATCTTTGTAACTCTCCTTAAATATAATTTTGAAAAATCTTCTTTCAGTCTTGCACGGACTCGCCTTCGCATCTCTGGCTTAGAGAGCATTGGAAGTGGAGGTGGTGCAGATGTAATGGTGTATGTAACCGACACTGGTGCATCCATTGCAGAAGTTGGTGAAATAAACTAAAAGCAAAAAAAATCTTGATTTGCAAATAAATTTATTTCTTCAAATATCCAGTCTCTTTATTAGTTAATATATATATATAACTACAAGCTTTTGCCCGCGGTTTCGCCCGCGTGAATTTCCTATGGGAACAGTGCTTTTTCCCAGGATGAAAGGTACCCTATGTCTTTCTCAGGACTTCTGACTATGTGTATGCGAAATTTCAGGAAGATTGGTTCAGTAGATAAAGTGTGAAGACATAACAAATAAACTCACTTTCGCATTTATAATATTAGTTAGGATTTTATTAGATGATAGGTAATATGACATCGGCTCACTTGAATAAGATTACAGTTAGTTGCAATTTTACACCATACATGCAGGACCATTTAAGACCCATGGCCAACTGAATACTTGTTTTAACTCACTACAGAAAATATCTAAACTCCTGCACCGAGGTTTCCATATACTAAGACTAACTAGTTTAAAAAACGAACTAACTTTGAAGTTCAATCCCTAGGAATCTACTGCATCAAGCGTTATAAGTTTGATTTATTTATTTTTTGCTGAAAAAGACTATAAATCCGAATCCTAATAATATTATAAATGCGAAAGTTTGGATGTGAGTTTGTGAGGATGTTTGTTACTCAATCACACTGGACGGATCACAAATTTGGTATACGGGTAGAAAAATACCGGGAATAGCACATAGGGTACTTTTTATCACGAAATTCCTACGGGAGCGAAGCCCCGGGGCGTGGCTAGTATTCAATATAATTTCAACTTGATACGAGCCTCTTAAGTGTTCCTGAGAAAAGTTTGACAGACAAGACGGACAACAAAGTGATCTTATAAGGGTTCCGTTTTTGCCTTATGAGGTACGGAACCCTAATAATATTTACACAGGAGTTGCAGTGATAGGAAATGTTCCGTAGTATATAATGATAAAACTTACAATTTTCCACTCCTCAACTGACCTATCGGGCCCACTTCGTCCAACGCAGCTTGGAGCTGCACCCATTGGCGGTCAATGTGTGCCGCACCTTGCGGAGATTTATATTTCCCAGCAACAAAATCTTTATTTTGATGCACGTAGTTGCAAAGGTAATCTATTTGCTGTTTGTTACTACGTTGTTTTCTGCAATGCCATTTGTTGTTAACTTTTTTTGGTAGTCTGTGAACCTACACACAATTTTCCATTGTTACTTTTGCCATTAGATAATTCACTACCTTTTTTCTTCAACTTTTACACTTGTAAAACGAATAACTTGACTCGACTCAACGTTTACTTTACAACCACAAACTAAATAGAGAGAGAACTACCACAAACAATGGTCAAAGTCGATTTTTTTTTTTAATTAGTGTTGAAAAATGAAAAATATCTTAATCGAGCATAAAATTGAACGAATGACTGTAAAAAGTACTGATGTTGCCACACAGAAAATAGTTCATTTTTTTATTATGGCTACATCGATTTGTCGTGTCGATGAACGTTTGTCACGAAGACAAATTTTGTCGGACGGGGATGCCATGTTAGGGAAAACGACATAATAGTCTTCGTCGGCTAATTTTGTCATGTCTATCGACAAACTTGTCATGGCGTGCATGCTAGGCCTGCTGGACTTGTATCGAGCGAGACACCGCGTTCCTGGCACAGCACGCCGTCATGGACTACTCTCTGCTGCTGGGCATAGACAATAGGAAGCTGGTGCTCGGTGTTATAGGTGAGAAACATAGAGAAACTCGTCTCTATAGTCATCTGGACTTGTATCGAGCGAGACACCGCGTTCCTAGCACAGCACGCCGTCATGGACTACTCTCTGCTGCTGGGCATAGACAATAGGAAGCTGGTGCTCGGTGTTATAGGTGAGAAACATAGAGAAACTCGTCTCTATAGTCATCTAGACTTGTATCGAGCGAGACACCGCGTTCCTGGCACAGCACGCCGTCATGGACTACTCTGCTGCTGGGCATAGACAATAGGAAGCTGGTGCTCGGTGTTATAGGTGAAAAACATGGAGAAACTCGGCTCTATAGTCATCTGGACTTGTATCGAGCGAGACATCGCGTTCCTGGCACAGCACGCCGTCATGGACTACTCTCTGCTGCTGGGCATAGACAATAGGAAGCTGGTGCTCGGTGTTATAGGTGAGAAACATAGAGAAACTCGTCTCTATAGTCATCTAGACTTGTATCGAGCGAGACACCGCGTTCCTGGCACAGCACGCCGTCATGGACTACTCTGCTGCTGGGCATAGACAATAGGAAGCTGGTGCTCGGTGTTATAGGTGAAAAACATGGAGAAACTCGGCTCTATAGTCATCTGGACTTGTATCGAGCGAGACATCGCGTTCCTGGCACAGCACGCCGTCATGGACTACTCTCTGCTGCTGGGCATAGACAATAGGAAGCTGGTGCTCGGTGTTATAGGTGAGAAACATAGAGAAACTCGGCTCTATAGTCATCTGGGGCCCTATTTTTCAAAGTGTGACTCACCAAAAAAGCGTGAGCCGAATGATTTTTCATTCGATATCCATTATTCCGTATTTTTGAATTGTCTATGTCGAATAATTCGCAACGAGTGGTCTAGACCACTCGTTTTCGTATGAGTTGGTAGTCGAACGTTTTTTACGTCAAAATCATAAATGACATAGACAACCTGATACGGATATAGATGGTGTCTATTAGAATTTAATTTTTGCGTTCCGTTTAACACTTACGTTCTCTTTGATTGAAAATTTACGAACATTTTTTTTACGATTCGTTACCGATTCGGTTTTCTTTGCGTAGAATGGAGCAGAAAGTATTTCTCGCATTATTTTCATATCACTGGCAACATTGCTAGACGAGTGATTTCAAAAATACGGATTTTATGTTTTTAGTGACATAGTAGGACGAGTGCGACATAATAGTCTATTCGTTTTCGGCGGTATGTCATACTTTCAAAAATAGGGCCCCTGGACTTGTATCGAGCGAGACATCGCGTTCCTGGCACAGCACGCCGTCATGGACTACTCTCTGCTGCTGGGCATAGACAATAGGAAGCTGGTGCTCGGTGTTATAGGTGAGAAACAGAGAAACTCGGTTCTATAGTCATCTGGACTTGTATCGAGCGAGACACCGCGTTCCTGGCACAGCACGCCGTCATGGACTACTCTCTGCTGCTGGGCATAGACAAAAGTAAGCTGGTGCTCGGTGTTACAGGTGAGAAACATACATTAACTTTGCTCTATAGTCATCTGGACTTGTATCGAGCGAGACACCGCGTTCCTGGCACAGCACGCCGTCATGAACTACTCTCTGCTGCTGGGCATAGACTATAGGAAGCTGGTGCTCGGTGTTTAGGTGAGAAACAGAGAAACTCGGTTCTATGTTATCTTTCAAATTAATAAGGAACCATTTTGCTTCATAATCAAAGTTTCACATTTATATCATGCGTATACATCATGAATTTTGCAGGTCATAAGGAGTATAGACACATCTGACATATTTTCGTGATTTACTTAGTTAATGTCAATGTTATCTGAAATAAAGATTACAATTATCATCTTTCGGAATCGTCATTAAACTTTTTTTATAACGACGAATTCCATTCTTCTCAGACTACATCCGCACGTTCACATGGGACAAAAAGTTAGAGCACCTCGTGAAAAAGAACCTGGGGTCAGGGCAGCCCACCGTAGTGTCCCCCGCGGACTACAAGCGCCGCTTCAGCGTCGCCTGCCGCAAGTACTTCCTGCAGTGCCCGGCCCACTGGGACCACCTCACGCCCACCACCTACGCTTAGTTATATAACATCAAGAACCGGGGGTCATGCGGCCCACCGTGGTGTCCCCCGCCGACTACAAGCGCCCACCACCTACGCTTAGTTATATAACATCAAGAACCGGGGGTCATGCGGCCCACCGTGGTGTCCCCCGCCGACTACAAGCGCCCACCACCTACGCTTAGTTATATAACATCAAGAACCGGGGGTCATGCGGCCCACCGTGGTGTCCCCCGCCAACTACAGGCGCCCACCACCTACGCTTAGTTATATAACATCAAGAACCGGGGGTCATGCGGCCCACCGTGGTGTCCCCCGCCGACTACAAGCGCCCACCACCTACGCTTAGTTATATAACATCAAGAACCGGGGGTCATGCGGCCCACCGTGGTGTCCCCCGCCGACTACAGGCGCCCACCACCTACGCTTAGTTATATAACATCAAGAACCGGGGGTCATGCGGCCCACCGTGGTGTCCCCCGCCGACTACAAGCGCCCACCACCTACGCTTAGTTATATAACATCAAGAACCGGGGGTCATGCGGCCCACCGTGGTGTCCCCCGCCGACTACAAGCGCCCACCACCTACGCTTAGTTATATAACATCAAGAACCGGGGGTCATGCGGCCCACCGTGGTGTCCCCCGCCGACTACAGGCGCCCACCACCTACGCTTAGTTATATAACATCAAGAACCGGGGGTCATGCGGCCCACCGTGGTGTCCCCCGCCGACTACAAGCGCCCACCACCTACGCTTAGTTATATAACATCAAGAACCGGGGGTCATGCGGCCCACCGTGGTGTCCCCCGCCAACTACAGGCGCCCACCACCTACGCTTAGTTATATAACATCAAGAACCGGGGGTCATGCGGCCCACCGTGGTGTCCCCCGCCGACTACAAGCGCCCACTACCTACGGTCAGTTATTTAACAATCCCGGCTAAAGCCACACTTTAGGTGCCAAAGGACTTTGTTCAAAGTGTATGGGGGCTTGGCTTACTGTGGACAGTTCGTTTAATAAATAATAGTATTATCATTCATCATAATTAATGTCAAATAGATTTTCTAAATATATATTGGAGTATGAATATCTATAATTAAATTATACCATTTAGTAAGTATTTTTTGCGTTTCCCATACTCAAATCAAAGATGTCGGCCTTTACGTGTGTTCTGGGATGCCATTATCTAAAATAATATTACATTTAAGTAGTATATTGTTTATTCTTTGACGAAAGATTGGATTAATTAGGTATTTTTTTACCAAAATATATTAGTTTTATTTATTAAGTACACTCATATCACTTCATATTTATATTTTAGAATGAAGAATTATGTTTTTATTTTAATTTTTACTTAAATAATTCAATATTGGTAACACTCGATTCTTGGGCGCGGCTTGATTTTGACGTTGACAGTTGTTGACAAGTATCCAAGTGTCAATGTCGACCGACGACAACCGGTCAACGTCAAAATTAAGCTACACTGAAGAATCGAGTGTTACCAGGTAAAGAAAACGGAATATTGAATTATTTAAGTAAAAATTAAAATAAATACATAATTCTTCATTAAAAAATATAAATATGAAATGATATGTGTGTACTTAATAAATAAAACTAATATATTATGCTAAAAAATTACCTAATTAATCCAATCTTTCATCAAAGAATAAAAATATACTACTTAAATGTAATATTATTTTAGATAATGGCATCCCAGAACAAACGTGAAGGCCGACATCTTTGATTTGAGTATCGGAAACGCAAAAAATACTTACTAAATGGTATATTTTAATTATAGATATTCATACTCCAATATATATTCAGAAAATCTATTTGACATTAATAATGATGAATGAAAATACTATTATTTATTGAACGAACTGTCCGCAGTAAGCCGGCGATGAACAATGTCTTTTAGAGACAAGCTATGAACTAGTGTTGCAGCAATAGTGTTGACTATCGATAGTATTGTCAATAGTATTGTGACCTTGAAAAATAGTCACACTATCGATAGTTTTTAGATCTATCGATAATATCGATGCTTGTAGAAATTTAAGTGTCAATGTAGATTAGAAAACATCATAGCATCGATAGTATTGAAAAGCAATACTATTGATAGTTTTCTTTGTCATCAATAGTATTGCAAACTATTGGCTATCGATACTATCGATAGTGTGACTATTTATTTTAACTATCGATAGTCCTGCAACGCTACTAAGAACTAAGGTACACAAGATACACAATGAAATTTTGTTCTGATCTCATCAACGACACGGCGCGTAAATGAATGATTGTCACAAAGCTAGTATGTCCTGTATGTGGCCATTGTGTATCTTGTACACAATCGTAGCTCCTAGCTTGTCTTTAGAGACACCTGACACCTGTAGTGTGAAACACAAAAAAAAACAAAACATGGATTTGATTTTTGTTTTTTATAAAATCCCACATAAGGACAAGTTTTAAAATCCCTTACGGTGGGGTCTTCGTAGGGGATTTTAGGAATAAGCCGATTGTTACGTCTATTGCACTCTGATAAATTATCTGATTAATTTTAATATGCAGCTGTTTCTCGAATTGTAAAGTATTAATAAAAAAAAAATTACTTATGTAAATTAAGCTGATCTTTGAGTAAAATTTAGTTTTTTTATTTCAATCGTGTTTTGGCAATATTAATTACTTTCTGAAAGAAAATATATATATAGCTGGTCTAATATATAATTTAGCTTAGTACATAAACCACATTCCTGTGTATAATAATTATAAACTAACATATATATGTATAAAATTAGGAAAGATTTACGGAAAGTTATAAAATAAAAGATATGCGTATATTCAATGTATTTTATTACATCATGCGCTCATGTTTACATATTTTTTCATATCATACATACTCGTACATGAACACAACTTAACGTCAAACTCAACTATTGTTCTATTTCTTACACGATGTACAGTCAACAGCACATCAACCTACTCAAATTCATTGCAAATTCGACTCTGCGGCCGCGGCATAAGAGATCATGCAGGGTAACTTGAGGTGCGGTCGACTGTACATTTATTACATTGTTTTAAAACCCTCAAGGGTTAAGATAGCTGCCCGAATACAAGTACTCTCATTCTGTCACTTTCTAGCCATATATGCTGAGACAGGGACAGCATGAGAATTGAATTCGGTCGTTATCAGATAAATAAAATCGAGATTCGTAATTCATATGTCTAGTTTTCACAAACTATGTAGCTTGGGTAAGTTACACGTACAGTCAGCTACACAGAAAACTGGCCTTCTATCTCACCAAATCCTATTGGTGCTCCACTGGCAATTATAAAATGTTATATGACAATTGTTCTCTTTTTTTTTTATTAATTTGATAAGTGTAACAGCGACAACAGATGTTATATAACATTTTATAACTGCCACACTGGCATATCTCTCACCATATCTCTGGGGGGTCAGGTTTCTCAGCAGTTGACTGTACATAATAATATGATCATGCTTATTTTCACCTTTTTGGAAAGTAAAACAAAATAATACATTGCCGTGTCTGAAAACGCGAACTTTCTTTAGTTTACGTTCTTTATTTCATAGTTATCATAATTACATCAGACATTATTCAATCGATGACGCTGCATCGCGACAGACCTTTCGACTCATTCATAAAAAGCACTTGAAACCTATTTTATTTAAAATACGTTTTAAACTTATCTCTTTCCAATATTTGACATTAAGAAAGAGACAAAACACATTTTAACTCTGTTGGCTTTTTATAAGACTGTCCTTGAAAATACAGCACGTTTTGTCAGTCGATTTTTATTGGCGAATCTTCCAATTTAGGTATAATCTGTTTAAAAAATTATCCAAAAAGAGCTCACTGGAATCGAGACTCTAAAAGCCCATTTAGACAGTGCGTGTTTTCTTGCCTGTTGCATACAATTAAATTGAAGCAAGTAAATACTGGCATAGTCTAAACAACAGTTGCTTGCAATTATTCATAATCAATTGTTGCATTGCAATTATTGCTCTTGTATGTACAAGAAACTTGCACCGTCTAAATGGCCCTTTATTAATTCTGTCCTGTCATCACAGAAAACTACAATTTTAGAAAGTAATGTTGTTTATAATGAACATGGATGTAAGTTTTAATACAGTAGCTAAGCTACATTTCATTTAAAATTTACACAAACTAATGAAAATTTATTTTAAACGCACACAATATTATAAGTACTTTAAAGACGATGAATATAATAAGACCGATTTAAATTAACTCGTCTTATAAATAAATATATAACTCTCCTTGTTTAAAATATCTCTCTAACCTCATTCCCTTTTTAATTTGATCCCTTCCCTCCAAAATAAACAATCTTTTTTTGCACAACATCGCTTTTTAAGCTTCTCAATTGTGACATCAATTTAAGCTTTACTTACACACGCATGAGTTCAACATTATTTTCTAACACGGATTCATCGCACTGAAAACCTATGTCAAATGACGTTTCTAGTTTCAACCAATCACAGCAAAGCCTAGAAACGTCCTAAATGTTGATTGGCTGAAGAGCTGTCAAAAATGAAACATCATCTCATTTCCTAAATATTTAAAAGTGAACCTTATTCAACCATTTATAAGGTTTATTTTTATATATTTAGGAAATGAGAAATGGATCATATTCCGATTCATCAAAGTGGCTTTTAAATCATTCAATAGGGATGTAAATATTACGCACAATTCGACACAGATGGCGGTACCAGCAGAGCAGCGGTGGTGCTGCCCACTGGCGTGATAAAATCGCAGTAATTGCAGCAGTTCCCTATTCGTTCATTCTTGCTGTGCGAAGATCCAAGGCTGTCCGCGGGTATTCGTTTTCCTAACCAAGTTTTATTCGTATACTAATTCATGTGTTAAGGTTTATTATTCCTTTGATTTGAAAAACAAACGCCTGAGATTGCCTGTTTTGCACAAATTGTCATTTCACTGCATACAAAGAGGGTTATCGTATTTATTTACTCTCTAGTTTGCACTACCAGCGAGTATAGTCATGTCATATCAATAGTACAATCATGGAAGTAATAAGTACTTTGTACAACCAAAGTACTTATTACTTCCATGGGTACAATAGTGTCATTTGAATTTGACACGTCGTCATTGACAGCGTTGTACCATCTGACAGATGTCTGTACTCACTCGTAGGTGCTGCCATCTGGTGGATTTTTTTTTTATAGAATAGTAGGCAAACGAGCATGCGGGTTGCCTGATGGTAAGCGATCACCGCAGTCCATAGACACCAACGACCCTAAAAATATTTGTACGCGATAGCCCTCATTGATTACAAGACAATACGCACCAGGCTTGGTAAGAAGCCTATTGGCGACTTTCGGCTTCGTAAACCAACCAAACCAAGAGAACGCTTTACAAAGCCCAATCTAACGACTATACTTTTTCCGAGTTATGACATAATTTAAAAAAAAAACACTTTCGTGACTCCAAGATGCCAAGGCTTTGCTAAAATGATATTTACACTAAGCCTTAAAGACCTCTATATTTATACTCTTAGATAATTCATTTTAACTTGCAAGATTTTTACAAAGATTTATACTTGATTCGTTTTTTAATCTTAACGGCAATATGCCAGCCGTCAAACAATATATACTGCACGATATGTACTACAAAAGCACATACAATAAGTAGGCACAGAACTATCTAATTCGTCAAACTACCTTCTGTACCTACTTATTGTGACATTGAAAATTCAGTCGCTCATAATACGAATGAATGGACAAATCGTCTTATTCATAAAAAAGTTAACGAACATTTTAGTTATAATATGTTTTGCCCTCTCTTTCCAATATTTGACATTGAAAGAACGAAACAAGCTAATTATTTAAAAATAAAAAACACGACTGACAACGTACATAGCCTATGTCATTCGGGCTTATGCAAGGAATCTAACAATACCTCTCACATCAAAATCTGTTAAGCCGTTTAGGACTTATGGTGGAATAAAGAAATTACACACATACATGAACCCTGAAAACATAACACTCCTTTTTTGGTCAGTCGTGTAAAAAACATATTTTAGAACGTTCGTTATTTTTTTTATGAATAAGGGCTCTTAGTTAAAATATGTTTCGTCGCTATCTCAATATTTTGACTCTGAAAGAACGAGACAAAACATTTCAATTAAAATGTTGTTGAAAATTTTATAAAAGTAAAGTTCATAAGGGCGCGTTTCCATTGAAACTGTCGCTAACTACGGAAATCAACCTAAACCATTAAAAAGTAGCGAGACATGGAGGATTGTGATTGTTCATTCAAAATTATTTTACTAAACTTCGCTTCCGTGGTCATACACACTTATAATCACGTATTCATACAATCATATGCTAAAAGCCAGTTTCTGAGAATGATGGGGCATTACCATAACATTTACCATTTAATTTATTCGTAATTACATAAGATTATAATTTATTATCGACAATTTATCGTGTTCGCTTTAATTACAGCCGTAAGAAGCGCGTCATTTTGGGTTGTTCCCAAAATGACCTTCGAAGATCCCCGCGCAGAGGATTTTGAAACTTAGTGCCCCTCTACATTGATCCAAGGGATTTTGGGACGGGGCTTGTTCTCAAAATACCCTTTGACGTTTTCTGCGCAGGATTTTGGAAAGAAATGTTTCAAAATCCCCTGCGCGGGGATCTTCGAAAGGGATTTTGGGAATAAACCGTAATTTTTATACAAAAGGGGAAGAACAACAGATATAGAAGTTATTTATATTAAAAACTGGTCAAAATCAAAACTTAGCAGAAAGTGACACTGAGCCTAACGCAAAAAATGGTCATTATTGCTGAAAGTTGGTTTTGTCTGGTTTGGTGTTGGATTTTTCAAATAAAATAGAGACAAAATTAGTCTTACTATAAAATGATGTAAGTTAAATACTTGCTAAACACATTACCCGAACAATTAAAATACACGTGATTTGATGGAATTTTCTAGTTGTCAGTATCTTTTCGCTCTGAAGGGGTAATGCGTTTAGCAAGTGTTTAACTTTAGACATTGTTTTGTAGTATTACTGTTTATGTTTAGAAACTAGACCACCTATCAAAAAGCGAGAGCAATGCACTTCGAGCTCGCGCTCGGTTGCAATATACTTTTTTTTTCAAGCACTGGCGATTTTTTTTTACTATTTCGAACTAGGGATAATTAAAAAAATAATATCTAATACGTAAAAAATAATTAACCAGTGTCAAAAATGAGAATCAAAATAGCTACCTCGGTTCTAATTCGCGGCTAGCGATTTTAAACCGTAAATGAGAGGGTTAAGTTCGATAATGGATTACATGACGCAGACGCAACATTCATGGTTATATTCATTTCTATATAATACAATTGCTTCTATAAATACAGGATATAACAAGTGGAGAGAACATTGAGGCAGTTTTTGATTCCGGCAGTAGATGTCTTTTAGGATTAAAGGTACAACCAAACTGATCGACGATGACCTTAAACTCAATTTCTTAAAGTATTTTTAAATTCGTCTACAACTTGTTACACCCTGATGAATTTATATCCTAAACAAATAAAAACATTACGTTATTTACAAAAATCAATCCTATTTCAAGGATGGATAATGAAATAATAGGAAAGATGTCATATTTGGTCTGTTACTCAGTTTATACAAAATAAAATATACTGTTAGGATTAAAAAGTGGATGAATTATAGCAGATTTTCATTTAGATGATGCATTTCTTCGCCTCGTCAAAAACTTAGTTATTATATTATGTAAAACATTCCTACAACAAAATAATGATTAAATAATTCATTTTTCTTTAAATTTACAATGCATTGTGTTCGTTGGAAATTGACATAACAAAAATTACGTAATTCATCATCTAAACTTTTTTTTCATAACTGGATCACTCAATCAAAGGTAAAAAAGGTATTGCCATAAGCAAAAAATCTTTAACAAACGATTAGATAAATAGACAAACACAATTATAATTACATATAACGAAAATTGATGAATTTTTTATAATTCTGTGATGCTTATAAAGACTATATTACACTATCATTTAGTATCGCACATAAAAATAAACGCCAAGTTCCATTATACTACGTTCCATACAAGTTTTGTTGTTCCAAATATGCAGATAATCCTAATGGATATTAAATAAAGAACGTTGGGAAACCCATGCTTCTAGAACTTTTATCTTAACACTAGCATGGACCCGAGACTTTGTTCCCGTGGGAATTTGGGGAAATCCTCTCTTAGTGCTCCCCTACACTCCCTAAGGAACCTACATGACAAATTTCAGCTTCCTACGCCCAGTAGTTTTGGCTGAGCGTGGTCTGTCAGTCAGTAAAGTAAGTATTTTATATTAATATTATATTATGAAATGAAGTTCCCCAACGCGTCTGTCTGTTCAAAACTCACTTCTGAACGGATTTTAATGCGGTTATCACATGGAGGTTTCGGTGTATAATTTAGGCGAGTGAAGCCGCGAGCTAGCTAGTATAGATACAAAATAAAAAGTTCTACAAGGGTGGGCACAAGGCTCACACAATTTCCCATCGTTCTTTACTCATTTAATATTGATTTTATTCAAAGGCTTAACCAACCAAGCTATACAAAAAATATTATAGAGCACAAAAATAAATCAAGATAGAACGGCGACGCGAGTGCGTTGGGTTCGTAACGTGAAATACGGTCCCAAAGAAAGCATGAAACTTGGCATGAATGTAGCTTTCATATATCTATTTGAATATTGATATAGAAACACTTCGAGAAATGAATGTTTCCCCCCTTTTATGTCTCAAATCTTCGTTTTTCTAATTTTTTATGAAAACGGTAAAAGCTACGTTAAAACTGTCAAAGACCATGTTCTTCATTAAATTCTCTATAATATTGCCATTGGATGTATGTTGATAGGACTTATAGTTTACAAAATATGACCATGTTACTAGGACGATTAATTTCATAGAAAGATTTTTCTATGAAATTAATCGTTCTAGTAAATCGGATCGGATTTCGGATAGCCGGTGTCAATTTTTGCACAAGCCACGCCCGAGCACGCCCCCAATTTTATGTCATTACTAATGAAATAGTGATGTGACATGCACTGAAACAAATCGGTAAACACGGTCACGGCACAATAAGGCATTTTTGCACAACCGTTCCGATGTGTTCAAGTCGAGACGCCCGCGCCGACTGAATGAATGTTCAACGAATCTTGCGGTACAGTGCAAGATCGAGGCCGTGCCCCGCCCACTTAGCCATTCTATTTTGATGTATTTCTGTGATATAGAGTGATCCAGTATAGTCAACATAGACTTAGTAAAAAAGAATAGACCCGGCATAACAATCTATATACAAAAAGTAGTTATGCGGCCGGTCGCCATGTTTTGTCACTATTAATACGCGCAGGCCGCCATCTTTGTGCCAAATCCTTTGTCGGCTTTACGTATGCACTATTTTTTGTAGGTATGTCATGTCTATTCTTTTTTCATTCGTCTGAGAGTTAATAACACACACACTAACACAGTGAGGTCCGCAGTCATGTGTCGAGGTTGTTGCTCAGGGAGCGGAGTTGTTCAAGACCGGATAGCAGGTCTCTGGAAATTTTCAGTTTCATTTTATATATCATTTTGAAAATCCAAAATAAAGTAAAATTTTTAAGTAGTAATATTTTATTTTGGATTAAATTAACTAATTTAACGTGGTTTTAACAATTTAGGGGTTTTTAAAGCAAGAGTGAATAGGCATATTTTGAGTTTGCGTGTACCACACCACCCTAGATCTTATTTTTGCTTCACATCAGGCAAAAAAAAAAATAGTTTTTTTTCCGTTTTTACTGTTAGTAGGTAAAGAGAGGATTGCAATTATAAATTATGTTTTGATTGAAGTTTTTTTTTAAGACTAAATTACCGCAATAAAGTTACATCGAAACTAAAAAAAAAAACTTTGACCTCCGCTTTGGTAGGAATTGAAAAATCATCTCATTTCGTTAAGAGAGTAATTTTGTTATTTTTCGTATTTTGATACAAATTTATTTTTTTGATATTATCATTGATTCTAAATCTTTCAGTATCATTGAATGTATACACTGAAATATTTCTACTTAATTAAACTATAAAATATAATAATAACAGGCAAAATGTATTTCTCTGGCGAACTGGTAATAGGTACAACATTGCAGATGAACTTGATCTCAACTTATTCCACACCAGCCTTCCAAGGCTAAGAAGTTTCTTAATCAGTTTTTATATGGGTAACTGACATTAATTTACTTATATTTCTTGAGTAATGCTATTTATATAATTTTGTGAGATAAATTTATTAAATGTAATTAGTTTACCTAGGGATGCAAACGATACATCGATGTTTTATAAAATCGAGGTATCGTTCATAAACATCGATGTTGAACTACAAGAAAACATCGATATATCGTTCATTAAAAACGATGTTTTATGGTCGATGTTTGATTGCAGCGCCATCTTTTTGTATTGTACGTAACTATACAAAAAGATAAAAATACTAAATAAGTTTTGTTTAATTTATATTTATCTTTCTGAAATTTGTTTAATTTGTCTTTCTACTACTTTTCATATCCTAATACGTTATAGATGTATCATTTAAAGTAACTAATTGTTTGACATTGTCAGTAATCATGATTACCAAAATGAATCTACTTAGATTTATTTTGGTAATAGGTTTGTTTTGGTTTTAAGGCTTTTTCTTATAAAAAATATTGATAA
This sequence comes from Ephestia elutella, assembly GCA_018467065.1. Taxonomy (NCBI): domain Eukaryota; kingdom Metazoa; phylum Arthropoda; class Insecta; order Lepidoptera; family Pyralidae; genus Ephestia; species Ephestia elutella. Next base: position 2,822,465 of record CM031592.1, on the reverse strand, counting down.
CCTACTTAGGTTATTAATTTTTTTTTAAAAAAAAAAGCCTTTTCTCCGTATTTTAAGGCTGTATTTACTGACCGTCTGTATCGTCCTAAAATGTCGATGTTTTCAACATCGATGTTGCACTTTAAAAAATATCGATGTTTCAGTATCGATATTTTTTATGAACGATGTTGCATCCCTAAGTTTACCATCTTAACGCTGTGAGAGAGAGAACTTATTTTATTTAGAATTAATATTCTTTATTGTCTTTATTCTGGTTTTCTGAGATCACAATTGAATGTTACTTTACTCCGTTTCTAGATATGAGGACTTGAAATGACTGTTTTTTAAGTTGTTATCTATAGAATCTATAAGTTGTTGGTAAATAAAATAAATAAATATATAAGGACAAATCACACAGATTGAGTTAGCCCCAAAGTAAGTTCGGGACTTGTGTTATGGGATACTAACTCAACTACTATATTTTATGACAAATACATATACAGATAAACATCCAAGACCCAGGCCAATCTGAAAAAGATCATTTTCCATCTTGACCTGACCGGGGATCGAACCCGGGACCTCCGGTGTGGCAGTCTGGCGTGATAACCGTTAGGCCACGGAGGTGGTCTTCCATGTAAATAAAAATAAAAAATAAATAAATAACATAGGTACCTGAGCGAGGTCTCAGCCCTAGAGGCCGCGCTGCGCAGGTCCCCGGCCGCGCCGCGCTGCCGCACGCGCAATTGTCTGTTTTCTTCCTGAGATGCCGCTAAATCCTCCTGGTTTATTGGTAACGAGTGAATAAATAAACATATATGGACAACACTATTTAGCTAAACGTGGCCTTCGAGTCTCACGACTCTTGGTGATTCTATGTATGTATATGGACAAATCACATAAACTCCGTTTTTTGCTCCTTGTCCTATCATGTAAACAATCTTACAATGTCTTTTTATGATTTTACAACAATATAAATAAAAATAGACTTTTAGGAAATTATTTTTTGGGTAATAAATGTTTTACTTTAGAATGTTTAGGTTTGAACTAATGTTTGATTTATTTGCAACAAAATTCAACAAAAAGTACTGTGAAGATTGTTTACATAATAGAACAAGAAAAAACGGAGTTTACATAAGGAATGTGTACAACGTGGTTATCAAGCAAAATGGGATAATTCAACGATACTATATTCCATAACAAATATATATATATATATATGTAGATAGACATCCAAAACCCAGATCAATTTGAAAAATTGATCCATTATGACCTGACTGGGGACCGAACCAGGGACCTCCAGAGTGACCCTTCTATTTACCCCCTCGTATCATAGTGACCAACTTAGCACACCTGTATCATAATTATCAACTTCGTGACATCTCACCTTTAATTTTTTAATTTGATTCTTCATTTTTGCAACCGTCGCCTCTGCGTCAGTTGCTCTAGTCTGGAAACAAATTACAAGAACAATTTTTTTTAATCCATGTTATTTCAAACAAACAGAATCTTGTGTATTCATACAACTTTCACCCCAATAGTAGCTTCTTGAGGTTGATTTTTAAAATAAAAAAATAGCCCATTTTAAACATTGGGTCTTTATGTATGTCCACACTTATATGTTCAGCGTATTTCGTATTTATACTATCGTAGACATATGGATTTTATTTTACAAATGACAAAAGGAAAATTAATTGAGATGCCCTAGAAATAAATTCTAATCATAGCAGTATCGTTGAGTTTGCTCATAAGCGTGAACATCTGCTCTCTCGCTCTGGCATCGCTCCGTCTCGCTCCCACAAACTCTACTCACGGCAGTATCGTTGAGGTTGCTCTCCAGCCTGGAAGCGGCCGCGTCCAGCTGCTGCGTGAACATCTGCTCTCTCGCTCTGGCATCGCTCCGTCTCGCTCCCACAAACTCTACTCACGGCAGTATCGTTGAGGTTGCTCTCCAGCCTGGAAGCGGCCGCGTCCAGCTGCTGCGTGAACATCTGCTCTCTCGCTCTGGCATCGCTCCGTCTCGCTCCCACAAACTCTACTCACGGCAGTATCGTTGAGGTTGCTCTCCAGCCTGGAAGCGGCCGCGTCCAGCTGCTGCGTGAACATCTGCTCTCTCGCTCTGGCATCGCTCCGTCTCGCTTCCGCCGCTTGTTGCGCCGCCACGCGGCCTGCATTTTCTGCCTACGAGAAGACATTTAAGATGAAAATATGTTGTGTCTCGCATGGAATTTCTCATCTACTTAATGCAGGGATAAAATTGCTGAACATAATAATTAAAAATTTTGCAGAGGGGTTCTGAACACACTGAAAAGTTTTCACTACGGAAAAATAAAATAACTTGATTTTACAATAGATATGGGATAATGCCCATCTTTCAAGTTAAACATAGTTAAGCAGTTTGGGGTACCCACTCCCCACTGCTCAATTATTCACAATTGACAACACGACAAAAAAATAAATAGTCAAAATAAAAATACCATTTCTAGATTACCTCTTGTGGAGTACGGGAAAAATAATTTAAGAATTTTAAATTCAGTATTTACGGAGAAAAAAAATAAAATTGAAAAACCTGTGTGTGACGTCACATCTCGACCAGTTTAGATTCGTTATTTCTTTGCCCACATCGTCACCCGCAAAAAAAGTATAAAACTTCAATAGAGAGTGTTTGGCAGTTGACAGATGACATTGATTACTTCCCGATTCGCTTTCAGTATTGCCACTTTAGCTACTTTGTTGCTACATCTTCCTATTTTGAGTTGTGTCGAGCTACTAAAAAAAAAATACATTTTGGCTACTGTTGACAACTGATGCTCCATACATTTTAGTGATATAAGTATAAAATGGGTATATTAGCTAACATTAGCTTCAGTTTTAGTAAAACTACCTACTTTCTGAAATAATTTTGGTTACTTTAATAAAACTGATTTGGCAACACTGTTTGGTCACTCAAAGTTCAACAATGAAATCAACGAAATCAATCATATTATTACATAGCAAATCAAACTTTTAAAATTGTTTTGTTTTGGTTCCCTCATACTTTCTAATAACTCTCTTATTAAAAAATGGACAATGAGGAAAAATCTTGGAAACCAATTAAGTTTCTGTAATGCTTTGTAACAAGACAACATACAGAAAAAGTTCGACGACGATTGTATGCAATAATGGTTTAAAGGGTTCCTTTGAATCGTTAAGCGGGTTGTTCTGATGTGCCGATGTCCAATATAAATGCGAGGATCATATTATCGTAAGTACTTACCTAAACCACCTCCTAACTTCCTAACTAATATTATAAATGCGAAAGTGAGTTTGTTTGTTTGTTACTCTTCAAACTTTATCTACTGAACCAATCTTATAATTTTGCATACGCATTTTAGTTAGAAGTACTGGGAAGGAAGTACCTTTCATTCCGGGAAAAAGTACTGTTTCAGTGGGAAATTCATAATTCATTTATTTTTTGTCAGACATGAGTACATAATCTTAAAATTATAAAATACAGTTCTGCATGCTGCGCCATTTGGCATACAAAAATCAAAGATAAATTAGATATATATATATATATATATTATATCGCTATTCCGTCTTGCTCTATGTTCAATATACCCACAAACTAAATAGAAAACTAAGTTAATATACCGCAATCATAAAAGTTGAATTATTTTCAGTTGAACTTGTTAATAACAGTCATACCTATACTAATATTTATTATTTGTTTTATTTTAGGTTGAAGACTATGTTGAGAAATATCAGATCAGCCTCCAAAGAACTCGAAAGATTGAGATTATTCAAGTTTTTGAAGCCTCATTATACCATAAGTTGGTCAACTGTGATGATGCAGTTGTAAAATTTTATGTTACTAAACTTTTCCTTTTGAGAAATAAATCTTTAAAGCCTATATTTATTACTAGAAAATAAAGAGTGTTAAAATCTTAAGAAGTTTATTCTTTGCTTACACAAGATCAAGACATGACATTTTAATATTGCCAAATACTATACAAACCGTGTGGATATAGATTCATGATAGATTCACACAATATTCTGTAAGGGGATCCCCGTGAACGCAGTTTAAAATTAATCTTGTGACAACAGTATGAAATATCATCTATACATACAAGTCGAGATGTTTGTTACCTACTCAAACATTGAACAGCTGAAACAAAGTTCTTATTTCTGATGGAAATATAATAAAAGAATTAATGAATAGACACTGGTGCAAGTGAGCAACCAATCGCTATGGCATAAGCTATGTCAGGTATTGTATAATAACTTTATAGGCTGATAAAACATATTGATTTTATACTCTTAGGGCTCAACAGACTGAATGGTTTAACTTACATTTTCAAAAAAGTCATACATTTTATTTTGAAAAGCAGAAAGAAATGTCTTAAGATTGGATACCTAATCATGTCAGGGGTTATATTAATAAAACTTGATATTTAGGGGAAAATGAATTAGGTATATTTTTTACATATATACCTGCTTAAACTTATTGACATTTGATAATATTTTTAAAAATGTCCCGTTGCCAGAAGTTCACAGCACTTTGAAGATTCTAAATATATGGTTAATCATAACTACTGCGCCAATATCTTTATTAAGTATGTTTTATTTTCTTCAAACTTTGGGTTTGCAATACAAATAAGCCAGTTTCTTTGTTTGCTGGTTGCATTTACAGCAATATCTGTTGCTTTGTACGTGCGTTAGTACATAATATCTCGATGCTTTGTACAGAGTTTAGCTCAATAAAGCTCAATAAGCTTTCCATGGACATATTTTATTTCTATCTTCTACTTTTGGTGAGGCCCCTATAATAGGTACCACAGATCACCATGAAGCCACAGTCCCATAACGCCACACCAAGTTCACACAAAAACGCACTTTTATTGTTTCTTTTTGCTGTGTGTTGTTTACAAAAATATTGTTTTGAAGTTTTTCATTTTAGGTTATTTTTAAATTTTTTCTTCTGTCAGTCATTGATATTTTTTTTCCGGAAACTAAGCGAAGTGAAGCAAAGATATCGTTTTTCAAACTGGTCTCAGCGTTTCGTCACTTCCGGAAAAATAAATAATTTTTTCAAAAATTTATATCTCAGTAAATACAAGTCCAAAAAAAAACTAAAAGATATGGGTCGATTTTTTTATTCCCCTCTATCCAAAAAAAAAAATTAAAAAAGGCATGTAATTTTTTTGTCGTGTTGTCAATTAGGCAGTAGGGAAAAAGTGATCTTGGAGTTTAGAGATTGTCAAATTGATATTATACGTATTTTTAACGCGATTAGTTTAAAATTCATAAGTAACTATACTATCGATAATTTTGGTTATCCATCAATAGTATTGCAAACTATTGGCTATCAATGGTATCGATAGGGTTATCAATAGTGTGAGTACTTTTTAAGGTCACAACACTAATCTGAGTATACCTGCGCACGCGCAGCCGCGGCGGCCTCGCGCGCGGCGCTGAGTTCGCGCTCGAGCCGCGCGCGCCGGCTGCGCTCCGAGAACAACTCCGATCTGGAAATAAAAAGAAATTTCAGAACATAATACACTTATTTATTAATCGTCTTAAATATAAAAGTTAACAAACACCTAAATAAAAGATTCCCGGAATTCTCACGGAAACAGAGTCCCGGGCCCATACTTGTTTTAACTAAAATAGATTTAAAATGTTATGAAATAAACTGGATGGAAACGAATATTATAAATGCGAAAGCGAGTTTATTTACCTCTTCACGCTTTATCTACTGAAACAATCTTCCTGAAATTTCGCATACAGATAGTCAGAAGTACTGAGAAGGATATAGGATACCTTTCTTCCCGGGAAAAGGCACTGTTCCCGAGGGAAATTCAAGCGGCCGAAGCGGCGGACATAAGCTAGTAAATAAACAAATTATTAACTACTAATAAATAAAATAAGTAACTAAGATAAATTAAAAATGTTATGCTATGCGGTTACTAATAAATCAAAGACCTACCTAGTCTACGTGCGGCCTGAGTGCTTGGGCAGGAAGTCCGGCAACCGCATCAACTCCGCTCCTAAAGTCATTCGATAAATATATAATAAAAAGCAGTAACAACTACCTGGTCCTCTCCAGTTCCTCGCAGAGCTGCCGCAGCTGCTCGCCCGGCGGCTCGGGCTCCGGGGACGTGCGGCCCGGGTGCTCCGGCAGGAAGTCCGGCAACCGCATCGACTCCGCTCCTAAAGTTGCCAATATGGTAGATGATCACAAGTCAAATTAGATACTCTTTTCCTGAATGTCAAAAACAATTCTACTAATACTGGTGACTCTGTAAGCTGTAGACATCATCCACAGCCTTCCGTGACCCACTGCTGGGTATAGGCCTCCATCTGTCTACGCCAACCTTCTCGGTCCTGGGCTATCCTACTCGTTGTTGCCAGCAATAATCTTAACATCGTCGACTACACTCCGTAGACGTCGCGAGCTTATTGAGATGAAAAACGTAAAAGCCATAAAATCCATAGGCGCTTAAGCCCCTTGTGCCAACTCCGCCATTTTAAAAAATTTCCAAAATGGCTCGATTATCGATTTTAATAAATTTATCGAATCGAAATGATACCTATAGAGAACACAAAGATATACCAAAGCATTTTTGGTCAAGCTGAGACGGAGACCACGCTCGCTCGCGAGTTTATGAACTTCGTTTGTGAGAATATTTGTTGCTCAATAACGCAAAATCGAATGGACGGATTTCAATTAAATTTGGTATTCACCGGATACAGCACATAGTGTACTTTTTATCCCCAAATTCTCACGGGAGCGAAGCCCCGGAGCGCGGCTCGTAATTTATATGAGACTTGTATGACAGTACTCAATGGTGACGTCACTCTAAAGAATAGTCAAAAAAGTATTTTATGTGTGTATGTGAACTCGCTAGCTTGGTTAGGCAGCCCGTTTCCAGGAAAATAGGAAAGATAGACAAAAACATAGCTTGCTTTTTTTTTCTCGCAGTCAAGGGCGGGTCCAGGATTTTTTTCTGGGGTGGCACAAGGGCAGTGGCGGACTAGGTGTACAAATCGATATCCGCCCTGATGGCTGTTGAGACAAATCCTAAATCAACAATAACTGTTAGAAATAAACTTGTCAGAAACGAAAAAAGATTTTGCTAAATTCTGTTATTTTAACAACTCAGATCAGACATCATAAAAAATTGTGAAACTTTTCTTTTATTAAATTCTGCCTTAAATTTTTCCAATAGTTTTGCTGCACTCGCAAACCTCGAATAATATCAAAAATATTTTATATTTCTGCCAGACGACTCAGATGTAAAAAATTACAGAACTTTTCTTATATTTACAGATCAATGAAGTGTGTATGTGTGGGCAATGAACCTAAGTTTCCTAGTTCAATGAAACAAAAAGTTCAATGCCCTTATTACCAAACAACAAATTTCTACAGTCAAAGGGTTAACCACGTCATTCTGACCTATAGGTTACACAAGTCCATTTTCTAATTAAACCTCATTATGTGTTAATTACTTGTCTTTGTTAATACTAGAGCGGATCTATGATTTACAAATACACATTGTATGGTACACAATAAAACATACCATACTTTCTACTTATTTTATAAATGCAAAGTTTGGATGAGTATGATGATTACTCAAACACACAAATCTACTGGACATATTTCATGATATACAATTTGTAATGGATGAAATAGAGTGGGTTGATAAATACCGAGCACATTTTATCCTGAAATTCCCGGGGAGCAAAGCCTGATGTGCATTCTAGTAGTGTATAAAAATTAGCTTTAAATTTGGGAGTAGATGTGACCAAACCAAAATTTTGTTTCATTTTGTACACCTCTGATACCTCCTTAAAATATTTATCAAAAGTAAATAAATAATAATAATAAAATTATTCACCTGCATTATGAGGTAGGTCAAGTGGAAAAGTGTTCCTTGGGGAATTATTCCTCCTGTCTGCCGGGTTCACAGACTCCGTGAGGTCCAGGTTGAGGTGAGGAGGCAGGTCCAACGGCATCGGCCCCACAGCCTCTGCCCCCACTGGCAAGTCCAAAGGTACCACTCGTGATGGACCCGATTCATTCGATGTTGACGCAGCTCCCATATACGACTCATAATCATAACCCCTATTACTATTATTCCTTCTTCCTAATGATGAGGAAGACCCTGCATTGAAACTGGTATTAAATGTAAAGTCCGGCAAATTATCCAAGTCAACTGATATTGGTCCATTAGAGTTCAAGTATGCTTGTTCTACCAAAATATGATCCTGCACAAAATCTGGTAGAGACGGCATGCCTAGAGGCTCCGAGGCCAAATTTGGTCGATGTTGGAACGGAACGTCGGTGTTGTCCGCGTAAAAATTATGCTTAGACTCTTTATTTGAGGGATACCTTTTAGTGCAGTGGACACTAAAAGGTATCTCTACAGAACTACTTGAAGACGGGTTATCACTTATACAATGAGTTACATCGTTCTTTTCTTTGGCTTGAGTGTCTGTACGGCTCTTCTCGCGCCGCGACTCGGCGTGAACGTCCACTTTCGTTGGCGAATGCTGCACAGTATTCGCGTAAACCTTTGGTCGGGCCCCAGTGTTTTCGTACGTCGAATTGCCCGGTAACGACAGATCCCGTTTCAGAAAATGCCGAAATGAGAACGGGTTATCTTCCTTACGCGTTGCTCCAGTGGACTCTGAAAGAAAAACAAATGCACACTCAAAGAATGTCTTTATATTTAGAGTACCTACAAAAAACAACTTCGCAAAACACTCACTGCTTGAACTTTGTGGCTCTGTAGGCGACGTATCACCATTTTCGTTGCTATTATATTTGGCTTCTTCAATTCCTAGATCTGGCTTCGTCGTATTTTGTTCATTGTTTTGAGAGGGCCCAGCATTATTTGAATTTTGAGGTGATTTTCTATTCGAAATACCATCCTCGTCCTCCGCCATGATAATGAAAAATGACAGCAAAAGTTTGCGTTCAGAAATCGTCAATAAAGTGCTTTTTTTTCTTCCTTCTGAATCCTAGTGATTTTGCTAAGTTTAAAATGAGTTTAAGTATAATGGTTTAAATTAAATTAAGTCTTGGTTGTCTGACTTGTCTTGCCTGTTTGATATTGAAGGATATTGGTTATGAAGCTGGGCACAAACTTGTCTAAACCTAAACCAAATGTTCGCTGGCGCACACGTCAGTATTTATTTCCGTACAGAAAATGTTAGACACGTGTGCGCGCACTCGAACATTGTGTAGCATAGAGCAACACGGACTCCTTACGGACGCGCGCGGAAGTCCTTGTTGCTCGAAGTTGTTGCACGAAATTTTGTAGGCATGAAAAGCGTACATTCGGGTTCCTGGATCTGAACTTTCCGTAGGTACGGAAATAAACTGACGTGTGCGGCCGGCTTAAACCCGTACCCGCACGCATCAAGCGCTGGCCATCAGCAAATCCGTTCAATACGTTGCGTACTCAAAGCAACAGGTGCTGCGCGCGTAAGTCCTTGTTGCGTAGCGTTCCGTGTATTTTTTCTTTGGTCCCGGTCCCGTGTGCGTGCATTGCGGCCCAGTGGCGTAACTATACCATCTGGGGCCCTTGGCAAATTCTTTTTAATGGGGCCCTGTCGATAAATAATCACACAAGAATGTCACACAAAGAATAAGCAGTAACTAAAATAAAATACTCAGGTCATGGAAGTCATAAGTACGTTGTACAAAGTACTTATTACTTCCATGACTCAGGTACAATGTAAAAAAAAAAATGAGTTCGCGGCCTCTTGGGTCGGGGGCCCGTGGCATTTTGCCAGCCCTGCCACCCATTGTTACGCCACTGTTGCCGCCGGGTTGAGGCATCAGTGAACACTCACCTCAAAAGTTAATTTCTGAATAAACTTTTGATTGATTAGACCAATTTGTATTTTCAATTTATCTATAGAATTTTATATAGAAATTAAACCACTTTATAAATTTGTGAAGAAATTTATTTATAAGGCTCCTTTCACTGTTTCATTTCAATACCAACACAGCTTGTTAATAGTTTTAACAATTAAAAATAATAACAGATTTTATACATAAATCAACACAAAATAAATTCGTTAACAATAAATGCATTACTTTTACATCCTAATATTAAGTAATATAAAAATAGTGAAATAATTCATAGATTCTGAGCATAAGTTACACCACATACTTGTTTGATTAATCAAACATTTTGTAAAGAGTAAAAAACTTTTAATACTGATTACTGAAAGTCCCCAATAAGTTCAAAAAATACACTTAAAGTTATTACACTGCATAAAAAGGAAATGAAACTACATTGTAGGCTATAAAATTGTTAAAATAATTATGTAAATTTAACATAATATCTCGATAAAATTTAATTTAATAAAAATTAAAAAAAAAATTGTTGTAACTACAGCAACTCGCCAGAACTTGGATAAACTTATGTTTGGTTATGTTATTAGTGAAGTGAATAAATGGTTTAAAAAAAGTAAAACATAGACTAATGTTAGGGGACGCTCAGTACATTATCTACTCTTAACATAATATATATCCAGAAAACTCTATGCTTACTAGAGTTGTATTATAAATATTAGAAATTACATATTCCAATACATTCCTAACGACAAAATATAGATGTTACATTCATAGCTTGGATTTATAACCATTTTTAATGTAAGTGAGCAAACACCATATTTAGACGGAGGCAAATTGATCAAAATTTCATCAAAAAGTATATAAATCAAATTGATTTAAAAAGTAATCTTTTTGAAAATGGTGTCCCTTCATTACATATTATGTTCATAATATATCTTTACATGTGGCTAACTAATATGATACAAATTAAACTATTAGTGACATGAAAATTCTAATTTGCTCACTTACTGGAATATCCTATTTTTTACTTACTTAAAATTTAGATCAGATTTTAGTAAATGCGTATATTTTTGGTCAGCCGCTTGTGAAAAATTTGTGACTACAAAATGTAGAAGACAATCGAAAACAAAACTTAAAACTAAACGCTATTGAAGACACGTATTTAGAATTTGTTTTTTTTTTACAGATAAAAATAAAGAAATTGTTCTTTCTAGTATGGAACACATTTAAAAAACATGAGAACAAGTTCAAATTTTGGCACGGTGTTATCAAAAATACTTTAGGTGTAGAATAGTACAGATTTTGCTAACTATATATTTACAATTAGATATATTACTATTACACACAAATTTAAAGGTGACTTATTTGAAATCTTACGTTTAGGAATTTCTTGAAGATTTTTATACATTAACATTAGATGTTATATAACAACAAATGTGAAAGCTATTACATATCCCATATCCACATATATGGCACGAATCGTTGTACATAATCAAACAGAATACATAAATAATCATAATGTGCTCTTGTTAGGCATATTTGTAAAAAAGGTTTATAAAAAAATTGCAATTTTTAAAGTAAAAATATTATTTGATTTAATAAATTTAACATAAGATAATTTTGACAATATGGCTATAACTACAACACATAAGAATATTTATACGATCAGGGATTGCAACTTGAAAAATATATCCATCTATGTATTTATATGTAAAACACAATTTCTATACATATAATTTATATATTAAACACAATTTATCTGTTACTAGTTGCACATAAGATTTTTTTTTATAAAAGATTGTCTCAAAGATGATGGACTAGACAGGAAAATATTCTTGGAAAATGAAACGAACATTCAGTCTTTTGTATATTGAAAGGAAGAACTACTGTATTTAATTTTTACATGAGATAATTAGGAATACGCCCTGGAAATTGGAATTTGAGGTAAAAAAAAAATTTTTTAGGCAAACTAAATAACAAAAAGGTATTAATAGTTGCATAAATAACATATGTTAATTTAGCCTTAGTTCATAAAAATAAATGCCAGATGCTTTAAATTTAGATATTATTAAAGAGTGTTTCCATACAAAATAATATTTACTGTGTTCTTTCTATACAAAATGACAGATTTATATGAGTTCACGTGCATTTCAAAATGTGATTTGTTTAACATTGCACTAGGTTAACACTTTAAACATTGCACAATTTTACTTTACACACGAAAATAGAACCGACTTCAAGTACTTACCTATTCATTTTTAAATTACAAAGATTTCAATTATATTTACTGGATTCTGTGAAATGTATTTCCGTTTGTATATAAAAATCAATAACCTTTCATATTATATTTGAAAAGTGAAATTAATTTGGCCTTAAATAAATTGTGTAACAACGAAAAATTTCTAAGTGCACGGCATTGCACGGTCATACTGATAGTTCATCTTTAAGATGATAAATACATTCTGTAAATCGATTGTGACCTTAAAATGATAAACTCTATACATTCGACCTTTGGCAGCGATACATGTTACACAATTTGCCAGTCAATTTATACGGTAAAAATAAATACAGACATCACTTTCGCTGAAAAATCTACTATTCTATGTACAAACAATACAGTGATTTCGCCTAGCTGACTAACAGGGTTTGCCTGGAAAAACTGGACTTTGCAGACTTATTTTTAAAGTGCAGTTCATTAAAATCAGTCATGAAACTACATCCAATTATAATTTACTAGCAACCCTATATTTTCCTCCGTACATAAATGCATGCTAGGAACATTCCGGAACAAAATCTTATACAAAGTGTGTGTCGATACATGTCGAAATCAGTTCCGTAGTTAAGAAGTAAAAATTCTAATAGTGTAGGCAAAAACCAAAAATAAATTTACCAAACATTGCATGATTATTTTATTTATTAAAAACAAATATTTGTTTAGTTAGAAATTCTATTGTATGTTATTTTTCTGAGTAATTGTTTACCACCGTTGCACCGCATTTGGGGAATGCGTGGGAGTTCGGACTCCTGCCAAAATCGTATCGAAATTCCCCGGGCGCACGCATCGAGGAAAAACCGTATTTATCTTACAGATCGGGTAGCATGGACTCATAGTGATAAATAAAAAGTCCTACGGAATGTACTGCCAGTGTGTATGCACGAACAGAAATACATATTGGAATAGTTCCAACATATCCCGAATGTTTTTCGGCATTCAAGGAAGATATCTCAAGGCGAAAGGCAAGGGTGTACGATGTGAATTTAATTATTGCACATCCTTTTAAGGGCCAAACATAGTGATACACTACATAGATGTAAGACTACATATGTTTGACAAGTAAGATTTTTATTCAAATTTTAACTTGGAAGCATAGAATAATGGCGTCAGAGATACGACGTTCAAAAACTGATCCGAATATAAAGATGTGCACTTTTTAATTTCATTTAAAAAGTGCGCTCACTTTTTAATTTCGAACGTCTTTCCTGCCTGATTTATATAGAGTTTGTCAAATGCTTCCCGCCATTAATTTTCTCATTACTCTGTGCATCGAACAACAAAATTCCGACGCGTTTGTTTGGGCTGGTCCACCTTGTCGTAATTTCTTGGAAGTATCTTAAAAAAAACGCGTTATATAAAAATAACTGTCTCACACATCGTGTTAACATCTAAAAGGAAGAAGTCGCCTTTCCTCGTTGGCTTGCCCGTTGAGTCGGCGATTACATTAATACGAGTATCACATAGGGTCATGAGCCCTCACACGAATGTTTCGTGTTGGCGGGAGTCCGGCAGACCCCCGGCGGGGACCGGACCCTAGCTGGACCTGCCTTCGGAGACGCTGTCCACGTCAGTGGAAGCCCTGGAAACAAAAACATGATTTTACAAACCCTTGTTCATTTAAACTTTGTTCTAGTTTAAAGTAGTAGTACTCTTTTTTCCATGGATGTCGCTACACCGAAAAATTTTCAAACTAACTACTGGAATAACAACACGATGTTATTTCGGTTGGAATTATAGGGATATATATATAGAATTATAATGAATATATATATAGAATTATATATATTCATTATTTTGAGCGGCGCAAAAGAGATAAGAGTCAAAACCATAAAATATTTTGCATTGTGAAGGCAACTTAACTAAGATAGCCACTGAAATCATCAATCAATACATATAATAAAACTGTAACTGTGTCTGGACATAGGAGATATTTAAGAAAAAAATCTTTATAGGGCCAATAGAAGCCAAAACAATTTTTTTTAGAATTATTGTCTATCTTTCTGTCTGTATGTTTGTACGCGCATCACGCAAAATCTACTGGGCCAAATTTGATTCGGTTTTCACTATTGTATTGTTTAAGGTCTAACTTAAAATCTGACGAAGGTTTCAACTTGATCCGTTACTTAGAACCTGAGATATTAACAATAGTAAACCCTTGGCCCTGGCAACTTACAACACGTGCACACTGCGGACCGACGAGAAACTTGCTGAACTGGAGGAAGAATTGAGCAGGTTACGATGGGATATTGTAGGATTATGTGAAGTCCGAAGAGAGGGGGAGGACACCATGATCCTCAAATCCGGAAACCTGCTCTATTTCCGGGAGGGCGACCAACTGTCCCAGGGTGGTGTCGGGTTTATCGTCCACAGGTCCCTCGTCAACAACGTGGTCCAGTTCGAGAGTGTTTCGGCGAGGGTAGCGTACCTTGTACTCAGAATCACCAAACGGTATTCGTTGAAGGTAATACAAGTATACGCACCGCCCTCATATCGCTCCGACGACGAGGTAGAGACTATGTATGAGGATATTTCTAGAGCCATACATAGCTCCCAGGCCCACTATACCGTTGTGATGGGGGACTTTAACGCGAAACTGGGCAAACGAAGCGATGATGAGCTGAGAGTGGGGAATTTTGGATATGGAACGAGGAATGCACGTGGTCATCTGCTGGCCGGCTTTATGGAGAAGGAGGGCCTCTTTATGATGAACTCCTTCTTCAAAAAGCCAAAACAGCGAAAGTGGACATGGTTGCATCCTAATGGCGTTACAAAAAATGAGATTGACTTCATCTTGTCGACGAAGAGGCACATATTCAATGATGTCTCTGTGATCAATGCCGTAAAAACAGGAAGCGATCACCGATTGGTAAGAGGCACATTGAATCTTAGAATAAAACTCGAAAGGTGTCGACTGATGAAGTCTACGCTCCGACCAGCGCCTATCCAGCTCCAAAACCCCGAGAGCTTTCAGCTCGAGTTGCAGAATCGCTTCGAATGCCTGGGAGACTGCGAAAATCTGGACGATTATAATGACAGGTTTGTGCAAATTGTCCAAACAGCTGGGTCTAAGGCCTTCAAAACCCGCTGTTCAAAAGGAACCAAAAAGATCTCGGACCTCACCAACAAACTCATGGAAGAAAAGACGAAACTTGGTTCTGCAGTCCTCTAACGATGCTGCTCAGTATCGACGTCTAAACAGACAGATCTCCAAGTCCCTAACGCGCGATTTACGCCAATTCAATACTGACCGTATTGAAGAGGCGATTAAGCGAAATAAGGGCTCAAAAGTGTTTGCAAGGGATCTGTCTGTTGGTCAAAGCCAACTGACCAAGCTGAAGACTGAGGATGGCAGAATCATTTCGTCGAAGCCAGAGCTGTTGGAAGAGGTTGAGAAGTTCTACGGACAATTATACACCAGCGTACGCGCACCTGTCAGTAATCTGGCCAAAGATCCAAGAGCCAGATTGACCCGACACTACACCGAAGATATCCCGGACGTCAGCCTATACGAGATTAGAATGGCTCTCAAACAGTTAAAAAACAATAAGGCACCGGGTGATGATGGAATCACGGCTGAGCTTCTGAAAGCAGGTGGAACACCGGTGTTAAAAGCTCTTCAGAAGCTATTCGATTCCGTCATACTCGAGGGACAAATGCCTACGGCATGGCACAGAAGTGTGGTGGTACTTTTCTTCAAAAAAGGCGACAAAACCTTATTGAAGAATTATAGGCCTATCTCACTTCTGAGCCATGTCTACAAACTGTTTTCGAGAGTCATTACGAATCGTCTCGCTCGCAGGTTCGACGACTTCCAGCCTCCCGAACAAGCCGGTTTCCGAAAAGGCTTTAGTACCGTAGACCACTTACATACGCTGCGGCAGATTATACAGAAGACTGAGGAGTATAATCAGCCCTTATGCTTGGCGTTTGTGGACTACGAGAAAGCCTTCGATTCGATCGAGACCTGGGCTGTGCTACAGTCTCTCCAACGGTGCCAAATTGACTATCGATATATCGAAGCGCTGAAGTGTTTGTACGAAAACGCCACCATGTCGGTCCGTCTCCAGGATCAAGGCTCGAAACCTATCCAGTTGAAGCGAGGGGTGAGACAGGGAGACGTTATATCTCCGAAACTGTTCACCGCCGCCCTGGAAGATGTCTTCAAGCTTCTGGACTGGAGCGGACTCGGTATCAATATCAACGGCGAGTACCTCACTCACCTTCGATTCGCTGACGATATCGTAGTCATGGCTGAGACCTTGGAAGACCTAGGCACAATGCTCGATGGCCTCTGTAGAGCCTCTCAACAAGTGGGTCTAAAAATGAACATGGATAAGACGAAAATCATGTCTAATATCCGTGTCGCACCCACTCCTCTAAAGGTTGGAGACTCTACACTCGAAGTTGTTGACAATTACGTATACCTGGGACAAACAGTTCAGTTAGGTAAGTCCAACTTCGAGAAAGAGGTCAACCGTCGAATCCAACTCGGCTGGGCAGCGTTCGGGAAGCTTCGCGATATCTTCTCGTCCAAAATACCGCAGTGTCTCAAGACTAAGGTCTTTGACCAGTGTGTGTTGCCAGTAATGACATACGGAACAGAGACGTGGTCGCTTACTATGGGCCTCATAAGAAGGCTCAAGGTCACCCAAAGGGCGATGGAGCGCGCTATGCTCGGAGTTTCCCTGCGTGATCGAATCAGAAATGAGGAGATCCGTAGGAGAACTAAAGTAACCGATATAGCCCGCAGAATCGCCAAACTTAAGTGGCAGTGGGCGGGGCACATAGCTCGCAGAACAGATAGCCGTTGGGGCAGAAAAGTTCTCGAGTGGCGACCACGAACCGGAAAACGTAGTGTTGGCAGGCCTCCCACTCGGTGGACCGACGACCTGGTGAAGGTCGCGGGTTGCGCATGGATGCGGGCAGCGCAGGACCGGTCGTTGTGGAAATCCTTGGGGGAGGCCTTTGTCCAGCAGTGGACGTCTTTCGGCTGAGAGAAGAAGAAGAAGAAGATGGTCCTAAGTTTGTCTGTCCGTTTTCGTCAATTTGTAAAAATTTCCTAACAATGCGGCAGGTATTTAAAATTGCTGCCTTTTGCATGGGTATGTATATAGAGGGTTTCAGATCAAGGATATTAATACTGTGATGTAAATATTTAGGGATTATTCTATAACTATTGGCACAATAGACACTTTCTCCTGTCTCCAGATCCTAGTCACCTCATCGCGCAGGTCCGTATATTTGTGTATTTTTTCAGATATAGTTTTTTGTATATTATGGGTATTGGGTATAGCAACGTCTATGAGGTAAGTTATTTTACTCAAAAATGCATGTAATGTGGTCATTATTTTGATAACTTTGTTTGAGCAAAGTCGACCTTGCCGTTCTGTTTTCAAATAGCGGCCGACAAAGTTTTGCTGGCCGCTCTAACAGGCCGGCAAAACATTGCCGGCCGCTATTTTGACGTTTCAACATTTGAAAAATCGAATGCAAAAAGATTTTGTAACACAGCTGGTTGTATTATATAGAGATAGCATAGAGAGAGGTACAAAAAGATTTTATTCCATATTTGGCTGTATAGTTCCAACTACTATTGCTTACAAAAAAACAAAGAAGTAACAAAACCGCGGTTCAGCGAAATTTTTGTTTTTATTTATTGACTTTTTGGCTAAAAATGAGCTCTCAAAGCGAAAATTCCTCCGATTCATTGTGTTTAACACCCCCAGATATTAAAGATGAAGCTAAATTAGTGGTTGAAAATTGGATATCGCGAAACTCAAAGAAAAATTTATGCTTGCATATGAAGAATTTGTGCATCAATCCGGGAAAGTCGGTGTTGAATTTTAGTAACTGTACTTTTCATAATTGTCATTTTAATTAAATTTCTAGTTAATTAATATATTTTTATTTAAATTACTTGCTGGTTTTATTTAGATTTGGTACTTGCATTTTTGAGTAAAGCACTATACAAGCCTTGGCCCACAATGACTGCTTCGCTGGTCACGCTATGATTGCCTCGCGCTAGCCTAGCTACGCTCTAGGCCTTCTAGCTTGGCCATCGTTGCAGCCCTTGCTGTCCTCGCTGTGTCGGCCTCGACCTACGGTCTCGGCCGACATCTCAGCTCGTCCATCAAGTGCTGCACGCTGGCCGCGCTGTGTCGGCCTGGAGCTGCGCTACGCTGCGCTCTCGGCCATCATCAGTGCGACCAGCAAAGTAGTCATTATAGGCCGCGGCAGTAATGTACTATTATTTATTTTATCTTGTAAAGTTATGTCAGGACGATTATAGTGTATTGTTCGGTCAGTTAGGATAGCTCGGTCGTAATAAAGCTTATGTGTGTTGTTTTCTAATACAGGCTGAGGTATGTATTTATAATAGGCTGTAGATTTGTTAGGGATTAAGTTGTATTTGAGTGCTAGTGTTTGGTGGATAATATTAACTATTTGATTATGTCTATGTGTGTAGTCTGTTTGTGCGAGGTTAGGGCAAGCTCCGGTAATGTGTTGAATATTTTCAGGATGGTTATGGCATTTACGACATCTGTCATCAGTTATGGATGGGTCTTTAATGATGTGCTTCCTGTAATTTCTAGTATTGATTACTTGATCCTGAATCGCGATCATGAATCCTTCAGTTTCTGGAAATAGTGATCCTACAGAAAGCCACTTATTGGAGGCACTAATTTGCTGGGTCCATAAGTTGGTAATGTTTATGAGTTCTCTGCCTCCATCCTGTCTCTTTATGGTCATTCTTTCTATTGCTGATTTTATTTTTGTCTTTATACTTTTCTCTCAGCTTTGCAGCTGGTGTAGGGATACTACTATCACGGGCATAAACCAAGTGAAGTAGTAGAAGAATATATTGCTATGTATTTTAAATAAGTGAAACTTCGTCACCCTGCATAAATTTCCTTACAATTCTGCATGTGTCCAAAATTGCTGCTTTTTGCATGTTAATATAAATATTTGGTGATATTATTATTTTTTATTGGGGGGTTAGTTTTTCTGCAGCCGACTGTACAATAAAAGTAAAAAAAAAACTGAGATTCGTTTGCGCCGAACCTGGGTTACAAATGACCATTCTTCTTGTGTCTAGGTTGCAACCTATTTCTGTCGTTAGTCGAACGTCTTGATATACATACATATTATCACGCCTTTTTCTCATGGGGGCAGGCAGAGACTAGCGATTTCCACTTGCTACGATCCTTACAGATCACTCTTGCTTCCTCTACACTTATCTCTTTCTTCATACATGCTCTCCGGTTATGGGTGCTCCTAATGATGATCGCAACGAAATTTCATTACCTGGGTGTGGGCTAGCTGACGGTGGAACTGCTCGAGCTGGATATCGGCTCTCGGCCCAGCTCGGCCGTCATGATGGCGATCGTCAACTCTTTCCGCGCCTTCTGAACCACCCATGCCATGAGGGTTATGCCGATCAATATCTGTAAATATGTTATCATATATACAATACATATAATATAACTGTAACTGGTCTGTGTCTGTACATAGGAGATATTTAAGAAACTCTTTATAGGGCCAATAGAAGCCAAAAAGGTCTAACTAAAAACCTGGCGAAGGTTTCATATTGATATATGTCACTTAGAATCATAGCTTAGAACCTAAGTGACACCCTAATAACCTTCACCCTGTAAGCTCGCTACATCGTAGACCTCATCTCTGTCCTCTGGCAAGATTGTGGTCAAGAGCAAACCCATATCTAATTTTAAAAAAAACCTGAGAACGCGCGAACAAACGCGCTAGTTTTAAATTCGCTGGCTGTTCCCGCGAATTTTATCTTGGCAAGTTTTTATTATGAGGAGAATTTTCAGTTTGCAAAGATGGCTGGTGTTGGAGAATGTGCAAAAAGAAATAGTGCTAAACATAAGCACAGAATTAATTAAGTAACACAAGTGAGTCTTGTGGTTCCGTGCTCCGTTTTAACGGGTTCAAGGGTCAAGGGTCAAGTAACGCAGATAATGCAATGCCACTCACCGTGAGGAAACCTGCACAAGCGCCAACTAGCTGACTGTTCAATTTACGTGTATGACAACTGACGCTAGGTGGCGGTTGTCGTCAAGTCATGTCAGATGCCTTTGAAAAATCTGACACCAGTGTATAGTTAACACACAAAAAAAATTGGGTTGAAATAAATGTTTTTGTACCAAAATATTCAAAAACTTTTTATGCTTTTAACATAGTTAAACATTGTATTGCTTTATACACACACATACATATTCCGTGTTTTGTGTTAACACGATTTTTGGGGAACTATTCCATATTAGCAACTGCTGAAGATAATAACCGGAATCTAATATCTTCAAACAGGTACCGTATCAGTAAGTAATTACGTGGAATACGAACGCAGTCAGTATATGTATAGCATATATCTATACTGTATATACAAACGCTTCATCATTAAACCAATACCACTATCTGTCAGACAGCTAATCGCAACATAAATAGCTGATAAGCCAAAGTGGAAATACTATCTTTCCCTTTGCGTGCACATTCTAAGTATATATGTACCGTACCAACCCATCTACAAATTAATATAACAGAATTTGAAATGATATTAATCAAATCGAAGTGGCATACAGATATGCAATCCCAGGTACCTAATTAACACTGATGCACACTAGACGAGACATAAAAAAGTTTATTGTTATAGCCTGTGGTTATAGCTTTGTCTAGTGCCCATTAGACTTTCTTTGAACATAAGAAATTGAACAGACCCAGGCGGGATTAGTTCAATTTCTTGACAAGAAAACAGTTAAAATACAGGTTACATTTTAATCCCCTACTTTAATTTCGTAAGTCAGCGTTTTATATTTCTATAATAAAGTTGAATCCTATTAATATTACTCCAGACCAGACGCAGTTAGTAAAGGGGTAATTCTCCATGTTTTCGTGATTATGAAAAATTCGGCACAAAAGTTACAATGAGAATATTTTTTGGAGAATTACTCAAAGAAATAAATGAATGGTCAATAGTCAAAACAACCATTCCAGTTGGAAATATACGCAATAAAATCCGCTGATTGTGAACGCTTTTTCCTCAACCGTGGCCTTTCCCTGACCTACCATAGGTTGACGAAGGAAAAAACCTGCTACGTTAAGGTAGGGTCTGGCGAATACGTCGACTTTAACAGCACACGACAGCACACCGATTATCACGAGACCGCCTTTAAGCCGCTAGAGTTTGCAGCACGCGACTACACTGAGTTGTAGTGATAATGTGTGTGATATATCTGTCTCTTTTTAGCACAGCTTTTAGTGCATATGAAGAAAGAGTACATCCAATATGTCAACAGTTCAACTTATAGCGGCGTTAATCAAAGTGCTGCAGGGTGCTGTCGAGTGTAGCTGGTCGCTGCGACCGGCGGCACCTTGCAGCACCTTGATAGACGCCGGCTTAGAGATGTATGCACACGAAAACAAAACATCGATATTTCGATATTTTGTCTTTCTTGGCAGGTACTTACAAACTTGGGACAACCCGTCTGTCTGCTCGCGATAAACTTAAAAACTACTGAACAGATGTTTATGCGGTTTATACTAATGGACTGGGTGGGTCATGTCATAATAAAGGAAAGCTTTGATGTACAATTTTCTCGGGCAAAGCCGTGGGTATAAGCTAGTCGATATATAAATATATAATTCTATTGCGTTGCATTAATATGATTTTCTAAAAACCGCATCAAAATCGGTACAGCCAAACGCCAGATAATCGCGGACAAACATACATACAAATATCCAGGTCAAACTGAGAACCTCCTTTTTTTGAAGTCGGTTAAAAGTAGCATCCATACTAATATTATAAATGCGAAAGTTTGGATGTGAGTTTGTGAATTTGTGAGTTTGTGAGGATGTTTGTTACTCAATCACGCAAAATCTACTGGACGGATTTTGATGAAATTTGGTACAGAGGTAGATAATGATCTGGAATAGCACATAGGCTACTTTTTATCCCGGGAAAAAGCACTGTTCCCGTGGGAAATTCACGCGGGCGAAGCCGCGGGCAAAAGCTAGTTTTTAATAAAGTTTTTGGTTTTTTATAAGAGGTTGTGTATACGTTTATTTTTGTATAGTAAAGTATTTAAAGTATATTTTATAGATTTTCTAAGGTTTCTAGATTGATGGAAATACACTCCTTGAAACTACCACAAAAACAAATTTTACCTACCAAACAAGCCAATTATTAAAAATAAAAAACACGACTGACGAGTTTTTGCTCAATAAGTACATACAAACATATAAGTTATATACATTTTTGAAATCGCCTTTAAAGCCCTTCAATTTGATACCCCACTCGATAAGATTGATCAAATTTTATTTTTTTGGTCTGCTATTTATCGCATATATAACCCGCCATTTTGTTTTTATGTTGACGTCATATAGCCTATGTCACTCGGAAGAATGCAAGGAATCTAAAAATACATCTCACATCAAAATCTGTTAAGCCGTTCAGGACTTATGGTGGGATAAAGAAACTTACATACATACATACTTACATACATACATACATGAACCCTGAAAACATAACACTCCTTTTTTGGTCAGTCGTGTAAAAATAAAATAAAAGCTTCGATATAACTAATAATAAACATCGATGTTTTACTACACCCCTAAGTCTCGGTATAGTTAACCGAGGCCGCAGGTCGCAGCGGCTAACGCCGTCTGCTGCTAGCTTAAGGGGATGTAATCCATGGTTACCTAATATTTTATTTCATCGTATTGTTTGGTTTATTATTTTATTTAGGTGAGGTTTTGAACACAATTTCACACAATTTAACACCGTTTGAAACTTTATGTTCTAAATAGTTTTTTTTTATTAAAATAAAAAGGAGTCAAAAATTTTAAAATTTATTAAAAGTTTCATAAGTATAACACATGTCATATGCGGCGTCTAGCTGTCTGTCTGTCTAGTAACTGAACGGATTTTCATGTGGTTTTCACTAATGGAAAGAGCAATTCATGTGGAAGGTTTAGCCTTTTAAACGAATTAAGTGTATAATGTTGTTTAGGTTTTATACATATCAGTTGAAATATAACGATCATTGTTGAGTAAGTCGAAAAAAATTTAGCCGCCTGGCAGATTTTATCGAAATCGCTGTGTAACCTTTGAGATTGAGACCCTTTGAGATATAACAAAATAATGTATGGGGGGTTTGTGTATCTTTAATAGGTCGACAAAAAAGTCTGCCAGAGTGATTTAAAAAAAGGCTTCAAAATAAATCAGAAAAATTCCAAAACGCGCTCCCTTAAGTCTGCGACAGTTTGCGTTCCTTTGTAGAAAGCCGATGTTTTTACTATTAGGGATGTAAGCAAACACGAAAACAAAACATCGATATATTGATATTTTGTCTTTTTTGGTAGGTACTTACAAAATAGTGATTTGTCTGCTCACGATAAACTCAAAAACTACAGAACAGATGTTTATGCGGTTTATACTAACTAATGGACTGGGTGGGTCATGTCATAATAAAGGAAAGCTTTAGTGCACAATTTTCTTGGGCAAAGCCGCGGGTAAATGTTAGTCGACATATAAATACATCATTCTATTGCATTGAATAAAAATGCATTTCTAAAAACCGTATCAAAATCGCCGCCAGATATCGAGGACAAACATACATACGTTATTCAGGGGGCTAACCACAACGTCTTATAGCAGTATTATTATAATATTACATTGAGTTTTCGTACCACAAGGTCTTTAAAACAAACTTGAAACAATATTACTTTTGTCAGCAGTTTTGGTGACGTCACCTCTATTTTGTTCACTCAATTCGTACCACAACGTGCTTTTGGCCACTAGCATTATTGTTTTAATGTCAAATTTAGCAATGTTAAAAAAGTTACTCTTTCGCAACTGATACAACATTATTTACTATTATTTGCTCAAAAATATCAAGGAAATCAACTTATTTTCGAAAAATAATTAAATATAAAGTAAACGTGAACGTTAGAGTGACTGAAATTGATTAAATTTGATTCTAAATGGATTTTGACTTGGAAATATTTGAGTACTTGGAAGCCGATATTCTAACTCCGAAGAGTGTACATCAAGAAAATGCGTCGTATGCGTTTTCATGAGAAGATATTAGTGTATATTACGTAGGTAATATATTACTGAAATATACATAATTTTCTAAAAACGAGCATTTTAAATCAATTCACACTTCTATTAATTTGAACTAGCCTATGCCCGCCACTTCGTCTGCGCATATTTCATGTTCCGCCTAAGTGGCATATCAAGATGTAACTACGCCAGATTTTAAGTTAGACCTTCTATAATACGACAGTGAAAACCGCATCAAATTTAGTCCAGTAGTTTTTGCGTGATGCGCAATGATACAAACAAACAGATAGAAAGACAGACAGACAAAAATTCTACAAAAACTGGTTTTGGCTTCTATTAACCCCATATAGACCTCTCATAGTTTTTCTCTTAAAAATCTTCTATGTACAGACACAGACCGTTACAGTTTTATTATATGTAGTGATTATAACCTATAAAATCATTTTACGCGGAACGTCATTGGAAAGAGACGGCACTATTATTATAGCGCTGTTTCTTCTTATCCATGGAAGTAAACGTAAGTATTTATTACTTCCATGTTCATATCCTTAACTGGAAATAGACAATGTCATCAAATCATTCGTTCTTTCGCAACACTAAGCAGGAATAAAATAATATTGCTCGGTAGAGGTCATGGTACGAAATCGAGTAATGTTATTATAAGCTTGAAACAAAACTTCCTTAAAATAAGATTGTTTTACAAAAGGTTGTGGTTAGGCTCCAGGTCAAACTGAGAATCTCCTTTTATTTAAGTCGGTCAAAAGTAGAATTTTTGAATAATGTTTCGGTCTGTTCCTATAAGATGTTGTGTATGTATAACTATGCATAGAAAAGTATTTTAGACTACATTTTAGAGGTGTTATATTAGGGTCTGATATCAGTATTCATGTTATGGTTATCCTAACTAATATTATAAATGTGAAAGTGAGCTAGTTTGTTTATTTGTTTGTTACCTCTTCACGCTTTATCTACTGTACCAATCTTAATGAAATTTCGCATACACATAGTTAGAAGTACGGAGGAGGATATACCTTTCATCTCGGAAAAAAGCACTGTTCCCGTGGAAAGTTCACGCGGGCGAAGCCGCGGGCAAAAGCTAGTTGAATATAACGTACAGTCAGTGTCACGTTCCATTAACGGTTACCCAGGAACCGTCAAGAACCGTCAGGACTCACAGGCTATATGTACCGGCGCCCTACCACTCAGCCAACTGAATGCACTGGACCGAATGGACTGATTGGGCTGGACTGAATGGGCCGAATGGACTGGACTGAATCGTGAGTTACAAAAGACGATAAGATCGCAATTCACAAAAGTAGGTAGTATATTTCAATACCAAAAAAGAGTACCAGATCACAATCCACAAAAATAGGAACATATCACACTTCTTATTTCGGAGACGCCGCAAAATGCGTTCCAAATATATAATACTAGCTTTCGCCCGCAGCTTCGCCCGCGTGAATTTCCCACGGGAACAGTGCTTTTTCCCGGGATGAAAGGTATGGGTCCCTATGTCCTTCTCCGTACTTCCAGCTACGTGTATGCAAAATTTGAGGAAGATTGGTTCAGTAGATGAAGCGTGAAGAGGTAACAAACAAACAAATAAACGAACAAACTCACTTTCGCATTTATAATATTAGTTAGGATTAGGATGCAATAATATTGGTATCGGTCTGTATCATAGTAACTCTTATATCTAGGAACAGCTGGCGCGAGGCAGGTAACCGCTTGAGGTGCCTGATATTAAACTGTTACCGGGTAACCGATTACACCGATACCAAAGATTATGATATTATCTCTAATATCATGTTCTCGTTTACTGTTACGATATATTCGTAACACCTCTACTACATTTTATAAAAGTCAAAAGGTTTCTAGATAGATGGAAATACACCCCTTGAAAATACTACAAAAAAAAAATTAAAAACATCGATATAACTTATAATATTATACATCGATATTTGCATACAATCCCTAAGCCGGCGGCATTTATCAAAGTGCTGCAGAGTGCTGCAAGGTGCACCTTGCAGCACCTTGATAGACGGCTTAGGGATGTATGCAAACACAAAAACAAAACATCGATATATCGATATTTTGTCTTTCTTGGTAGGTACTTACAAAATAGGGACAACCCGTCTATCTGCTCGCGATAAAATTAAAAAACTACTGAATAGATTTTATGCGGTTTATACTAAAGGTCTGGGTGGGTCATTCATGTCAAGGAAAGTTTTGGTGTACAAATTTTGCGGGCAAAGCCGCGGGTAAAACCTAGTCGACATATAAATAAATCATTCTATTAAAATGCTTTTCTAAAAACCGCATCAATTTCGGTACAGCCAAACGTCGTCAGATAATGGCGGATAAACATACATACAAACTTTCAGGTAATACTGAGAGCCTCCTTTTTTGAAGTGGGTTATAAGTAGAATTTTTTAAATAATGTTTTTGGTTTTTTTATAAGTAAGTATATCTATAGATGGTAAAGTATTTAGACTACATTTCATGGAAGTCCTAAGGTTTCTAGATTTATGGAAATACACTCTTTGGAAATACCACAAAAACAAATTAAAACAAAAAAAAAAAATCATCGATATCACTAATAAATATACATCGATGTTTGCATACATCCCTAAGCCGGCGCTATAAAAAGGCTGGTGAGTGCCGCCGCCGGTCGCAGCGGCTTGCGTCTGCCGCCAGCTTAAGGCGAATGATCCATCTCCCCTAGCATGACCACGCGTCGTAGATATACGATAAAATATATCGTATCATATATCACCAACATATTTATCGATTTCGCTAGCATGACCAAAGTAGCAACATGATATGATACAATTTACCACATGATACCAAATTATTAGCTTCGCGATATGGAATAACAATGCTGCCTATGTAATAATAAAATTTTTCAATCATCATTCATTTTCACTCGTTCTTTTTTTTTTTAATTTTTTCACCTTTTTGACGTCGGTAGGTGACTTTGACATTTAATTAATTATCGTTTTCTTTCATTCATAAAATGTTTAAAAAATTAATTCATATATTTATTCTTTGATATGACCTAGCCATATTCTTGTGAAGTTATAACTGAAAAAAGAAAATATCAAGGATTATTTTCTGCATTTATTTCAAAAACATTTACACAACAATCATAAAAATAAATCTTACCTTTTAATCGGAGAATGAATAAATGCTAATAAACTTGTATTTTTTTATTATATCGAGCGTATCACGCACTCTAAACGTCGTCGATAAAATAACACGACTAATATCGATTTTTGACGAAATGTCAAAAATCGATATTTTTATCGCTTATATTATATTATGCTCGAATTTTCGATAACTAGCCAACTGTCGTGCTCGCTCTTCTATTTATCATATCGTATCATAACACGGTGACGTCACTGGCACGGTGATGCTCGCTGTTTAGATAAAAATTCAACATGGCGGCGGTATTTATCATATTTTGACAGTTGGCGTGGATAAACCGCTATATCATATCGTGTTTTGGTGGTCATGTTGACAATTTACTAATTATGGTGATGACTGAAAATCAGTGTTTGCTCCTGTAGGGGCAATTCAACCACTGAGTTATTACCAATTTGTATCACTGCGGCACATAGTAACGTAAAATTGTTTTTCTTACTATATTTAGGAATTTTTGCATGTAATTCATGTTATGTTTGTTGTGTTATGTATCTCAGCTGATACAAATACATGTATTATCTATCTATCTATCTAATTTATAGAGAGAAAACATAGTAGTATTATGGAAACGATTACATATTTATAATAGGCAAAATTACTGTTCATTTCCAAAGATGATTTTCAAAGATAAGATTAATTAGAATTAGGAAAAAATATAAGATCGAGATTTTATTTGTTACTTAGATTTTTACTGCGACTTGTTGAGTTATATTGATAATAACCAAAGTTTATATCACTGATTACAAAATAACGAATTAATTTGTTTTTAAAACTGGTATTGCCTTTTGCAACACACTAATCGTCATTACTATGGATTCTAAGCCATTACCATATTCAAAAAATAATACCATTAGCCTGATGCCATTACCATCAGTAATTATTTTTTAGATAAGATATCATCTAATTTCCTCAATAAATATGGGTGCATTTGCTAAGAAGGTCTTATTTATTAATACTTTTTCAATATTTTTAACTTTGCACGCATTCCAGATGATTTAAAAAAAGGCTTCAAATAAATCAGAAATAATCCAAGACGCGACCCCTTAAGTCTGCGACAGTCGGCGACAGTCTGCGTTCCTTTGTAGAAAGCCGCTTCTCGTAATAACTTTTTTGCGTTTTTGTGGAGTTGTTGTGACAATATGTCTATCTCTTTTTAGCTCTTTTAAGACGAAAGAGTGCAACTAATTTGTTAACAGTTTGACTTAAAATCTGTCGAGAATCCGAGACGCCGCAAAGCCACTCCGCACTCGCCGCTCTTTACCCTCAACGTTACGCTGATATCGACGTTACAAGAGACCATTCTCAACGGTTTTCATATAATTTTGTGTCCTACATGACGTGTAGCTCGTCGCTGCGTAAACGCGAGAACGCGGCATTAGTAGAATAGAATGTAATCCATACTAATATAGTTTGCACAAATTACATAAATAAATTAACAATAGTTTGTTAATTGTTAATGGTTTATTACGCTTTCAATGCAAAACCGTTTTAGACACAGGTTTTAGATGAAATTAGGTATGTAGATTCTTGAAGAATACAAGTCAAATACTGTACTAATAATACAGGTGACTTTTGAAGCTTTTGACATATCAACGCAGAGTCGAAATCACTGAAAGTAAAAACTTTGTCAAAAGGATCTTCATGCAGCGTGAATGAGCACTTAGAAAAGAATTTTGGGGGTAAAATAGGTGAAAAAAGAAATTCGCGCGGGAAAAGCCGAGGAAATGCTAGTATGTGTGTAAGCTAGCATATTGTGTATGTGGAATGTTAAATCAGCTTAATCAATGGGCCATAGAAAACCATGCTATGGATGCATCATGGACAGAAATGATGTGGTAGATAGATTCAATATTTAACAGACTAATTAAATTTTACAAAGCAAAATGAAAATTGAAATTTTCCGCTAGTCACATTGAATTGAATAGCTGAATTATGATTCAATAGAAACATACAATGCGACATTAATTGTGCAATAAAAACAGTATACGGACTGAGGTAAGGAGAGGGTAAAAAATAAAATAAATGACGCTATTTAAATAATGAAACATAATAATTGAATGTCACTTTAATTGATCAATTTTGTTTATAACATGGTTTACTATTTTTTAGTTCTAATTAAAGTATAATGTGAATGCTTTTTGACTCCATTAAAAGTGACGTCACTGTTGAGTACTGTCATACAAGTCCCATATAAATTATTGTTTTTGACATTTAGAAAAAAGTATCTAATTTGACTTGTTGTCATCTACCCTTTCGAGGTTGCGTAGTTGCACAAAGTAGTTAAAAGGGTAGTAATCTGTGGTAGTTGTCATTATTGCACAGATTGGATATCTAGTACTTGAGATAAAGATGACAGATGACTGTAATTAAAGCCACGTAAATATATAAACACTAGCTGCGCCCCGGGGCTTCGCTCCCGTGGGAATTTCGGGATAAAAAGTACCCTATGTACTATTCCCGGTATTTTTCTACCCGTGTAACAAGTTTCGTCGAAATCCGCCCAGATTTTGCGTGATTGAGTAACAAACATCCTCACAAAGTCACATCCATTCAAACCTTCGCAACGAATAATATTCTCTCTCTCAGCCCAAAGACGTCCACTGCTGGACAAAGGCCTCCCCCAAGGATTTTATCCATGGGGGGTTTTGCCGTAATCGCCACGCTTGGCAGGCGGGTTGGCGATCGCAGTGTGATGGCATAGTACGCGGAAAGATGCTGCTGCCCATCCTCCGGTGTTTTAAATCCCTTAGTCGCCTCTTACGACACCCACGGGAAGAGATGGGTTGGTGCTATTCTAGGGCCACACCACAGGCCATATTCGCAACGTATAATATTAGAAGGAGATAAAGATGACAGATGTCTGTAATTAAAGCCACGTAAATTTATAAATATAAAAAAATATACGCTATTTTAGTACAGGAGTGCAATAATCACGCGAAAAATACAATACCTGGCCAAGTCTAGAATAATATATGATATACATATAATAAAGAATACTTATGTCAGTCACTTTATACAGGAACAGTTAATCTATGATAATCGCAGTAACTGTAGTTTTATTGGCCTGCAGCCGCGCTTCTATGAGCCCGGGATTAAATTATCTGAGATTTGGCCTTGCCATCTTCCTTCTACTACGAACAAATTTATCTTTCACTAGTTGCATCTCGGGGTTTTGCTACCTTGGGAATTTTGAGTTATGTGCCTATGGTATTTTTCTTCCCGTGACCTTTGATTGAAATCCGCCAAGATTTTGCGTGATTGAGTATTATTGTGTATATATGAGTGAGTATATATGATGTTACAAAAACAAATATTCACGCATTTATAACATTAGTAGGGCTAGCTGTTGCCCGCGGCTCTGCACGCGGTAAAAAGTACCCAACCAATACACTTTCATAATAGGTACTATGGAAGTATGGATAGAAACTTTTCAGCTTTATTAAACAAGCTATTTTTTTTATAAAAAAAACACATAGAAAGGCGTTAGGAATTATGGTGGTATAAAGTTACTACATACAGTCCTGAAAACAATACATCTATTTTTAGGTAATCGTGTGTGAAGTCAAGCAGAACCTAATTAGAAAAAAAAAAATATGTAGTTCAAATTTTCGATCTAAACAGAGCAGGTACTTTTTGTTATATCCACACTCCCACACTAATATTATAAAGAGGTAAGATTTGTTTATTTGTTTGTTTGTTTGTAACGAATAGGCTCCGAAACTACTGGACCGATTTTTAAAATTCTTTCACCGTTTAGTAGCTACACTATCCCTGAGTGTTATAGGCTGTATTTTATTTCCAAAATATTTAGGGATCCTTACTAAAACTGTAATAATGTAACCCAAGTTGTGCAAAAATTACTTTAAAAATTCCTTTCATCGCGTGCGCTGCAAAAACTATTAATGATAGATCAAAATGATGTACTACGTGTTTGTAGACATTATCTACAAAAAATTTCGCGACAGCATATGCCTAACTATTATACCTAGTTAAGACACAATAAGAGTTTTTAATTTAAAAAATGATAATATTATAAAGAGGTAAGATTTGTTTATTTGTTTGTTTGTTTGTTTGTTTATTTAATATTATAAAGAGGTAAGATTTGTTTATTTGTTTGTTTGTTTGTTTGTTTGTAACGAATAGGCTCCGAAACTACTGGACCGATTTTTAAAATTCTTTCACCGTTTAGTAGCTACACTATCCCTGAGTGTTATAGGCTGTATTTTATTTCCAAAATATTTAGGGATCCTTACTAAAACTGTAATAATGTAACCCAAGTTGTGCAAAAATTACTTTAAAAATTCCTTTCATCGCGTGCGCTGCAAAAACTATTAATGATAGATCAAAATGATGTACTACGTGTTTGTAGAACAAATCATTATCTACAAAAAATTTCGCGACAGCATATGCCTAACTATTATAGTTAAGACACAATAAGAGTTTTTAATTTAAAAAATAATAATTATAATGACGCCATTAGAAACATGTCTTTATTTATACTTTGTTATTAATCCTTATCAAAATAAATGATTTTGTGATCACGAACACTTCAGTACCTTTATATTACTTTTTGATTTATCAAAATCGGACATTTCATTCGGAAGATATCACAAATATAAAATCGCGTGGTCGCCGCCGCCGCCGTTATAATCTTATAGGTAGCCTTTTACCACCACCAGGGCAAAATCCACAATACTTGCAACTGTATTTTTCAGACGCAGATCAGCTGTCGTTGCGATCAAATATAGCTCCAATGCTAAAAACTAATTTAAATTTTTAAACTCATTAAACCCTTCTGGGCTACCACCACATGAATTAACGTTAAAAATCGGAATTCCTATCATGCTTTTAAGAAACTTATCCCCTCCAAATATGTGCAATGGGACGAGGTTATTAATTAAGGATTTGAAGGACAATTTAATTGTAGCAACCATTATCACCGGCCCAGCAGCTGGTCAACTAGCACATATACCGAGGATACCGATGATCCCGACTGATTTACCAATACCGTTTAAACGGCTTCATTTTCCTATAAAAACGTCTTTTGCATTAACAATTAAAAAGTCTCAAGGCCAAACATTTGAATTAGTGGGGATAGACTTAAGATAAGAATGTTTTACTCATGGCCAACTCTATGTTGGTCTGTCGCGGGTCGGATCTCCTGAAAATCAATTCATTTTGTTGCCAGAAAAAAAACAACATCAAATGTTGTTTATAGGGAAGCTCTAACTCATTAAATTTAATGGCTTCTAACGATATGTTTCTTACACAAACATTAAAAAATAAAAATACGAAGAAAAAGTAAAAAAAAAAAACAAAAAAAAAAATAAAAAAAAAACTAGATAAAAATGTAAAAAGAGACGATAATCTATCTTTCTTTAAAATTTTACTCTTTTTGATGATGGAGTATTCAA
The DNA here is from genome assembly GCA_018467065.1 of Ephestia elutella. Lineage (NCBI taxonomy): Eukaryota > Metazoa > Arthropoda > Insecta > Lepidoptera > Pyralidae > Ephestia > Ephestia elutella. The sequence goes on along the minus strand of CM031592.1, from coordinate 2,789,661 downwards.
AAATCATAATTTAAAAAAAAATATTTACCCGTGCGAAGCCGGGGCGGGCTGCTAGTGTGTTATAAATTGTGCGTGTGATCATCTAGTATCATATCAACATCTATTCGCCAGAAGCCTTCGTTTATTTCCAATAGGTATTTTCCTAAATATATATTTACATAGACTTCGTGTACACCAGTTAGATTTATATGTAATCAGCATGATCCAAAGGTTATCTGACATGAAAAACAAGATCGTATCACAAACGAACAAAACACACATAATGACAGAAGATTATACTAAACCTGATTTATATGTACGTACTAAAATCTATGCAATCTGTATGAAAATAAATCGCTGAGCAACATTTAAAAACCCAATCAAATGATAAATATCACAGATAGTATCACAAAAAAATTGTATAATTACTTTGATCATTATTTTATTTCGTTTTAGAGAAAATAAATATAATTTGTATATGAAAATATACAAATATTCATATACAAATATTTTCATATATTTATTACAAATTATATTTATTTTCTCTGAAACGAAATAAAATAATGATCAAAGTAATTATACATTTTTTTCGTGATACTATCTGTAACATTTATCTTTGAACGCAGAAATCTGATACGATGAAGCGATATTTCGTTTTTTCCACTTTCACAATTTGATTAAAAGAGATAAGAGATAAAACTTAAAATAAGTAATAAAAAATGTTGTCAATTATAATACTGTTTATAATAAACAAAAACATAAATGAAACAGATAAGGTGCCAACAAAGCCCAAAGTTGAATGCACGATATATAAGGACTTATCTTCGTAGTCTAGTAACATACAATACTGGTTGTTGTGACTGTACGTACACACAGTTAGACATTGGGGGTATTCCCCTATTCTTGCTAATGCAAAGTTAAGCAAAACTTCCAACCGTTTAACGGACGATAAAACCTGATATGGCTGTTAGTTTATAAATATACTCGCAAATGTGTCAATGTATAACTTCTTCGTCTTCTGAAGGAGAAAAAGTATGTAGAAAAACAATGGTGGTCCTAAGACACTACCTTGAGGAACACCATGGTTGGTAATGAAAAATGTTGTTAACTGATACTATAATCCACGCTTTCTATTTTACTTCTGGTAGCCTATAGTTAGGCTGTATGGAAGACAGGAGCACAGAAGTAATATGAGTACTAATAGGAGTGAGCATGACAAAAAAGAAATAGAAAGAGAGACTCACTTGGAACGCGAAGACAATATATCCTGTGACGTGTGAGTTGTCTAACACCTCGTGGATGGACCGTAGGGTAGAACCCAGGTACACGTTGATGACCTGGGCAGGTAAGAGACCCAGGAGCGTTGCTATGTGATAGCCGCAGCCACGGACGTCACTAACCTAGAACAATAAGAAGGCTGAATGATAATAATGATAAATTTAACGATAATGTTAACGGATTTGTGGTTGACTTCATAGAAGATAATGTTTGTTTTAAACTATGAATGGTTAGCGGTTACGTTTCTAACTTTCTTACTACATATGAAATGAATTAGAAAGGAATTAAAGATGGTTTTAAAACAAGAAGGAAGATAATTAATACCTATATATTACAGTGAATTAGTGACAATGATGCTTTAAATGCATGTTTCAGATACAGAAGGTTAAGAACTTATGAATCTAATCAAAGAGGCATGCCATAAAGATTTATGATACTCGACGAATGCCGAAGTGATTGCTTGTTTGTAAGACTGTAACAAACTTGCCATGCTATCTCATTCAGTAAAGGCGTTAGGGAATAATACTGCTGCTTAAACTTAAAACCCTCATTTACTTCAACAATTGGTGCGTGATTTAGAGCAGTAAGGTAAAGCGTGGAGCGCTAAAAAATAAATCGCCCCATTTAACTAGCGAGCTGAGAGCTTGAATGCTAATGAGCATGCCGTGGCGTATTGTTTTTGCTTTTCTTAGGGTTCCGTATTCCGGAAACCATGGTCAGGTTCTGTAAGGAGCAGCGACTGAGATGGGCGGGACACCTAGAAAGCATGTCAGAAGACAGAGTTCCTAAGGTCATGTCAAGATGGACGCCGCAGCAAAAACGACCCAGAGACAGACCAAGAAAGAGGTGGATGGACTGTATCGCAGAAGACCACAAAAAGAACGGCAAATTTAAAAACTGGAGGTACGTGGCAAAAAAGCGTGATAGGTGGAGGAAACTCGTTGAAGAGGCCAAGACCCACAAAGGGTTATAGCGCCGCTGCAAGTCAGTAAGTAAGGGTTCCGTATCGCAAAAGGGGAAATCGGAAACCTTATGGGATGTGTCGTTGTTGTCTAGGAAACTTGGGATCACATGGTTTTTTCCATCCATTATCTCACCGAGGCTGAGGAGGAGAACATAATTGAAATTGATATCAATAACAAAGGATTACTCTCTCTCAATCAATTGAAGATTATGGTGGTTCGAGCAATCAAAAAAGATACGATAATTTGTGCCAATTAATTGAACACTTACAAGGGAACAAATAAATCGGTTCCCGCTGACCTAGAATCATCATATTTTGCTAGAAATAATGTCACATCTTATAGCATAAGCTAAGGGGAAAATTATAAGAACCATGCATTTGTAGATACAATAAAAAAACATTTAAGAAACCCTCTTTGCGCGAGCCCGACTCAAACCTTTATTATTATTTTATACTGTTCTACGCTTTCATAACTTATAATATTTTCATGCGATTCGATAACGTTATTTCTATTAAACATTTTATACAGAACTAGGTGTGTTACTTTATAATAATGCGAAACAATGTAGTTGCAATTGCAAGGAATTATTTTCACGTGCCAGAGCAGAGTAGGCTGTTCATAAACTAAAATTAGATATTTTAGGAGCAATCTAAAGAAGGTATTTTATACAGTATGGCGGATTAGCCTAAAAGGAGTAGCCAATGCTACGGGCCACGCGTAACAGTTGGGGATGACTTTTTGGTCATGCTACGGGTACATAACGTCAGATACAAGACTTCTTTGGACATGCTAAGGGCGGCACATATGTAGTGTATAATATTTTTTTGGCCCCGCGCAGGCTTAATCCGGCACTGATTTTAGGGCTTGAACAACTAATTCCATGCTCGTAATTGTTTCTATTTGAATAGAAACGCAACATTGCCGTAAATATTCTTGCGTGCACCCATTTCAAGTGTTTTCTTATTTGCCCACAATGAGCCCGACCTTGAGGGGCTTATAATAAACTAGCGTGTTTTATGGTTTTGTGTAATGAACTTGGTGGAAGCGCTCAGTTTTACAGTCTCGAGTAACGCATTCTTTGTTTTAACCCCCGATGTAAAAAGAGGGGTGTTATATTATGAGTTTGACGTGTCTGTGTATCTGTATGTCTGTCTGTGCCATCGTAGTAATAGCGGAAATAATAATAGACACAAAATGTTCCGACAACTCCGTATAATTAAATAAAACAAATAAAAACGTCTCGCACGCTACAGAGAACCGGTGACGACTGAAGTCCATAGGTCGCGCAGACACACCAACTTCATGGCTAACAGTTGCTCCAAAGGGATGAATTTTCTTCGAGTGTTCTTAGCCATTTAGTTAGAATTTTCAACGTGATGGGTTTTCGTAAATTTGTAATTTATATTAGCTTAGACTCAATCAGAGCCAGAGGGTTCTGTTTTGGCGACCTCGTAGAGGGAGACGAAGTGTGGGGAAATCAGCTGCCAGATGGGCGGACGATATCAAAAAGACGGCAGGGCCGACCTGGACCAGGATCGCCGCATCAAGATCAGAGTGGAAGTCAAATCAAGTGGCATACGTTCAGCAGTGGACACAAATATGCTGAGGAGAAGAGAAGAAGGCTCAATCAATGGCGTAGCTACCAGAGAGCTAGACCACAGATTAGTTTAATGATGTGGCTAGACGGTGCACCGGGGCACCCAAGATTAGAGGGTTCTGGTTTTTTTTTTCTTCGTCGCATACAGGCGTTATGTAATATAGATTAGCTCTGAATAAAACTAAAAGCTGACGGGTAACATTCAAAGCCGCCACACACCGAAAGCGGAGGCGGTGCGGTAGCGGAGGCGTGCCTTTTGTATTATTTGAGTTTGTATGAAACGCTTCACACACGATCCGGAGCGGAGGCGGTGCGGTGCGGTACCGGGGCGGACCGCTCCGGCAACACAAACAGGCCGCGCGGTACGCGGGCCGGAGGCGTGGCGGTACCGGAGCGGGGCCGGGATGAAGGCGGTATGAACGTTGTATGTATGTCAGTAAGTATAAAGAGAGATTACACACTGAGCATATGCGGTCCGGAGGCGGTACGGGGGCGTGCCACTAGCGGGAATGCGAGTTGTATTTTTTTACAAAACTCTTAGCGTATTTCAAGTGTAAAGTGAGAAAAAATCTCAACGGATGTTAAAAGAAGCAATTCTTTATCACTCTCGCTAGACATTATTGTACGCAGTCAATTATTTAAAGGTGTCTCAAAGTTTCTGATTTATTTTATGAATTTTGGCGTTGCCTGTACCGCTTGCAATACACACACAAAGCGGGAATTCGCCCCCGCTCCGCTACCGCCACGCACCGCCAGCAATGTGAAGTCTCCCGGACCGCGTCCGCCACGCCTAGCCCGGCCAGATACCGCACCCGCTCCGCCTCCGCCTTTGGTGTGTGGCGGCTTTTAGTAATGAATCTATAGATAGTCATATAACACATAAGCACATATACGTGTAAATATACTCGCATAATTCGTACGTCTGAAGTCTAACACTAAAATGATAAAGGTGACAAAAATGCCACTTACCTATCTATACACCAATCAGCTATGCTATGACTCATAGTATAGGATACCTATTATGCAATGACGCAAATAGTGCCAATAACGAAAGTTAATGAAATGGCAATATTTATGAGTGTGCCCTTGTCTCCTTGACTTATACCCATTGTAACGTATTAAAATACTGTGTCAGTCAGAAATACATTATGTTTTGGTGATACGTCGACAGCATCTAAAGTCACGCAGTCAAGGTTGCGTAGAATGTACCAAAGGTTATGTAGTAACAAAATATTTAATAAGCTTTCAGCTTAGCCCGCGTGAATTTCCCACGGGAACAGTGCTTTTTCCCGGAACGAAAGGTGGGTACCTTTCTATGACCTTATCTATGTGTATGTGAAATTTCAGGAAGATTGGCAGTAGATAAAGCGTGAAGAGGTAACAAACAAACAAATAAACTCACTTTCGCATTTATAATTTAGGATTAGGACTAGCTGGTTTAATGTTATTATTAATACAAGCTGCACCACGGGGATCCACTCTCCGCAGAGAAACAAACATCCATTCTTAACTTTTATTTCACGTATAATATTAAAGCGCCTCCACACTTTGCAATTTATCTCGCAACTAGAACAGGATGAGGGGATACAAAAGAACTCTTTTTTTTTTTTTTATTCCGTCATCATTGGGAAGTTATCGGACTTCCTGTTCAACATATAACTGCATCCCTTTTTAGTTGCGAGGCAAATTGCAAAGTATGGAATTACTAGGATTTACATAAAGTTAACCAACCCATTATGGCTTGGTACCCAACCCATGATGTCAGTAGTGGATTATCAAGATTAGTAGGTAGTAGCAAGAGTAGCTAATGCCACCGATACACTACCCCTACCATCAACGTTAGTTGAAGTCCAGTAGACGAAAGCTGTAAACCAATCGATACGCTGCTGTAGCGTAATAAATAAGTTAGGCATTAACGAAACGACATAATATCGAGAGCAAACATCCCGGCCACACGTGCAAACAAGCCGACGACGTATGTAAACTACGCTAATATATCGCTCACGATTACAGGGCCGAATTCAGAAGAATATTTTTTGAAGAATTATCTTCAAAAATATTCTCCGCGTAACTTCCGTATAAAAAGAATTCGCCACAGAAGTTACGCGATGTATATTTGTCATGTCGCCATTAAGAATAAGGATACCAAAAAAAAATGCAAATTTTCTGGAAATAGTCCTTCTCAAGGGTACTCACTCCTACTACGACATTACTTCGGTCATAAAAATGCCAAACCAATCACTGTAGCCAAAAATAGATTTCTTTTTACTACTTTAGTTATCCCAGTTTTCTATGATCTAACTCTACGTAACCGTTGGATATCATCAAGATATGAAGCACATGTATGGTACATACCTTCCTCATAAATATGATAATGAGGAAGGTATACATGTGCTTCATGTCTTGATCCGGCCCTGATCGCGAATGAATGTAAACATCGCGTGGAATGTAAGCTTTCAGAAATATATCGAGCGGACGAATTTTCCAGATCATCATTTTGTTTGGTTACAGTTTTCCTGTTTTGATGCAGAAATAGTTTCGTGTAAATTTGAATGCCACAGCCTTGGAAATACCGATTATCAAATAAACCAACCTACAGACATTAACCATCAATGAGAGTCGCCTCAGTATAGATTCTATCATACTACTAAAAAACCGGTTTAATCAGATTTTATAATAACACCAGATCGTTTCTAGTAAGTTCCGATAAATTAGATGTAATGGGTGAGATGATTGTAATTTCTGCGGCCGATTAACATCATCAAGCAAAAGGCTCAACAGAATTGGAAGCAGCCTGCGTACAGCGTCTTCCTGCAACTTTTGCGATTGACGCTTTGGCGTTAAATGTGCACTACTTTTACTGAGTTGAACGAGTCATTCATGCGAAACCGAACAGTATACAGCTAAGTAGATGACACCTGGTGGTCTCTAAGAAAACGCAAGTCTCAACGTAAATTGATGATCGAACATCGAACAGGCCAGACGCCGTCAGGCTAATTAAAACTATTCCTGCCATAGAGTTAAGAACTCTTACAAACTATCATTACAGATTTACAGGGTATTCTCCCAAGGAGAAGAAAATTCCAAAAAGTTGTGATATGGTGAAGAAATTGTGATTACTTCTTTAAAAGTCTTGAGCTGAACGAATAGCATGATAGGTAAATGGGTTGATAACCCCATGAGTTGTGCAAGCGACCGTGACGCTGTGAAAGTGAAGTATGTTCACTATCGCCCTAGATACACACAGATAGACAATAGCATACCTGTGACACTTGTAACTATAACGTTTCATTACAGACTAGCTGTGCCACGGGGCTGCGCTCACGTGTTAATTTCGGGATTCTGGATAGGCTAGCCTTCGTCAGGAACATTCTTGACCACATGGCCTATCATACACGGAAAGATTTTTCAAATCGGACCTATAGTTCGTGATCAAACAAACACATAATTTCCTTTAACGTGGCATGGTTCAGGCCTGAACAGCCCTAATCAAACTGGAAACAAGCCTACCGTACGTTTTGCATTCAACAAAGTCATTGGACCTCGAATGCAGTTAATTAAGAACGTAAGTGCGTAGTTTTCTAACTAATGAGTATCGAACAAAGACATATTTTCCCCCGAAAAATCCTGAAATAATGTGGCGATAGATGATGATTCTGAAAACACTTTAGTTACCTAATCATGTTGATTTGAGATATTATTTAACGAGGTAAGTATCTGAAAAATGTTGGTTCATATGGTCAACATAGTTAGAAATTACGTTTACACTAACTACTAAAAGAAGTCACCACTATCTGTGAAGTAGAACGGCAGCATAATCCTTGGCTCGAGAGCTCAACAACCATAAAAATCGGTCAAGAACGAAAGCGCAACGGTTCTATCCGATAGTAGATTCCTAGCCAAGATTTATATCGGGATCGCCTGGCGTAAAGAGCATAGACCTGGTAAAAAGTTGCATGATTGCGCAGTTGAACTGGTTACGTCGTCTTATGAGGTTATTGTCGATCATGACATGACAAACTTTTTTTTAGACAGACATATTTCGGGACTGTATGTGCATGCAGACGAAGAAGAAACTTAGCACAATAAGAGATAGAAGTAAGGGGATAAAGACCTGACCTGGAGGACTATAGGCACTTCGCAACAGGTGATATTCTGAAGGTCATGCAGTCCTTCTTCAGAATTCCCGATGCGGGTGAGTAAGGCATTGGGGTAAGTACAAAAAACCCAAGGTTTGAAGTACTTCCGGACCTCGGACCCCGCGTGATTAGATAAGATAAGGGGATAAAGAATATAAACTATTTCTTCGATCTTCCATCTTTATTGGGTCTTCTACTAAAATAATAGAGGAAGATCCAAAATGGATAGATGGATTGTGTCAAAGATAGCAAGTGTAGGCAGGAAATATCAAAGATTTATTAAATCTTTGGGAATCATAAAATGACAAGCAATAGAACGAGATGGTGGGTATTGACACAATATATTGTGCCGATCCGGAAAAAACAAAAAAACTGTGAAGAGGAACGTCCTTGCATGCCCTGCATTATTTGAGCAATGATGGTGGTCGAGCGAATGGTTAAGATGCCTTTAAAATCCAAGATACGAATCCTACTCGTAGCTCATAATTTGGTAGACTTCTATAGGAAACATCGCGAGGAAACTGCAATGATTTCCTTGTCTGTCTGTCAGTATCTTGTCAGTATAGACGCGTATGTTCAATTCAAGGGCACGTCTATCGCTGATGGGATCTGCGTGCGTGTTGATTGCAGCATCCTGTTCACAGGTACGTTCTGAAGTTATTGAGAGGAGTTATAGAGGTTTGCGTGTATTGTATTGTATATGCTCTACCTATATGCTCCTATAGTCTTATTTCTCATCTCAAGTCGTGGCCATTATGCAGCATTTAACACATAGTAACTTCTTTCTTGGCAATGTTAATGGAGTTTTTTTGCCACTAGCTGGTAATATTTATCAACAAGAGTGAAGGTTTCCTCACGATGTTGCCTTCGGTAACTAGTGGTGGTCTATCAAAACTACCATCATGTATATTAGGTACCTAGGGAGGATCCTATCTGTCCCAACTGCTTGGAAGAAGAGGAAACTAGCTTTCATCTAGTAGCAGAGTATCCCGCATACGCTGCTGCGAGAAGAGAAGTAATGGGCTCGGACGCCCTATCTGAACATGATCTAAGCGACATTACAATAGGGCAATTATTAAAATTCTGCAAAGTAACAGGTAGATTCAGCGGGTCGCCACCAACGTGGGTTACCTGGTGACTCAAATCCATATACGGGTCTCGGGGAATTGGGTGAAATGATTCCGGCATGAGTGGACTGATCACCCGTCTGGTGCTTGCGCTGGCGTCCCCAAAAAGTAAATAATAATAATGGTAACATAAATGAGGCACGAATAGGATTTGCACCACAAGGCTGATGCTACTCGACCACCACCTCTTCATATCTACGAAAAGTACGAGTACTTCGTTGGTAGAAAAAGAGAAAGATAAAAATGGGGAAGGAGTGTATGACCAGTAGGTACTTATAGGTATTATTTTGACTTATGAGAAAGGGTCTTGTGATGTGTATTCTATCAAAAAAAGTCTTCATTTTTCCAATAAAAGCAGATCTTTAGACAACCTAACAAATATTAAAAGAATGTACTGAACAAATTGGCCTCACATACAATTACGTTATTGGAATACGTCCTCGACAGTCAGTCAAACAAAACAAATTGGTCACATCGAGAATACAATATCAATTGGAAATACTTTGTTTGGCAAGCGTGAGTCAGTTGTTGGCATGATGGACAAAAGAAAGTATACTTAACTATTTGAAATATTCAAACCATCTTCAAGGCACAAAAAATACAATGAAATTGTTTCAAGCTATAATTAACGCCGATCTCCGCTCCCGAGAGAATTTCGGGATAAAAAGTACCTACTCTATGTGTTCCAGGACTTTTTCTTTTCGTAACTTTTACGCATGGTAGAGTAACAAAATACTGGCAAACTTTCAAGTTTACAAGTTTCTGGTTGTAGAATAATAAGTGATTACTTAGGTGCCTCTTATGGAGAAGGTAACTTGTTATTGACTTGTTATTGTCAATATAGTGTTGTGACGCAATTCGTCCTTTTCGCAAATTTTCGCAGCCGCATTACTGAGCATTAATATTAATTCTGTGGCATTATATAGATCCAGTAAACCGATCCAGCGCTGGAATAAACCACATGCCTATTATTCGTAACCGTGCCAGTGGCATTGGAACGTGACTAAATCTGTGTTATTAGTCCGCAATCCGCATCCAGTCACTGGATCTAGAGACGCTGGATCCAGTGACACTAGATCAAACAAAGGGGTAAGGGTCAAACTGGTAAGGATAACTGTTTTTCCCTTAACCCATATATGCCCAGCGAGTCGTTTTCGACCCAAAAACGTGTCATAGAAAAAAAAAAAAATTTGGCTAGGGCTGCCTACTGGCGTGATAATATCGCAGTAACATTCCCTTAAAATACCTTCTACTCTTAATTACTTTTTTTTTTTGGACTCTAATTAAATTAACGTTTCGTTAGGCTGGCTATATGGCGTGTATCGTAAAATTCCGCCATAAAATTCCTACCTGCGTCATATAATGGCGTCTCTCAATAATTTATTGCGATCGTTGGAAGGCTGATCGCCCTATAGATTATCTAAAAATAGCCTACCTGGACGTTATTGTTTATTAATTTTACTGAAATATATGTAACAGTACCTAGCGATCTAAGTACAGTAAGTGAATGTAAAGTTATCGAGTTTTTCTATTCTCATAAAACTTTAAAATCGTAAGCAGCGTGGTAGGGCGCCCTCCTGTGGCTGCAAAGATCCCAGGTTCGAATCCTGCTCGTGCTACATGACTTTGAATACCAATCTGATTCATGTACCTATGCTAGTTTTCATCGGCCACCACTTGCTTCCGGTGAAGGAAAACATCGTGAGGAAACATCGTGATGATTATCAGCATATGCATAAGGCAATAGCAAACCACTCCATTAAAATTGCCAATAGTCGTTGTGTGTGTTCATTTCATATAATGACCACGACCCTCGGTCATGTGGAATACGACTAAATGAAGGAGGAACTATAGAACTAGGTACTATTTTAGTAACATCTTCAGATGTCTCTGATTTGACGACACGTGTCGCGAACAATCGCAATACTACGAATACTATCACAGATTTGCTATCTTTTTATCTGACATCTAAATTCTGACCTTGGCGTCTTATCAGCTCATATCATACCATGACCAATCATGATTAATTGCAACTTACTACCTTACCTACTAAGTGAAACTTTGCGAGGGTGTTTTGGCTCTTTAGGTGTTCAGGACAATTTATATTTATGGGTTTAGAGGGCTGGAGAGGAGACCATCCAGAAGGGGTTATAAAAAGATACACGTATTAGGGGACTCCTAGACTTGACAAAACAAAATAAATCTTGGTTCAAGTTTAACGCATCCAAGTCCAAGTTATCTCCAGACATAGATAACCCCAATCTTAGGTCGCGTCTCCAGGGCACTAATGAATGCCCCATTTCCCATGAAAATATCTACCTATTGTACCTATACCAATTTCCACGGAAGCGAAGCTTCGAGACAGCTCATGTAACTACATTGTGAAATGTAATAAACATCACTGTTAATGGTTATTGAAAACATACAATGACTTAACCAACATTTTTTCAATTAACCAAAACGGTAACAATGCTATCAAAAAAAGTTGATGGGTGTTATAATAATACATTTACAACTCCTCGAAACTGAAAAAAGTGACACATTGTCGTAAATTACATTCTGTAAGTCAATTAAGGTTAATCACCACTAATATCATAATGGATGATTGTTCATGCGTAGACTATGAGGATTGAGCAATTTTGATTGTGAACATAGAAAAGAAAAACCCACTTCAACTATTGTTTGTGGCATTTGTTTTGTTTGTTATTACAGGACTGACTAAAAAAGGAGTGTTATGTTTTCAGCACTAAAGAGCTCAGATTTTGATTTTTGATGTGAGAGGTATTTTAGATTCCTTGCATTCCTCCAAGTGACAATAGGCTACGTGAGTTGTCAGTGTGAGTTGTCAGTCGTGTTTTTTATATTTTAATGATTAACTAGCTGTTTAATTGCACATAATTACTTGTTTAAATGTCGTTATTTATTGACTTCTATAAATAGAAGGTACAAGCTATATTCTGTATTGTTACTTATGTGAGTAAAAGTATGAGAAAATATTCAGCCAAATCAGTAATTTAAAAAAATAAAGATTAAATAAGGCATTTTTTTTTGTGTTTTTGGTTTTATATCTACGATCAGCGATGAATATTAGTGCTTTGAGCAGGCATTTTAAAGTTAAATAATTTATGGTGTAACCTATGTAACACCATAACTTAATTTAGGTTGACCTATACTAATAAGTCACAATATTTTGAACTAGCTTTTGCCCGCGGCTTCACCCGCGTAAATTTCCCACGGGAACTGTGCTTTTTCCCGGGATGAATGGTACCCTATGTCCTTCTCCGTACTTCCAGCTATGTGTATGCGAAATTTCAGGAAGATTGGTTCAGTAGATAACGCGTGAAAAGGTAACAAACAAACAAACCAACAAACAAACAAACTCACTTTCGCATTTATAATATTAGTTAGGAATAGTTATGAATTATCTTACATAAGAATCTAGAAAGAGAGATTTAGCAAGCTGGTACTGATAATTAAAACCTTGTATGATAAGATTTCATTAAAAATTGCACTGATTAATGTCTTATAAACAAACAAGCAAAGAGGCCTTGCATCTATTGTTAAACAATTGTTATCGTAATACACTGTGATTGAAGAAATTTTGACTATTTCTTATGTTAAAGCACAAGTACAAAAATCCCAAGGTTTGAAGTGCTTCCATAACCTGGACCCCACATGTTAAGATAAAATAAAATTGCTTAGTTAAAATTTGTACTTGGCTACCCACTTGACTTTTATTTCCCTTCTTGGTTGGCATGCCCTTTAAAAGAAAGCTGTCATGGCTAAGTGTGAGTTGTCCTTGATGCTAATCTAAGCGGCGGGTATTAAATATGGTAACAATTCACTGGCCCTGACCTTTCAGTAGTTTTATAGTGTTCAATATACTTTCATCAATTTAAAAGGTCTGCTAATTTTAATAATGGAAGATATAAGTTATTTTCTGAGTGCCTAAGTGTATATAATTAATGACCTATTAAATAAAAGGTTTTTACATATTTCCATGTCTTTTGTGATCGATGTAAATAAAACTAGCTTTTAATCGTGGCTTCGCCTGCATGAATTTCCCACGAAAAAAGTGATTGTTCCCGGGATGAAAGGTATCCTAGGTCCTTCTCAGGTACTACTATGTGTATGCGAAATTTCAGGAAGATTGGTTCAGTAGATAAAGCATGAATAGGTAAAAAACAAATAAACAAACTCACTTTCTTATTTATAATATTAAGGATTCTTCTGTTACTGACCGAATGACTGGACGTAGGAAGCTGAAATTTGGCATGTAGGTTTCTTAGAGAGTGTAGGGGAGCACTAAGAGAGGATTTCCCGAAATTCTCATGGGAATGAAGTCCCAGGCCAACACTAGTTTATATTAATAATAAACCTGAGCTTCCATATAACTTACTAGGTAGCTGTACCTATGTTCTGTGGGCTTTGCTTATATGGGTTAGGAATTCTGTTTAACCTTTAGCATTCCTCATGAATGTAACTATCATACATAAGAATAACTTTTCAAATTGGTCTGGTAGGTAAGTACCTACCAGACCAATTTGAAAAGTTATTCTTATTATATATATTATTATAGTTATTTAATATATTTGTTTAAACACACTAATCTGTGAAACTAAGTAGTTTCACAGATTAGTGTGTTTAAACAAATATATTAATTTTTGAGGCTTTATTATGTCAGCATCCTAATATCCTACTAATAGATTATCAAATAAAAAGACGATATTGATGTTTTGTTGTCGTTTGAAGTGTCCAAAAATAAAACACACCAAAAATGTTTAAAGCACAGGTCACTGAACTGGCCACATTGGACATAACAAGGTGTCCCAATAACATTGCAATGTCAGTTTGTACAAATTCATAAAATAAAGGAATAAACATGTAAGTAAACATTGCTGTGCACAAAAGGAAAAAAGTAGTTCTCCAATTCTTTTTATTAGAATTAATGAATGAAAAATTACTTACTGCAAATATTGTATTCTGCAATCCAAAGGGAATTGGCGTCAGTCTTGCAAAAAATACGATTTTAAAGGCCTGAGGCCCTGAAATCACTTTGAGCAGCGCTCGAGCTGTTTCGTTGTCCAGAAACCGCTCCAGCGGCAAGTAGCTCCGCATAGCTCTCAGCGTATAATGTGCCACCGCAACACCGAAATTCGCACTCACTATCACTGTGCCCAAACCCTTCAGAATCCCAAACAAATAACCACTTGTTATTATTAACACCAAATATCCAATCGCAATCGGAAAACTCACTATCAAAAACAACCCTAAACATAACAGAAACACTACCCAGGGGTCCTGATTGTTCACCCAAGTTAAAATTTTTCTCAGATATTCCTTAAAGAAATAAATTAAAATAACTAAACACGTCAACATCAAAATAGAAATAACTATGTTAAATAAATAGCCATAGGTTGTCCTGTTGTTAATTTTAGACCACAATGTTTTCTTTCTGACCACGACGGGCTCCGCGCGACATTCTTCTACGTCCACAACTTCCATTTCTTTTTTTAACTAAAACAATGTTTATGTGAAAGATAGTGGAGTTGTATTAAGCGAAACATTTGCTATGACCAAAATACCGTTTCAATACATTGTTACGAGTCTCACAAATTGTTTCAATTTAATAAAAAAACAATCTATTTTTCCGAATGAATAAAACTGACTGACTAAAAAATTGTTGTCCCCTGTCCTGTCTTCTCTGCTGACTTGACATCACTTGACATATTTGACATTTCTCTTATAGTGATGCGGGCAGTGAGTGGCAAATTGACATATGTCGATTGGACCCGTTTTGAGTTAGACGCGGATGCCGGAGGTGTCGTCGTCAGGATTTTAGGAACAGGAACAGATTGATGAATGGGTCTAGTCATAGCCTCATGGCTAGAGATGGGCGCTTGGATAAATTTCCGGAAGGTAAAAATGGGAAAGAATGGGTATTAATGAGACTTATATCAGGCACTGTACAACCTACGCCTACCATCTGGTTACCAGTACTCTGTCATCTTCTACCACCAGATTTGCGAAGGGAGATGGCATTGAGGAAAGAAAATGATAGAATATGCCAAAGACCACAACTTCCAATTCACGAAGACCTAGAATACACCAAATCCGACCTGCGGCTTAAATCTCGCCGCCCCTTTGGACTGCTTGTTTCCGCTACACAACAGGATGATAAGATCCCTAAGGAAAAGTGGCTGGATAGATGGGTTAATTCCGAAGTGGCCAATAGGAATCTCATCTCCGACCCTAATCTACCTGTACCTGGTTTCGATCTTCCGCGAAAATACTGGACTCAAATAAATAGGTGCCGAACTTCGCAAGGAAGATGTGCCGAATTGATGTGCAGGTGGAATTTTTCGGACAGCCCTCTGTGTTCTTGCGGGGATATCCAAAGTATGCTACACCTCACTGATTACTGCCCACTGTATTCCATAGATGGCGGCATTCTGAAGATCCATGAAGCCGACCATGAGGTTGTAGAATGGATTGACAACCTCCCTTTCCATATTTGAATTTGCTGCAATCTACCATTCGCAAATAATAATAATAATGGGTAGAATGGGTAAAAATTAATTTATACCCGATATTTTTTATTTATACCGGGTAGAAATTATAATGAAAGTAAATTATCCTTATTTACTTTAAACTGTTAAAATAATAATTAAAGTATAAATATTAGGTATGTTTTGATTATAAGGAAGATAAATAACTAGTTGTTTTCGGTTCAAATATTAAAAAAAACGAAAACAACAGATTTAAAATCATATGTATTCAAATAATATTTTGAAAATAATGATGCATATTCAGTATATGGATGTTTAAAGTAGAATTAACAAAAAAGTAGAATAACATTTGCCCGCGGGTTCGCCCGCGTGAATTTCCCACGGGAACAGTGCTTCCAACTATGTTTATGTGAAATAGGAAGATTGGCTGAATAGATAAAACGTGAAAAGGTAACAAACAAACTCACTTTCGCATTTATAATATTAGTTAGGATTAGGATTTGAACTTCGCAATATTTTTCTATTGAGAAAGTTTTATGCAATCGTGTTTTTGAGAGAGTTAGTAATTAAGTTTGCTGCATTTTAATTTCAAATTCAGTTTTTCATTATTACTGATATTACAGACATTTGTAATAATCTGGCCTAGTACGGCGGGCCATACGATTCGATGATCGCCTAGCCGTTCAATAGAATTCCGGCATTTGGCAAACTTGTTCGTCGCCCCGGCATAACATTCATTGCCTAAAACCAGTTGGCTGCGAATGAGTCAGAATTAAGATATATCTTGTTAGGTCTTTTTGTAACCAAAACGTAAATTGTACACTTTATAAGTATTTTTACGCAGTACTTAATTTAAAAACTGAATAGTACCTTAAACACTTTATTTCTTAATAAATCTTAACGATATATTATAAAATATCGCAATTACAAACATTTTAATTGATTTTAATTTTTACCCGGTGTAAATTAAAAATTCCTGGGAAAAAATGGGTATAAATGGATAAATTTCCGAGTCTCGGAGGTAAATGCCCATCTCTACTCATGGCTCATGGATGTATAGGTCTAGAGTGCGTTTTATCAAATAGTTCCTTGTTCCTTTGCCGTTCGTCAAACACACACAAATTGATGTGCCGCCGAGAAATTCCCTGTTCCCAAAAATTTCTTCTTTCGAAAATCAGAAATTTAAGAAGTAAGACGGGAATATTTGAGTTTCCAAGAATGTTTCCGCTTGTTCTTTCAAATCGAGAACGTCCATCACTAAATCGAATTGGTGGTTTCTGAACTGAAATGTCATCGTGTTGTCATATTATCTGGCTGGCCAGCTGTCATCTGTCATGTCGTCTTCAGAAAAATCTTCGTTTTCATTTTCTCAATGTGATTTTGCTGTGTTCTAGAAAGAATTTCAGCATAAAAAAAACATTATTAATTATAAAATAAGTTAGATATCGTAAAGACTACTCGTGCTTTGGTATACCTATTTGTATTTTAGTAGGAGGACAAGTCCTAGAAAAACGTAACCATGCCGCCTAAGAAGGCTCCGAGTGGAGCGCCAAGTAAAAAGACCGAGCAGAAGAAGAAGGAGAAAGTTATAGAGGTAAATGTTTTTTGAATCAATGGATCTTCTGTGATTTTAGTATATCCGCTCGGGATAAAAAAAATATTATTTAAACTTAGGGCAACTACCCCTTACCCTTGCGACTGCAGCCCCATGGTGCAACTGAAATTATGATATTATGTTCTAAAATATGAGAATTTATATGAACAACATTTTAAATTATCTACCCAATTATGACAGGACAAAACATTTGGTCTGAAAAACAAGAAAGGTGCGAAACAACAGAAATTCATCCAGCAAGTAGAGAAGCAGGTCAAGAGTGGTGGGGTGCACCCTGCCAAGCCGGTTGACGACCCCAAGAAGAAAGATAAGGAGCAAAAGCTGAAGGAACAGAAAGAACTGGCCATGTTGTTCAAGCCTGTGCAGATTCAGAAAGTTGAGAAAGGTTTGTTGGATAAATTAAACAACTTTTTCTAAAAAAAATCTAAAACTAGCCGTGCCATGGGACTTTGCTCCCATGGGAATTTTGGAATAAAAAGTACCCTATGTGCTCCTGGTATTTTTTTACCCACATACCAAATTTCATCAAAATCCGTCCAGTAGATTTTGTGTGAAATAAAAAGTACCCTATGTGCTATTCCTGGTATTTTTTTACCCACATACCAAATTTCATCAAAATCCGTCCAGTAGATTTTGTGTGATTGAGTAACAAACATCCTCACAAATTCACAAACTCACATCCAAACTTTCACATTTATAATATTAGTAGGTTTATTATACTAGTAGGATGCTGTGATTGAAGAAACACTATAAAACTATGCAAGTATTAAAGTAACTTGTTAATTATACTACAGATGAAAACTAATGATAACTATACTAAGCTATTTGTTATTTTCAGGTATTGACCCTAAATCAGTTGTGTGTGCGTTCTTCAAGCAGGGTCAGTGTACCAAGGGAGATAAATGCAAATTCTCGCACGACTTGACTATTGAAAGGAAGGTCTGTACTTACAAATATACTTGCCCTCAACTTTAATGGTTTATTTGTACTTAAGGGCTCTTACTGACTAGCGACAGTGTGTCGCCGACAGAAAAATAATAACTTTTAAAATGATTTTAAAAATTTATTTTGATAAATTCGTCACTGCACCTTCTTGTCAACAGTTTTAGGAACAGATTAGACTAAATCTCCAAACTTCAAGATACACATGTATCAGCTTATTAAGCTGCTAGTGTATTCAAAATAAAATAAAATAATAAAATGTGATCTAGCAAAAAGTTAGATAATCATTTATTAACTGTGTACATAGAAAGATGTAACAAGTTTTATATAGACACAACAGTTTGCTAATTTCGGACAAACTGCAGTTTCGGTTTGCATTTTTGAGTTTAATGCAAATGTATTGTTTCAGGCTGAAAAGAGATCACTGTATGTAGACATGCGAGATGATGACGACAACATGGACAATTGGGATGAAGATAAACTCAAAGAAGTGGTGGAGAAGAAGCACGGAGACGACAAGCAGAGACCTACCACAGATATTGTTAGTATGGGCAGTCTCTATTTGGGTGAAATGGTCCCAGCATAAGTGGACTGATCACCTGTCTGGTGCTCGCGCTGGCGTTCCCACATAGTAAAATAAAAATGGGCAGTCTCTCTCTCTCTCTCTCTCAGCCGAAAGACGTCCATTGCTGGACAAAGGCCTCCCCCGAGGATTTCTACGTTGCCCGGTCCTGCGCTGCCCGCATCCATGCGCATCCCGCGACCTTCACCAGGTCGTCGGTCCACCGAGTGGGAGGCCTGCCAACACTACAGAGATAGTATTACGACTTCATCCCTTACGAGGTAGACAGAGCCAAGAGGCGTGAGACTCGAAGGCCATATCCCGCTAGGATAGTGAACTTATTGCTAGAATCGAGATTCAGATATAGCATACAACTGAAATGCAAAATTTCAGCCTAAATAGCTTGGGTCAAATTTTATTGCAAGATTTGTTTACAGACAGACATAAAGACAGGTGATGCTAATAAAAAAATTTTATATTTCAGATATGCAAACACTTTTTGGAAGCAGTAGAAAAATCTAAATATGGTTGGTTCTGGGAATGTCCGTCTGGTACCAAATGCATATACAGGCATGCCCTGCCTCCCGGCTTCGTCCTCAAGAGGGACAAGAAGAAAATGGATGAGAAGAAGATTGAGATATCTCTGGTTGACCTCATAGAGCGGGAGAGGGCAGCACTGGGACCAAATCAGACCAAGATCACGCTGGAAACCTTCCTCGCTTGGAAGAAAAAGAAGATTAAGGAGAAACAGGTAACTAATTGCGCTATTTGGTTTATATTTCTCAATAAATTGTCACAGATAATCTTCTACATAGAAATGATCTGTAACAATTTGGTCACTACTACTATTCACATGAATAGTAAATGTGTCAATGGTTATGACCTCATAAGGTCATTTAAATTATTCTATAAAGGACATAATCAAGCTGTCACTTGTCACTTTTTTGGCCGGCACTTTCACACATTTACTTTCATAATTTTGGAACAAATGGCGGATCACACAATTTGGCCGGCACTTTCACATTTTTGGACCAAAATGACAGACTGCACTATTATTTGGCCGGCACTTTCACGTTCTTAGTCCAAAATGGCAGACTTCACTAATTGGCCGGCACTTTCACATTTTTGGACCAAAATGACAGACTGCACTATTTGGCGGGCACTTTCACATTTTTAAACCAAAATGGCGGATCTCACTATTTGCCTAGCACTTTCACATTTTTGGACCAAAATTGCGGGTTTCACTATTTGGCTGGTACTTTCACATTTTTGGACCAAAATGGCGGATCTCTTTTTTTTGGCCAGCACTTTATTTTGCCAATGTTTTTTTTTTCAGGACGCATTAGTAAAGGCAGAAGAACAGCGTCGCACGGACTACAAAGCGGGTCGGGCCGTGGGTCTGTCCGGACGCGAGATGTTCTCGTTCGACCCCGCGCTCGCGGCTGACGCTGATGAGGATGATGATGAGGCCGTTGATGTCAGGGGTTATGATGACGATGAGGATGATGACGTCACCGAGTACAGGGAGGTGGACTTCCAGACTATTGCTATGGAGGCTTGCGAGGTAAACTTTTTTTATATTACGAGGTTTTTTTATACACTCGCCTAAGGTCGGGTAGGATCCGGGTTCAAATCCTACCTGTGCCACATGAGTTTGTAGACCAATCTGACTTATGTATGGTAGTTTTTTCGTATACCACCACCTGCTTTCGGTGAAGGAAAACATCGTGAGGAAACCTGCACATTGGCTGTTTAGTTTACTAATGTGTTCTCTGTTCTTTCTGTTTTCTACTGCCACTAGATGGCGGTAGTCGTAAAAGTTATGTCAGAAGCCTTCGCCTAAGGTCGGGTAGGACCCGGGTTCAAATCCTACCTGTGCCACATGAGTTTGTAGACCAATCTAACTTACGTATGGTAGTTTTTTCGTATACCACCACCTGCTTCTGGTGAAGGAAAACATCGTGAGGAAACCTGCACATTGGCTGACTGTTTAGTTTACTAGTGTGTTTACGGCTACTGCCACTAGATGGCGGTAGTCGTAAAAGTTATGTCAGATGCATTTAGGCGACTTGAATAATATCTAACAGCGTGTTAGTAATAACACACTCGATAAGAAAGAAGTTTCATTTGTAGTATTAATAGGTATGTATATGACGCCTTGTTTCTATGAAGCACCCTCCCTGTGTCATTGCCTTTTACGCACGAAACAAATAAGCAATAACGAGCACATTAGCGTTGCAGGACTATCGATAGTTGACCTTGAAAAATAGTCATACTATCGATCGGCCTATCGACAGTATTGACACGTAGCAATACTATCGATAATATCGATAGCCAATAGTTTGCAATACTATTGATGATACCCAAAACTATAGGTACTATCGATAGTATTGCTTTTCAATACTATCGATAGTATTGAATCACAATACTATTGAATTTTTACAAGCTATCGATAGTGCAATAGTATCGATTGTTTGTTGAAATAGTTGATTAAGTGTCAATAGTATCCATAGTATCGATAGAATTGGTTAGAAAACATCAATACTATCGATAGTTTTGGTTATCATGAATAGTATTACAAACTATGGCTATCGATAGGCCTATCGATAGTATGACTATTTTTCAAGGTCACAATACTATTGACAATACTATCGATAGTCAACACTATTGCTGCAACGCTAGAGCACATACAACCTGACTATAGAGTCAGAAGAGTTTGAAGAGTCAAAACCAGAGTGAATAGGCTGCTTCTGGGTATGCTTGCTACATCGTAGACTTCATCTCTGTCCTCGGGCAAGATTATGGTCAAGAGCAAACCCATCTTTAATATGATGAAATTTCATAAAGTCATGTCTTCCGTCTCCAGGTGGACGATTCCGGTACTAAAGCGACGAACAACCGACTAGAACACCTTAACACCGACCTCAGCAACGGAGACGCCGCCCCCAGTGCCGACGTACCTATTAATGAGAACCTCTTCCTTGATGATGAGTTAGATGAAGAACTCCAGAATTTAGACCTGGAAGACTAGTTGTAATAAGTTGTGAATATATCTATTTTAATGCTTGGCTACTGGTGTTTTTTTTGGTGCATAGAATTAATTGGGGTCCCTTTTTACACGACTGACCAAAGAAGGAGTGTTATGTTTTCAGGGTTCATGTATGTATGTAAGTTTCTTTATTCCACCATAAGTCCTGAACGGCTTAACAGATTTTGATGTGAGAGGTATTTTTACGACGACATACATAGGCTATGTGAGTTTGTCAGTCGTGTTTTATATTTTTTAATAATTAGCTTGTTTATATAAACATACTAAACCACTATCAAAAATAAAAGAAAAGACGTATGCTTAGCAGTAGGACACAGAAAGCTAATAAAACAGCATAAATATATACAGTTTTTATTATTTAGTTTTTATTAATAAACAGTTCATAACTTATAGGTATTTAAAATATAAATTCGATTTCTGTACACATTTTAAACTAGTAGCTAGGTATATTATCTAACTTTCTTTAGTTCTAGTTTAATAACGCTATCCGGATATCCGTATCCATATAAGTTATCCGGATTATACTCATATTTATCTTTATTTTTGTCAAGCTATAGTGAACATGGTTCATATCAATAATAATTAACGTAAAAACTAAATCTATGTTTTCAGCAGATTTCAGAAAAGGAAGACATTCTATTTTCGCCTGTATTTTTTTTATTCGAAGAAGCACTGGAATCAGTTCATAGTGAGCCAGGTGGCGGGGTTCGTTACGGTAATCTGGCGGATGACGTCATCGGAAAACCCTCTGGCGGGCATCCGAGGAACCACGTTGTTGATGATGTGCGAGTAGCCGTGACCACCGAACGCGGCCTGGAAAAACAACAACAAAACAAAAGAGTTTCCGTATAGTGTAGAACTTAATCAGAACAGCTATACTAACCTATCGTATAGCTGTTCTGATTAAGTTCTACACTATACGGAAACTCTTTTGTTTTAGGTAGGTTATTAATTAGGCAGGACCGACCTGGACCAGAATCGCCGCATCAAGATCAGAGTGGAAGGCAAATCAAGAGGCATACGTTCAGCAGTGGACAAAAATATGCTGAGAAGAACAAGAAGAAGAAGAAGGTAATTAATTGTAGAAGCTCAAGAAGAAGTTAGAGCAATATAACTTGTTGACAGAAAGGAGGCTTTTGCTCAGCAGTGGAGCCATAGCTTTTTGGTAAAAAAATGATTGTAGATAGAAATTAGCAGTTATCTTAGGGATAGAAAGGAATTTGGGGTCATACTGTTACGTCACAGTATTAGGAGAGTTCTACCTTTTGTTGAAATACACGCGAGATTAATGGTGCTCCCACACTGGCAGTTATAAAAAGTTATCTCCTATTTGCTGTCTCTTTTTTTCATTATCTTGTAACATAAGTGTAACAGAGACAACAGATGTACTATAACATTTTATAGCTGCCAGTGTGGGAGCACCATTAATCTCGCATGTATTTCAACAACAGGTAGAACTCTCATAATACTGTGACGTATACAATCAGCCTATATTAGCCCACTGCTCACACCACTCAAAAAATTAGGAAAATCACTCATTTCATCATTTCCCAAATAAAGTCGCAGGAAAATATCTAAGTTGTCATTTTTAAATAGTATAGTCAGAAGTAGATAAACCTGACCTTCCTCACTAAATCTTAGGTGTATCTGCTCCCGAGAGTACTAACTTACCAGTCTATGCTTCGTGTGTATATCGTGAGACATCAGCACCCTATCGCTGCGTCCCTCTCGCACCAACGTGGCGATTCTGTCTAACCTCTGAGCGTCAGAAGGCATATCCACTGAGGGGTTGAGTTGGTAGTACGACACTTCTGTGCCGAACAGGTCGAATTGGCAGTAGGTCTTCAGGTCTGAGAAATCTAGGAGCTTGCTTTCGTCTTGTAAGGTACCTGTGAAGAGTTTTTGTCTGCATATTTTTTTTTATAAAAGATGGGTGTGGCTAAATTGATTCGATAAGAAGAAATTAGAGTACACTATCAATCACCACATTGGATCGAATACTTATTGAAAGCATTCGCCGTTAATAAGCGTTGCTACAGACGATTTAGACAATAGGAACAATGCACAAACCACTTACCACGTAGGCAGGCTTCTAGCACGATTCCTCACGAATAGTTCTTCCTTTAGACACCTGGCCGGCCAGCCACACACGATTATAAAGTTCCAAAAAAAAAACTGTTGAGCACTTGAAGTTTTATTAAAAATAATTGAGTAAAAGGGCTGTAATGTTTGGTGCGCGCGCGCCTTCGCTTTCACGTACAGACACGGAGAGGTTTTTACTGGTTCAGCCACCAGCCTTCTGCCACCAGCCTATGGCGTTGATCTCTCAGACACCGGTAGGATCTGCGCATGCGCCAGCGGAAGTCCGGGCGCCCCATTGGCTAAATAGAACTGCAGCACAGCGAATTGTGATGATTGATAAGTGCATCGGTAAGGCGCGCGAAATTCAAATTGAAAGGTAAACAAGATTTGCGTTGAAAACGGAACATTCCGCCCACCAAAATACCAATAGGATTTTCCCAGAGTAAGAATAAGAAACGGTAATTAACGATAAATATGTTTAAGTTATTATTCTAAACTTAAAAGCTAACAAATGATAAGTTGAAACGATTATACGGAGGGTAGAGGACATAGTTTGACCAAAGGTCTCTTAAGCGAGTGATCCCTGGCTGTTCTAACGGTTGCGACTCGAACTACCCCATCAGGGCCAGGATGCAAGGAAACAACTCGTCCTAATGCCCATTGAAGAGGAGGCCGATTGTCCTCTTTTATAAGTACGATTGAGTTTACAATTAACGGTGTTGAGTCCGTGGTCCATTTTGCTCGCTGAGTTAACCCATGTAAATATTCATTTTTCCAGCGTTTCCAAAATTGTTGTTGAAAAGATTGGATAAGTTGCCATCGATTTAGTCGATTGATTTTTACGTCCTTGTAGTCGAAGTCAGGAACTGCTGTAAGAGGTTCCAGCGTTAAAAAATGACCGGGCGTAAGAACGTTCAAATCGTTGGGATCCGAGCTCAATGGACACAAAGGCCGCGAATTTAAAATTGATTCGATCTGAGCGAAGAGTGTGGTAAGCTCTTCAAACGTTAAGACCTGATCGCCAACAATACGGTACAAATGACTCTTTGCGGCTTTGATTTGGATTTCCCACACCCCTCCAAAGTGGGGAGCAGAAGGTACGTTACGTTTAAAATCTATTTTTTCCGCATGAGAGGCTTGTTCGATACCTGACGCTAGTTGTGAACTTGCACCAACGAAATTCGTACCGCAGTCAGAGTGAATAACATTGCAGCGGCCGCGACGAGAAACGAAGCGACGCAATGCCGCGATGAAGCCGTCAGTCGATAAAGTAGAAACCACCTCAAGGTGCACTGCTTTTGTGCTCAAGCATACGAATAAACACAAGTACGCTTTATCGATTTTAGCACCACGATGAAGCCCGAGCTTAATTCGAAAAGGCCCTCCTAGATCGACACCTACGACAGAGAAGGGTTTTGCCTGATTGACACGAAAGGCCGGAAGGTCGCTCATAAAGGGTTGCAAAGGTTTCGGTTTAAGACGGTAGCATCTTATGCATCTTGAAAGATGATGACGTACAGCATGCTTTGCCGCAAGTATCCAAAACTGTTGTAAAATCAGATAGTTGGTTGTGTTCAGACCGGGATGAAAATTGTTTCGATGAATAGATTCGATTACAGCTGATGTAAGAACACTCTTTTTGGGCAATAATGCGGGATACTTATGTTCGAAGTCAAGATCGGAGCGCGATAGGCGCCCGCCTACTCTGAGTATACCCTGCTCGTCCAAAAACGGGTTTAGTTTACGAAAACTGCGAGGTAACTGTATCTTTGATTGTAATTTGGATATGACATCCAAAAAACAACGATGTTGGAAATGTTTGACGATAATTAGTAACGCACGATGACGCTCAGCGTCCGTTACGAAAAGATTATCTGATCGCGGAACAGTGTTACGCATGTTATTACAAAACCTGCGAACGTAAGCGATAATGCGACAGATTTTATCTAAAGAAGAATATTTTTCGAATAGCCGATCAATTATAGACGTGTGATTAACGCTTTCGATTTGATCCGAAACGAGAACCGTGGTGCGACGCTGCTCAGAGAGCACCGCATTGTCATCGTTTGAACGATTTTTCGATGTATCGATTGGCCACTCAGACTGTGGTTGAGACAACCATTCTGGGCCCGCCCACCATAGGGCATTGTTTAGCAAATCGTGAGGCAATTGCCCACGCGAACAAACATCTGCAGGATTTGTGACAGATGGTACGTGCCTCCAGCACTCGGTCGGTACGATATCTTGAATGTGACTTACGCGGTTTGCAACGAATGTCACCCAGCGAGAAGAAGGAGCTCGCAACCAGGATAAGGTAACGGTGGAATCACACCACAGATAAGTGTCATGGACAGGAATCCGCAGCGTGTCCTTGACAAATTTGATAAGGTCTGTAAGCAAAACTGCACCACACAGCTCTAAGCGAGGTAACGATTGACGTTTTAAAGGAGCTACACGAGCCTTTGCACATACGAGAAAGACGCGAACGGAGCCGTCAGACTCGATAACACGCAGGTATATAACGGCGCCATATGCTGCTTCGGAGCTGTCACAAAATCCATGCAGTTGATATGATTGAGCGCTATCGGTAGCGTATTTACGTGGAATTTTAAGATTCCTAACTTGAGGAAGCTGTTCAGAGAACTTTTCCCATTGAGAGATAATTTCCGGTGGGGGCTTATCATCCCATGAAAGACCTAGAATCCAAAGCTTTTGAATAAGACATTTGGCATGAATTGTCAAAGGAGATAGAAAACCCAGAGGATCGAAAATTCTGGCAACCTCACTCAAAATCGTTCGCTTGGTGCACGGTTGATTAGATGGATTAACGGTAAAGACGAACGAATCCGAAGCAGGCTCCCACTTAAGGCCCAGAACCTTGATAGTTGTGTCTTCAGTTTCGGTAAAAGTGATTGCTTCTGAAAGACACGCCTCCGCGGGAAGATCGCTAAGTAGCTCGGGTCGGTTACTCACCCATTTTCGGAGCTCAAACGAGCCAAGACCGAAAAGAGCGATGAGTTGAGTTTTGATTTCTCTGGCGTCCTTCAGCGATGAGCTTCCGGATATGACGTCATCAATGTATATGTCGGAAGTTAAAACGGTTTTGGCCTTTGGGTACTTGTGACCCTCATCGTTGGCCAGTTGCTGAATAGAGCGGCACGCCAGGAATGGAGCGGAAGACACTCCGTACGTTACGGTATTTAATACGTACTCTTGAAGAGGCTCATCTGGGTGAGCTCGCCAGAGAATACGTTGATAATCACGATGTTGAGGAGCTAGGTTGATTTGACGGTACATTTGGCGCACGTCTGCCATGAAGACAATTGCGTGCTCACGGAAATGAAGAAGGATCTCTACGATATTTGATTGTAGCTTCGGTCCCGTCAGCAGCGAGTCGTTTAGCGATTTGGAAGTTGCATCTTTAGCCGAGGCGTCGAATACAACGCGAAGCTTCGTTGTAGCGCTGTCGGGACGTAGCACACAATGGTGCGGTATATAATACTTGCCTTGACCCATTTGCTTGGCAGGTACCAGAGTCATGTGACCACTGTCGATATAGTCAGTCATGAACTCCACGTATTGTTGGTTTAAATTGTGATCGCGATACAGACGCCTTTCAATGGCATGAAAGCGTCGTAAGGCTATCTCACGAGAACCTTCAAAGACTGGCTCCTCGTCGTCCTTGAAGGGGAGACAAACTACATATCTACCTGTCTCGTCACGGTAGTGATTACTGAGAAAACTATTTTCACAGCGTTGCTCTTCTGGGGTCAATCGGAAAGATTGTGGAACGTTATCGATTTCCCAGAAACGTTGAACAATTTTGTTTAAACTATCGTCTACGGTAGAAGGGGCTACTCCTAGTAGACTGGACGATGCGAGTCTGGACTTCCCAAGAAGAAGCCAGCCGAAGACTGAGTTGAAAGCTCGCGGTTGAGAGGCGTTACCCTTCAGACGTTGTTCGAGAAGTGACTCAGCAAAGACGTCGGCACCTAACAAGACGTCGATCGGACCGGGGATGTCAAAACCAGGATCAGCTAGCGGTAGTGTTTTGACCTCCTCCCATCCTTTCGTATTTAGCCTTGCTATCGGTTGATCTCCGCAAATGCTCGGTATGACGAGCATTCCCAGACGAAACTTTACGTTGCAGTTGGTGCCAATGTCGCATGTAACAAAGCCACTGACTGAGGCAGGGCTGCCCCCTAACCCATAAACGTTGATATTACCAGTTATAGGTTTTAGATTTAATCGTTGAGCGGCGTGAGCCGTGAGAAAATTGTTTTGACTGCCGGTGTCAAATACCGCGCGAAATGTATGAAATTCACCAGAAGCATCACGAATCTGGACGAGAGCTGTTGCCAGTAACACGGTTGTGGTTACGGTTGGATCAGACTGAGTTAACGAATCCTTAGCCACTAAGGTCGCCGAGCTTGCCGCCGGCTCCTTATGTAGCAAAGTGTGGTGTTTACGTCTACATTGTCGACATGAAAACATTGATGTGCACTCTCGCACTGAATGGGATGCGTTAAGACAATTGTAGCACCATTTCTTTTCAGTGGCCACAGCCATGCGCTCATCTATTGATTTTGCCAAAAAATCACTACAGGCCGAGATGTGATGTTCATTACGACAGTAGGCACATTTACGAATCGGAGTGCTCGAATTATGAGCAGGTTTCGCTTGTTGTTTATCACCAACATTTTTATGAGTAGTGACGGTGGGAGCGACAAGCGAATGCGTGACGTTATGTCGCTTGAACTTCTGTGAAGTTCCCGGTGTGTCCTTTGAAACGTTAGCGGTTTTATTGGTAACATTCGAAAAGTGCGTGTCGCGAATTAATGCTTCACCTTTAGAGTGTAAGAATGCCCTTAAATGGTTATACTGTGGAAGCTCAATATCGGTATGTTTTTCCTCAAACTCGCGTCTTAATTTGGTATCGAGTTTGGCCAGAACATTATAACAAAGAACAAAATCCCATTTATCGGTAGGTAATTTTAAAGTTTTTAAAATTGTTAAGTTCTCATCGATCGTGTCTAAGGCGCGTCGAAAATCTTGAGCGTTCGAAGTCTTTAAACTAACGTCCAAGATATCACGCCAGCACGTAAACGCTAATTCGCGTTTATCTTCATAACGGGACTTGAGAGCCTCGTACGCACTTAAATAATGTTCACTTGCAACAGGAAAAGTTCTAATGAACGATAAAGCATCACCACTTAAAACTGACACGAGATAGTGAAATTTCTCAATATTACATAAGGAGGTAGAATCATGTATCAACGCGTTATAAGTTGCAATGAACTCAGGCCATTCCTTGATAGCACCGGAAAAAGTTGGCAACGAAATTTTTGGTAACCGCATATTTCCACTGTGCGAACCGGTCAATGAATTATGTTTCGAAGTGTCAGCTTGTTGAGATGAACGTTGTTCAAATTTTCGTTGAATTGCCAACACTTGAAAATACAATTCGTCAAATCGATCCTGAAGTTCATCGTCCTCCTCATCGGCATCATCCTTAAGAAGGTCCAAAATAATAAAATGGGAGTCATGAAAACTATCAGCAATCGTTTTTATTTCATGACAATATGAAAGAAATAACCCTACTTGTGATTCATCGGTATTGGCTAAGGTACCTACTTCCAAAGCCTTCGTTAAGCGATTATATGCTATAGTTCGTTTACGTCGCAAACTGGGCAAATTATTAATAGTGTACGTATTTTCGATACCCTTTTTAATAGTAGGTTTAGATTTACGCCTTGATAGTAAAGACATAATTAATATCAAAACAATAAAAACTGATAGCAACAAATATTCGGATTCGATAAAAAGTTTAGTTGCGAACGTCTTCAGCGAGACCGCGTTCACAAGAATCGACGAGAATCACTGGGGCGGTATTACACGACAACAGGTAATATTGTCACCTCGGTCACCTGAGTTTTAAATTGA
Source organism: Ephestia elutella (assembly GCA_018467065.1). Classification (NCBI taxonomy): domain Eukaryota; kingdom Metazoa; phylum Arthropoda; class Insecta; order Lepidoptera; family Pyralidae; genus Ephestia; species Ephestia elutella. The sequence goes on along the minus strand of CM031592.1, from coordinate 2,759,874 downwards.
AATAAATTAAATTGATAAGGATGAATTAAATGAGCGTTAGGAACACTAAAAACGGTTTGCGATATTCGTTAATGTACGGTAAATAAAAAATAAAAATCAGTTTTTTTGTAAAAACAAAAAACTATGATTTTTAACCTAAAACGGTAATAATGAAAATGTGAACGCACCAAAATTCGTTGAAAATATGATACGATAAACGATACAACGTCACGATAAAAAATATTTCGTAATTTGAAACGAAATAACTTTTCGATAAATAAATATCAAGAGGAAACGTTGAACGGTTGGAAAAAAGTAGTCGAGTTATAACGAACTATCAACATAAAATTATGAGAAGGTGGATTTGCAATATTGTATTATTGCGAACGGTAAAACGGTAGATAATTTTATGCTAATAAGTATAAAACGACAAAAGAATTTATTTTCAACAAATATTCTAGAAACTGATGGAAGCCATCTTAAATCGATAATCGGTAGGTAAGGTACTCAACAAAACAAAATGGAACAAAGACTTGTTTTCCGATTAGTAATTGAAACAAAATGTTATGTTTATTCGTTTTAGCTGTACTAGTAAGTATAATAAGCGTGGAATACGGTAAATGAAGTAGCAATTACTAAATCGAATTGGTATTTGGCGGCAGACTGAAGGTAGGTATCCAAAGTTCCCGGGTTTCGGCACCAAAAAATGTGGCTAAATTGATTCGATAAGAAGAAATTAGAGTACACTATCAATCACCACATTGGATCGAATACTTATTGAAAGCATTCGCCGTTAATAAGCGTTGCTACAGACGATTTAGACAATAGGAACAATGCACAAACCACTTACCACGTAGGCAGGCTTCTAGCACGATTCCTCACGAATAGTTCTTCCTTTAGACACCTGGCCGGCCAGCCACACACGATTATAAAGTTCCAAAAAAAAAACTGTTGAGCACTTGAAGTTTTATTAAAAATAATTGAGTAAAAGGGCTGTAATGTTTGGTGCGCGCGCGCCTTCGCTTTCACGTACAGACACGGAGAGGTTTTTACTGGTTCAGCCACCAGCCTTCTGCCACCAGCCTATGGCGTTGATCTCTCAGACACCGGTAGGATCTGCGCATGCGCCAGCGGAAGTCCGGGCGCCCCATTGGCTAAATAGAACTGCAGCACAGCGAATTGTGATGATTGATAAGTGCATCGGTAAGGCGCGCGAAATTCAAATTGAAAGGTAAACAAGATTTGCGTTGAAAACGGAACAATGGGTTTGCTCTTGACCACAATCTTGCCCGAGGACAGAGATGAGGTTTACGGTGTAGCGAGCTTACCTAGAAGCAGCCTATTCACTCTGGTTTTTAAGAGAGTCAGGTTGTATGTGCTCGGGAACACAGACGCAGGCAGGGAGTTCCATTCCTTCGATGTGCGTATTAAGAATTTTAACTTCAAACTTCTCAATTGAGTTCATCTTCGAGAATCAATTCTTCGCCATGAGAATCCTATAGATAAGTTCCTACTGGGAGCAGCCCCGTTCACGACTTGCAACCAATACAAATTAAGCTGATCCTCGCGATCATTATATTCCTACCACCAGTTGGAGGTCCTGAACGGCGCGGCGGATCCAGGATTTTTATCTGGAACAACTGCTGTCCTGACCCTGTTGCCGCCCGCCTTGAAACGAATCCTAAACTTGCTCTCACTACGCCACTGCAGAAGGATCAGATTTGCAAAAAAATCAAGAAATAAACCAGATGGGTAGAATTTTTTTTTTTAATTCTTTATCCATACTAATATTATAAATGCGAAAGTTTGGATGTGAGTTTGTGAGTTTGTGAATTTGTGAGTTTGTGAGGATGTTTGTTACTCAATCACGCAAAATCTACTGGACGGATTTCGATGAAATTTGGTACAGAGGTAGATAATGACCTGGAATAGCACATAGGCTACTATTTATCCCGGGAAAAAGCACTGTTCCCGGGGGAAATTCACGCGGGCGAAGCCGCGGGCAAAAGCTAGTTTGATATACACTGTCATGGAATTTTCTCTCCACAGTACGTACACAAATACAGTCTGGGGGGGCACGTATCTATGCACTGTCATGGAATCTTCCTCCACAGTAGGTACACAAAAAAGCAGTCTGGGGGCACGTGCCCCGTGCCCCCACCCCCCTAAATGCGCTACTGGAGATCCTGTTTCCCTACTAGGGAGAGGAACAATTCACATCCTGTTGATGTCTCCCACTTCTGGGCAAAGGCCTCTCCTTTTTCTTCCATGTATCCCTATCGGCGGCAATTTGTTGCCAACCACACAGAATATTATTTATAACAGGAATGCTCTGGCATTTATGACAGGAAAATAGAGGAAATATGTACCTAATGTAGTTAATACTTACGGTCTAAATGCGACATGACAGCTTTGTCCGGTCGTCCACCGGCTTCCAGATACAGCCGGATGATCTCGAAGGGCGCGTCCGGCAGCCGGTGCGGGTGGAAGCTGACCGGACACCCGAGCTGATGCTGCACTTGTCCGGCCGCTTTGATGGCTTTACGTTCGAAGTCTGCACAATGATCGTTTGAAAGTTATGGGAGGTGGGTTTCTCCGGCCTTCTGTGTTTATCTGAGACTACTAGACTAGCGCCCCGCTCCGGCTTTGCACGGGAGGTACACACATAAACTGTAGCCTAGTCACTCAAGTATAATGCAGCTTTCTAATGGTGAAAGAATTTTTGAAATCGGTTCAGTAGTTCCCAAGATTACTCTCTACAAACAAACTTACGAACACTTCCTCTTTTTAATATTAGTATGAAGTATATCGAAGCGGTGGTGGCCGAGTGGTAGGGCGCCCGCCTGTGGATACAAAATCCCAGGTTCGAATCCTGCCCGGGCTACATGAGTTTGTCTCATTGTATACCAATCTGACTCATGTTAGTTTTCATCGACCACCACTTGCTTCCGGTGAAGGAAAACATCGTGAGGAAATCTGCACTCTGGTTGATGATTATCAGCTAGTGTGTGAAATGGAGAAGGCAATGGCAAACCACTCCATTAAAATTGCCATGAGAGTCGTTGTGTGTGTATCATTTCATATAATGACCACGACCCTCAGTCATGAGGAACTACGACTAAAGAGAGAGATGAAGTATATATTGAGTTGTAGCGGTGGTGGTCAAGGCACTCTTTCTACATCATCACTCTTCCAACTCAGGACTTGAGTTGTAGCGTTGGTGACCGAATGGTTAAGACGCCAATCGAAGTCAAGGTTCGAATTCATAACTTTATTTTACGTAATTTAGAATAAACTGAAGAAACATACTGGTCTCATTATATAGCCATTCCGACTCGAAAAGAAAGGAGAAGAACATAAGTACTTAGGTCCTTTCATTAAGATTTCTTACCTTTCAAAGGCCAGGCACTAGCAATTTCACCCAGAAACCCTGCCTTCACCGAGATGTCCTCTTCAAAACCTTCAGTCATATCCTTCAACATGCGTTCGTACATTTCTTCCTCTTTAATATTACTCAGTTTGGGCGTCTGTATGTCTGCTATGTAGTAGCCAGAACCGGCCACTATATGCACGGAGGTCTCTTGGGAAACTCGCTTGTAGAAACCGACGTCTCTCTTCAAACCTTCTGTGGAATTCTCGACGATGGTACCTGTAAGGGGATATAGTCCTGTTAGCTACCGAATACCCAGCACTAGGTACTTATTTCTTGGCTGTTTATCCGAGTCCGTTTCTAAATATACATACAAATTTTTATTACCTACTATGTGTGTAGAATGCCAAGAGTCGTGGGACTCGAAAGCTACGTTAGTTGATAGTAGGGCTTTTAAATGGAATGGAGATTAAAATATAGTGACAGGTTGCTAGCCCATCGTCTATGAGTGGAGCAATCCCAGTAAGCCATTTCTCTCGTTTTTTACAATCTGCGCGGGAAAAGAAGCAGCTGGGACATTCCATGTTTTTTCTTAGCTCCCAGACTATCATGGAATTTTGCATTGGCCCCTTAATAGCTCCTTGTGGAACACCTACGAAATGTTAGCATTTGTTCAGAATTACAATGATAGCACATACCTCCACCGCTTCTCTTGAACATTTTGACATCCTGCAAAACTGCATCCTTCGCGGCTTGATCGCCCAACTCCAGGTTGAACTGAGAGCTGTAAGGATACTGCCTGATGTACCCCACATTACCCATGTGGGGGGTGTGGAACTGGTCGGCGATCTTCGCGGGGGGAGGGGTGTAGAAGTAGCTGAAGTTCATAGCCAAATGCTCGTGGGTCAGTGTATGGCCTAGCTGGTCTGGAGATACGTCTCCGAGAACTGTAAAGAAATTGAATTGGAAGTAATGTTGGAGGATATTGATCTTTGTTGTAAAGTTTTAAAGCTTATTTTGTATCACAGTGCTGGGTTTCTGCCTCCTCAATTCACGATCCACTGCACGCGCGGACAATGTCGCAAGCTAAAGCTTGTAACTAGATAAAATGATATCTGTTATCGCTTTCTGCTTGAGTTCAACAGTTTTATCTGCTGTTTTATGTTAGGATAGAAAGAATCTACATAGTCTAGAGTCTAAGACGTAGGTAACTAGGTACCTCCTCATATTCTATAAGTATTATGATGTAGTTTTATATCCAGATTTATATTCCTGAAATTCCCACAGGAGCGAAGCCGTGTGGCACAGCTATAAATAAATAAAACTAGTAAAATAATAAAGGGGTTTGGGTAATTTTGTATGGACCAGTGGCGTCATTTTTATTTTTCGCGGCCAGGGATAATTTTATTACTATTTGATAGCACCCTCATTAAGAAACATATCGTAGTGGTAATCATTGTTCTAAGTAATATCGGAGCTGAGGTATGATTTTTTAAAATATTTATTTTTTGCCTGAAGTTCACAAGAATAATACACATAAAACGTTACACTATGGTGCTAATCTTACCTAACAGCTGTAGAAAAATGCATAAATAGGAGAAGAAATAAGAAAACCTTACTTTAATCTAGGGCGGATCCAGCATTCGCGTCAGGGGGGGGTCAAATGGTCGAATGCGTGGTCGATACTCAAAATAAACCCGAGAACATTTGCAGCCTTATGTTCCAAAGAGGGCTATGACCTGGAGTTCGATGCTCCCCCAACCATCCCCCCCCTCGCATTAGCCCTTGTGTTTAACTATATCAATATAAACCTATTGGATACATTTTTCTACATCTTGGCTATTGATATACAATGATCTAGCAATACATCAAGTAAGATATCTCCCCGCGCATTAGTCGTCGAGCCCGCGTGACCATTCGCGCTGTGGCTAGCGGCTAAGTTCACAAGTTCTTCGCGTGAGCACGTCGTACTGCTCATCTGGTTGGTCACGAAGGTATTCGTAATTATCATAATAAGCGGAAACTTCTACAGGTGGATCAGCAAGAACTTCTACAGGTTGATCTGCAGTGGCTTGCACGTTAATTTCTCGGTCATAACGCTGAGATGGCCTGCATATTTGGTCTTCTGCATTAAACTGTAATAAGTGGACACTAGTGTTAAACACCACCAAAACAGAAGCCTTTCCACCTTTCCAACCAAATGACGAAATACAAACCCACATTCGAGTTTGCTGGATATAAACTTCAGCCATTCAACAACTTCAACAATGATTCAACTGCATTATAACCCAGCACCAAAATACCTTTGGCCGCAGCCACACTTACGCCCGAAACACATAAACAAACTGTGTAAAAAGCTCCTAATGAGGAAGAATATCTTGCAAAAACTGGCTGTAGACACTCAACTAAATCACATCTGATTGAGAACAAACACTGCTCACTGAAGCTACAAATATCCACAGAAACCCCAACCTGCTGGTACATTAAGTTTGCCAACCCGCCACCACACCGTCGGAAATCACAGTCCCCACCATACCAAACAGTAAACGAACTCCTCAATACTGAGCTGAACACAGCTAAGTAGGAGTAAAATGCTTGAAAAAAAAAACCATGGAGGTTAACTTAAATTCCATTAATCCCATTTTGACTTGCGCAGTGAAAACAGTTCGAGGACCAGCGGCATATCCTGTATGGGCAGAGACCCCCTCCATGTCGTCTAAAGAGCCAAAATAGCTTCCTTAGACAGTTTGACGTCTGAGACCAGGAGGCAAAGAACACTAGTCTGGAGCTATGGAAACAAAAAATATACTTTTTCCCACCCCAATATCCTCCCTGCTGAAAAGCTCTCACCTGGTGGCGATCTCCCTGGGCAGTTTGGAAGTTCTTAAACAGACTCCGGGCTGGTGTTAGGACCTGACATGAAAACCGCAAAAATCATAACCCGTGAAACTGTGGTGCGATTCTGTCAATGGACCACCTTCTGGCATGTCCCAACTCTGCCCCACTTCCTGCACTATGGAGGACCTTAACGGGGCCAACGACAATGCAATTACTGTGGCCACAGAGGGTGTCGACAGTATTTTGCCAGTTTCCTCGGTCTTAGGCTACCCTCTCCTCTTCGGGCCAGGTCAACCCGATTGTCTTGAGCTCCGCTGCAATTAAGCGTCGCCAGGTCTGCTTGGAACGGCCAACTTTGCGCTTGCGCTGGGAGTTCCACTCCAGAGCTTGCTTCGGGATATGTGAGGGATCCCTTCTTAGTGTTTGACCAATCCATGACCACTTGAGGCTCCTTAATTTGGAGGTCTGTTGGCATTTCCCGGCGTTGTTCCCACAGCTGTTCATTGTATTTGATGCAGGCAGCGGTTCACAAAGACGCTGGATCGGCGGCGTGATCTTTTTAGTGACTTTTCAAGTTTTACATCGATTAAACAGGATTGTTGATTGACTGACTGACGTTTGACCGAAACATTTTGAGTTTCACTCTGAGGGACTTTACTTTTTGGAACGCCACACGGGCCGGAGCTGTGCAAAGGCTGCCCGAGCTTTATATATCCTAGCAGCAACATCATTTTTCGCTCCGCCAGACTTCGAGACTACACTTCCGAGATAGGAGAACATCTTGCATCTTTGCGTTGATTTTAAGCCCAACTTTTGCGGCCACTCGCTGTAGGTTGTCCAGTTTACCTTACATGTCGACGTGTTTGTGACTGAGCAGACACAGGTCATCAACGTAGTCTAGGTCATCCAGTTGATCGGACAACCCCCACTCTATACTTCGTCGCTTGCAGTCGTTCACTATGAGCATTATGCACCCAGTCTGACTCTGGCGTGAACTGCAATATCTTGAGAGATCAGCACCTTTGTGAGCAATTTGGAGAAGTTATTTAAATATAGGGCTTTTAGTAGGTCTCTAATCTTGGGCGTGACTCAACGATTTCGTCAAGCTGGTGCCAAATATTAGGCCAATGCAATGTATTGAAAGCTTTCTCGAAGTCGACAAACGTAAATTGATTTCACGCTTCCCTTCGGTTGCTTCTCCGAGTATAATTCGGAGTGAATTTATTTGGTCCACGAAAGAGCGGTTGGAGCGGAATCTCAACTGGTCTCATTTAATTCAATTTAGTGATTTATTGCATTCGGATTTAGGGAGGAGCATGCCCCCCATAAATTCCAGTTGCATGTATACATATTTCTTTCTATACTAAAAATAAACCTTGGGGACAGTGCCGGGCTAACAACACGCACTCGACCATGTGAACCTCCCCTGACGCGAAAGCTGGATCCGCCCTTGAAGGTCTCTATACGTCTCATTTTGGGCACAGATCTCTGTATGAATCATGGCTATAACGTAAAAAGTGTAACGAATTGAAGAATTGTAGATTCATAACAAACAAAACAGTGTGCCGTTACAGGACACCCGGCAGGTGTAAATACATCTGAATATCGTTCGAAACTAGACTTGTTTCATTCTAATCGTGCCGCATGTTTAAAACCAGCATAAACAAAGCCGTTTTTTACTTTTTATTAGCATTATTGTTAAAATCGAATTGAGTTGTTAGTCAAAAATATGAAAACTAAAATGCCTAATATCTCAGCTCCGATATAGTTTAGCTATATGTACTCCATAATAAAGTTTGATCCCCTTGATATGTTCTTTCAAAATAACCAAGTTTGGTGAGTGGCCGCGAAAATTGAAAATGACGCCAACTTTACCCAAACCCCATTACGAC